>JAMPIV010015453.1:0-30000 GCA_024509875.1 Oreohelix idahoensis
ATATATGGATTAGGGTGTTTGTTTTGGGTGTATTGATTGAGTCATATATGATTGTATGTGATATTATTAGTGTAATTTATATTTAATCTCTAGGATGACTGCTTGCCAACTCTTTCTTTTTTGTAAACTCATGGCTATCTCATATTCATACGTGTTTAACAAAGATCTTAGCTTACTTGCATAATCAGCCTAATAGGTTTCGGATTAATGGCCGTACTATGGATCCTCATAATAACATAACAATGTGCTTAACCTTTACTTTGAAGTTGAAGCATTCGTCTAAAACCGCTTATTATTAATCTAATTCTAGATGACAATATACTTAATAGCACCATCATGACAAGTAACAAAACGAGATCCTTAACCATCTATCTTTGGAATCAACTGATATGAATAATGCATTAGCCATTCGACCATCACTGGTATGTAACTTTTAAATAAATACTCCCAACTACTATGTCACTAGTTCATATATAGTTTTAGTTTTAGCAACCAATTCTAACTAGTCTTCTTTAAACTACGCCAAGTATATATACCTTTTATTCTCCATTTCCCAAAAGTTTTTGCAAAATCGTCTATGAAAAAATAACATTACATATGTTTTTTTCCTCCTCATCCTCTTATAATACTGATATTATTCAAGTATATTTTTTTTTGTGGGACTATGTTACCTGACACCATTTGATTGCGCAAGATCATAACATCCGCTTTAAATATTTTATGCCCATTATTTTGGTTCTTAATTCCCTGATTTTTTTTCTATTTATCTGTTAAATCTAAATCTACCACCTTTCCATTCTTTTATAACTATGTTCAAACTAATCCAGATTCTCTCTAAGTCAAATACTCCTATTTTATAAAGCTAAAGTCTTACATAACCTAAATTGAAGATCATTTTGTATTTTGTATCAAATTTGAAATCGCCCTTGCTTCCCATTTGTTTTTTTTCAATCAACGCGAACGGCTCCCCGATGTTTCTGTCTTTCTATCCCTCCCCTCCTTCTTTTATTCTATCACTCACAAACTCCTTCGTCTTAACTTGCACAAGTGTTACATTTATCTCAAAGTCGAATTTTAGTTAACAGTTATCTTCAGTCCTTCAACTAGCAAAATTCAATACCATGTCGGAACGAAAGAAGCGACTCAATTTGGTATTTTCTACGATTTTGACTTTATCCACTATAATATTCCTTAATTTAGCTATTTTTTAGAATACCACACTGCAATGCTAAGTCGTACATTGATACTTTGCTTCTACGACGGCACCACATGGGACCCCAGATTCCATGGATAAGCTACACTGTAATGTGTTATCATGTCGCCCTTTCAACCACTTGTTACCACATTGGTCGCCCAACTTGCCATGAACAATTAAACAATTCAGAGTAGACAGCAATTTGAAAGCACTTTTGCATTAGACTGCCAATATATCCTTACCTTGTTCAAACCACACCCACTTGGACTGACTGAAAAGATGATCCTCGTGAATGTTACCAAGGCTAGTTTTTTGTTATCACCGAGTCATTCCTCAAACCCAACATGACTTCCAAAATATAATCTACCGCATACTTTGCTAAGATGATCCTTTTTTTACAATTGGTGAAAGATTAAACCCAATAACGCTATCCTAATCCACGATATTCAAGTAGAAACGCATTATGGATGAATTGTTCTGAAAGATTTGCGAAGAAAAGAAGGTGAGAATCTTATACAGATATAATACAGTTCTTAATTTTGTTTATTTTAAACTTCACACTAAAATGTGCGAAGATAGAGTTCAAATTAATTCGTTTGCATTTCTGTTTAATAAATTCAGAAGATTTTCCTACCCCCCCCCTCACCCCTCCATCCATCCAATAGTTCATACTTCACTTTTCCCCCCCCCCCCCTCTCATCTAAAATATTTAACATCATTAAATAGAACTCAAGAGAGATCAATAGACATATATGATTAAAGTCAACCATGATGTTATATGTGAAAAACTACAAGACTTAGTGTGTCCTCATTCATTATCAGAAGTCTGAGTCTACTCCAACGTGCTACGTCTATCCAAAATAATTATCATAATCACATTTGCTAGCAAATTCACCATTACATCTTCATTCCTAAATTAGAAGAATATTGTCCTCACCCCACAATCAAAGTCGCAGCAGGTGGCGCCTCCCAATACTGCTGGCTCAAAAGTTCAATACAAATTTACACAAAGTTTCATATCATTTTTCGAAAGATCATTTTATCTGAAGTCATGCTTAAAGAGCTCAAAAGTGAATCGCATATTATACCAGTCAACACACTCTAACCTTCTATGAGCAACTCTATAGTATATTAATAATCCTCTACATACGCAAGATAAGATCTACATATCAGAACATTCGTAAGATTTCCAGCCTTACAATACCCCAAATTATACAACAACCCTTTGTTCACATGACACGATGAACGGGGAGCAACACTAATATAGAGTCCAAACATGATAGAATATATTTATAATATATAATTATAGATATATATATATATATTTATAATATATATATATATATATATATTAATATAAATATTTAATATATAACGTCTACGTTCCAGTCCGTCAACATTTCATCAGAACTCCTCGCTTAGAAATACCCACTTGACATACCGTATACAACTTGGACAGTGTATGCAACAAAGTATACGTCAGATCAAAGCGAATCATTTAGGAAAACATTAGGTAAATACTCTCCCATTTTGTATCACGTGCATTCAATTCAGCAGCTTTGCGGGGCCCCTGGAAGGCTTTTTTGACAACTACTTAAAATTACTTCATTTAGATCTCATCTTTGTTGCGTAACTCTGGTCTCCATTCATCACTTCTAAACCATTTACTAACCCTATATTTTGGATATTCATTAATAGAACCCAACGATCGTTTGTTTGGAAAATCAATTTTAATTTCCTTTAAATTTTTTTTTTTTTAATTTGTCACCGTGCTTCTGTTTAACTGATTCACCTATAGAATCATTGCTCTACTCAATAATTGCTTTTTCTTTACGATCTAAGCAAAGATAAGCCGTCAAATAGATCTTTTTCCATAATTTATTAGAAACTGCTTCCCATGAAGCTTTCCAGTCCCGTCCTGCTTGTCCCTATCCTATGATTTTTGCGCTGCTGCGTATCGTCCATTTTCAAACATTAGACCTAATTTCCGCATAACTATTCCCAAAAACTGCTGTCGTAGTTCCCCATAACACAAAACACATATAATCAATTCTCCTAAGATCTCGTACCTATCGATATCATGTACAACCACAGAAGCACTCTGAGACTACGCAAACACATCTTGCGTCTTCAGTCTCAAACCGTCTGCCCTAATACCTCTATCATTATTCTGTCGTACGATTCTCTCGCTACTTCGATTCGTTGCCTTAACTTATTTCCACTAAACTATTGTTGACCTTTGATTTACAACTCACGTGGAAAAATAAATACTCACTTTGTTAACGATAAGCCGATTACGAACTCTCGCCCTTTTTTAGCACATTATTTTCATCTTCTGTACTTCTTAATCGCTATCTGACATTCCAATAGCATAATAATGCTTGGCATACCCCACGTACACGTAACATGTCGATCCGATAGACATATAGGGGCATGATTATCCATTTATTTGACGATATGAAAAAATGAAGATTGAGTGATACTCCGAACAAAGTTTAGAAAACTCATCACTGATTCTCACACTCTCTAGTCCATGCGGCTCTCTAGAACAGGTTCCGTTACGCTCGCTAAAATTAGTCAGTGCATCTCGCTAGTACTTGAGTCATACCGCTCTCCTAAGAATAACGACATGCGGAACGAAAAAAAGAAAGATTGAATTTATATCCCCCCCCCCCCCCCCCCCCCCCGACCCTCCCCCCCCCCCCCCCCCCCCCTCTTTTTCCCTCACCCCCCCCCCCCCCCCCCCCCCTCTCCCCCCCCCCCCACCCACCCCCCCCCCCCCCCCCCCCCCCCCCCCCCCACTCCCCACCCCCCCCCCCCCCTCCCCCCCCCCCCAAACTACCCCACCCCTCACACCCACACCAAACCCCCCACACCCACAACCTAAAAATTTTATATATATATATATTATAATATATATATATATTTATATATATATAATATTTATATTACACACACACAAAACCTAGCCCAATTACTTCTGTCTCAGAAAATCTTCTATATATAATTCTTTTTGTTTCAAACATAATATTAATAATTTGAAAAAATAACAAAATGAATATTTGTTTATATTTAAGCCGTAGTTGTTGATACTGGACTTTCTTTTATACCTTTTATAACAGAATTTCTATCTACATCCCTATTGACCAAATCTGTTGTTGACTACTTTTCCATAGCCATGATTTCAAACGTTCAAAACTTTACTCTTTTTCTTCCCAGCTATTTTTCTTTCTACATTTTCTTTTGTCCATATACTCCCCAGCGTCCATCTTCTCATAAAGACCAAAAAGAAAGTGTTCCTTCTTTCTAACGTGATAATAAATGTCCTTTGTACATGTCATCTTCAAACATTCACATTGTACTGTCCATGTTAACATTGTCATCTTTCAAGACAATCCATTGAACTGTCCTTGTTAACCATTTCATCTTTCACTCATCCCCATTGTAGCGGTCCATGTTAACATTGCATCTTTCAAGCACCCAATTTAGCTGGTCCAGTACTTGGTCATCTTTCAACACCCCATTATAGCCTTCCTTGTTAACATGTCATCTGGTCAAGACATCCCCATGATAGATTCCATGTTTAACATTCTTCTGTACAACCCAAATCCTCTGTGTAATAGTGTTTCCTATTTGACTTTTGCTGTCATTTTTCACATCATCGTCCATGGAATTCTTATGTTTGTAGCTTAAGTATAATTTGTCTGTACCTCGATTTCAGGGATTAGGTTGTCTTCCCTTGTTTTTATCATTCTTTGTTTTACCATTATCAGTGGTTCAGTTTCGGCGTACCTAATGAAGGTTTTTAAGCGGAGTGAATAATATGCCGGGAACCGTGGTCCTTTTTCCGGTAAGAACCCAATATCCTTTTTTTTCTATGCTTCCTAGGTACTGCGTTGCAGGTTTTCCCATATTCTCGTCTCAGATACATATGCCTTTGTTTCTATTCATTGCCTTAATACCGACCTGTATGCTTTATGATCCTGGTTCGCAAACATTAAAGATTACCGGGTGAAATCTGCATTCACTCCGCCTTTCAATCTGATTATTGTGCTCGAAGCCATCCAAGACTTATCCTTATATATTTCCAGATAAATCACTTGACGAAATAATTTGAAGCGCAGATTGGCAACTCTATCGACAATAATATTACTGCTGGTTTGATGATAACCTATTTAATCAAGTTCAAACTGCCGACGTCAAACGAGGCCGGTGCTTTCGGCTATATACTACTGCCTAAAATTGATTGCAATTGCGGGGAGTGCCATTTGCACTGTATCATAGTAACTAAGGCTTCTACGCTTTTGTCAAACCGCCCAGGCGACCTACAACTGACATTATTGAAGAACTAGGCTATTGGACCATAGCACGTCCTATTCTTGATGTTTACCTTTGGTATCCAAATGTATCCTTCGATGCAGTCGACATACTTGTTATAAACACTACTGTTTTCCTGTAATACTATGGGTGTTCCCGTCATAAATTCTTAAACATGCATCAGTTCAAAGCTCTTGTTTACTGCATGTGAAGTTTGTTGCCAAATCTACATCAATACGAGTCCCTCCCCCTAAACACATTCGCGCATCAGTCGCACCCACACCAATCACTACCTCGCATACCACGAACAACAGGTACGTCACCTGGATCACCTCTCAAGAATAAAAATATTCAGTGACATTTTCTGGACCATACGTGCAATTATGTACAGCTTTCCGCCATGTTGCCTATATCGTACTGTGTCCGGCTGTCCAGTTCTGTTTTTAAAAAGAACAGGACGACATTTGACATTATTTTGACCAATGTATGATCCAGAATGGTACAGTCCCTGTGGGCGGTTACAGTATAGGTCTCCATTTCGAGAAATTTTACAAAAGACAAGTACACATTACACTTCGGTCTGTCTAACTACCCACGTCAGCCGTAACACACCAATCTACACAGCAATTTGCTACAACAACAAAATAGTTCATCAACGTGACCCATCAATTAAACAGACTGCGGTTGTGTCTCTGCTTCAAACATCAGACCTTTTCTAGGTCCAGAGCATTCAAGCTACATTGTTGGAGGTCAATGTTGTAAACATACGTAAATTGTAAACATTCAAGTGCAAGCCCTAATTTGAAAGGTCATATAACTTTGGTTCGTGAATCCACTTATTACTGTGTTTTGACGTTCAATGGCGTCGGTTGACATTTCGTTTCCTGTTTCAGCAAGGTCAAATTTTATCTAGTTTCAGCTGTGACTAACTGTTCTGCAACTCTTGAAATTGATTTGCTATATTTTAATCACTCACTGTTTTTGTGTTTTTTCAGTCGTTTTCGTTGTGGTCTTACGTATATATCCACTTGATCGAAGGCTTACGGAACGCTTCTGTATGCAAATTTTCTTAATTTAATTTGCTAGGACAATTGGTCCGAATTATGGTACTTTAGGTAATTGGACTTATCGTTGTTTTGTAATATGTTGTCTGTTTTTCAGGGGAGTGCGAAGTTTTTTGGTTTCGTTGTCTCGCCCCGTTCTTTATTCGCTACATAATTGGGGTAATTAATTGCAATTTGTATTGTTTTGTTATTTTGGGCGGGGTATTTTGGGGACTTCTTTTCTCATCACTGTCTACACACAGACTTGTCTTGTTTTGAGATTATGGATATGGTAACTCTTCATAGAAGATGTGTTAATAGATGATGGATTATAAAATTTGTTATACAAGTTCTTGTGAAAAGTCGGGTTGATCTTTTGGATCAAGTGTTAAACATATTCAAGTTCTTTATAAAAAAAGACTGTGCCCATATAGTGGAAATAGGAATTTTTTTTCCACATACTCTGAATTTTTTGGGTACAGTATAGACAAGAGAACAGACATTCTTTGTCTCGGACTAGAGACAGTTTAATAAATGAAGTAGTAATTACTATCTTCTTGTGCAAACTTGTCTCCCCCTTTAAATGGGATAAGTTATAGTATTGTGTTTCTGGCTGATCTCAGTAACAAATACTACATTAGTCGACTTTATTACACAAGGGATAGGCCCTT
Organism: Oreohelix idahoensis; assembly: GCA_024509875.1. NCBI lineage: Eukaryota > Metazoa > Mollusca > Gastropoda > Stylommatophora > Oreohelicidae > Oreohelix > Oreohelix idahoensis. Next base: position 7,227 of record JAMPIV010015453.1, read on the forward strand.
ATAAGACGGGGGCAACAGTGTTAGAACATTGGCTGTTGCTCTGTAATGACAAAGAATTAGCTGCAGATATAATATTACTCAGCTTTATATAGATGAAAAGAGAAGCTAATATTCTCTGTAAAAAAAATTGCAGATGCAGGTGGAGGAAGAGATTTAAGCGAACAAAAAGAGAGAGACAAAAAGCTGCGCGAACAAAAAGAGTAATCCAAAGAAGCGAACAATAAGAGTAACCAAGAAGCTGCTGCGAACATATGTGAGTTGTCTAAATGCCTACTAGGAGAGAATCTCTACCCGAGGCTGAAATAGAAAAATTGGAACATGAGAAAGAAAACAGAAGATGGAAACTTGAGAAGACTCAGCGCAATTTGGTGTTTAGAAATTGAAATTGGCGAGTACGGGAGCTCCGCAAACAACTTCGAGTACGACAAGAGGTGTTTTATAATTAAATTGCCTCATTTAAATCCTTTAATGATGACGTACAGATTATCTATTAGATTCCAATTTTTTGTGCGATAAACGCATATCATAAAAAAGAAAAATTAGGTGAACAACTGATCAATGTGTAACAGGTGACACAGTGACTACTCTTATGCACAATAGACGAACATGAGAGGACTATTATGATGTTGTTCAGGGCAGCAGTACTAAAAAAATACCAGCCTAAAACAAGAAACCTAATCGTCTTCGTTTAGGACACTGTTCCAAGTAATGGAGGAATTTCCTCTGTATTTTGGTACATAGATACGTCGTACAGTTTGACACGATGGGGTTTGAGTTGTCTTCAGATTGAGAAAACAATAGAAGGGCTAATGGACTTATATATTGCAGAATAAGGTTTGGTCATCTGTTAATGATTGCTTTCTTCTCATTCCTTTCAGGAACGTAAGCCTAAAAATCTTAAAAGAAATGAGGAATACTGGTTCAGTAATGCCCACAGCTCATCCCCATGCTACAGGGTCGCAATTCGTTAAGGGTAAGAAAGATGTGCCAGCTGCTTCGCAACCCACCATATGCCCATAATTATGGCCCCTAATTTCAGAAAAAATTTGCAGGTCTCAAAAAATTGGAAGAGGGGAAGTAATCAAAATTACACTCAGAAGCGGAGTAATCCAACACATGATGGATCTTCGTCTATGCAGTGGAGACAAGATGGTAGTTCTCGTAATTTTAGTGGTAATAATTTGAGACACTTTCGTAAAGGCTATCCAAATAATAACTATTCAAATTTTCGAGGTAATCATTCTCGACGTCAAGATTATGACGATGGTGAATTTAGAAACTGGGATTCAAACCGGTATGATGATTACAATAGGCAAGATGATTCAAACTATTACAGGTGTAATGATAGTCCGAAATAATGACCTGGGAAATTGATAATCATAAGAAATGACCTAGGAAATGATAATCAGGAACCTGTAACTTAAGATTCAGTTCCACAGGCAAACTCTTGCACAACAAGAGTGTGATGACGCCTGTAATACAGTAAATGGATAGTGGTAACTCTAGGGCTACTATCGCTGTTGTTGCTTTCGGATTTGGAGAGAAACTGAATGCCCCCATTGCTTAACCATGTTGATGAACTCATCTACTGTACTACGCTACTTGTGGGTCACCCTCTTCCTGCTCCTAACCCCTGCTACAGGTTGCGCATGATGGAGAAGGATTCCTCATCTGCAGATAGAAGGTGTCGTAGGATAAAGAGAGTAGGCTATCTCAGTACCTTTCGAGGTCGATGTACTCTCCGTCGGGTTAAGGAGTCTCTGATAGATCCTGTGAAGGTGCCACTGGATAAACGAGGATCAAATGTGTTAGCATTTGGTGGGACTATGGTTTAACTGGGGTCCTACTGCTATGATTAGATTGAAACTCCTGGTCTGTACAGGAGATGTCCATGCAATGTCTTCTTCCTAATCCTATATGATGGAGTTGAAGTGAATCGTCGTATTCATGAAAATAAGGAATGCTGGGATGCAACAAATTTCTAGTTGGATTTTTTTTTTACATCTAACGTAAATGCTGTTGACAAGACCTCTACTCGGTATATCCACCAACTTCATCTGTAAATGTTGTAATGAAGTTGGATACCAAGACGTAGCACTATGGTGATTTCCCCCATACTCGTTGTTAATCGTCAAATAGTTAAGCCTTCGTTGAAGAATATACTTCCTTCTTGGCATAAGAAAGGGGATCCCAATCAAAAATACGAATCACAAATCGTTTATCACTATGTAGATGGTATATTGGGAACGATAGGGTGACATACACTCCGGACAAGTCTATTGCCACTTCGACTATTTCTTGTGCCTAAGTGTAATTGAAGAGCTTAATTCTTCGCATGCTCACGATTCCTCTTTTGTCGGCTGACCACATGGTTTTTCCAGAACTAAAAACTAGAGTCCTTCGCTTACTTTCTTTTGGCCAGTTCGTGAATATTAGACATACGTATTTATTGCCGATCTTGCAAAATTTGTCAAAGAGGGTCATGCCTAGGGTCCGAGTCAAATGCTGCTCCTATTCAGGCTGGCAGATATTCCGATTCGGCCGTTTCAAGAAAATGGCTTATAGACATCATTGGTCCGATTCTAAATTAAGTCAGCCAAGAGGTCTCCAATTGTATCCTCACTTGCCGTGGACATGTGCACGCGTTGGCCAGAGGCTATTCCTCTGACGAGCATATCTACTGTCGATATCGCTGATGGCTCTTGGGGCTCGTGATTTTTCTCGGTCTGGGATTCCCCGGAGAAATACTGTCGATCACGGCACTCATTAAATTTTCGACTTATGTCTCAGTATTGGCTACGCCTAGACATTAAAAGGTCTCTCAATAGTATGTATCATCCAATGTCCAATTGTTGGTAGAAACGCCTTAACTGGAACAACTAAAAGTATCTTAACTTGGCATAGATAACGGAGGTTCAATCCTGAGATTGGGGACACGGGTTTACCCTCAGTCCTCTTTCGCCTAGAAGATGCCCAATTCTGAGCATAAAGGTTTTCACTCCTTTCGAACATGTCTTTGGCGCGCAACCAGCGCGGGCCAATGTTCCTTTGTTACACGATTTGAAGAACTTCCGATAATGATTGGACGATGATACACTATTCGTCATATGGAATAGTGTTATAGCTCTTAGAGAAAAGATATCGAATCCGTGCAGGTTGCAATCGTCATCTTCCAATTTGCGAAAGTAAAAAGCGAGGCGGATGTGCTAAATAAGAAAAGACGCCTACGTCAACTTTGTCTGGAGACAAAGCATTATGTCCCTTACTCCGACTCTCAAGAGAGAATAGACCTCTCATCATTGGCTTGGATGTCCATACACTAATAGTCTCGAAAATTTCGGATGTCGACTATAGTCGATCGTGGATGTAGGCATAAAACCTTCCATATATATAATCTAACAAGTGTTATTAAACGTCCAGACTAATTTGCAAGCCTATTTCCAGCTCGTAACAGGACGACTCCTCCAGTGCTACTTGGTCACATCTCCAACCCTGTGCTGTTATACAGGATTGAGAAACTATTTTTTCTGACGTGAACGTACCAACTCTTCCGGCGTTTTCCACTTAACTTGCAACGGTATCGTGGAAGACGGTACAGTCTCATATCGCGGACGTTGTCTGTTGGGTGATGGACACACACACTCAAGTATCTCGCGACGTTACATCAATCAGATGTCCTTACACGACAGTCCTGATCACACATATGTCATAGATACATGACATCATGACTTACTGATCGTAAGTCCGATCAGAGTATAAGACAAGATACCCAAGCACGTTGGTGCATTTTCAAGCACATTGTCCGAGAAGAAGGATGAAAGGATTCAACTACATATATTTGAACCATCCTCTTCACTTATTCTTCGTCAATAGTTATCGTTCGAAAGAAAGACAATAACATACGTCTTTGCGTTGATTATCGCAAATTAAATCAAGTTACGAAGTTCGATGCTGAAAACTATGCGTATTAGGAATGATCTACTGTATTAGTACTTCTATAAACTAAATTCCTTTTACTAAACTAGACGGTGCGAAAGTGATTTTGGCAAGTCCCCACTGTCGGAACACGCCAAACCTCTCACGGCTTTTTCGAACACCTAGTTCCCTTGTCAATGGAATTTTATCCTTGTTCGGGCTTATGAACGCCCCAGCGACTTTCGTAACGCAAGGATGCGGAACGAATTCCTATCAGATCGGCAGATGTCATGCATATTTAGACATAATCTGTCTTTTCAGCGATACTTGGGAGAACACGATGTGGGTCCTGAAGACTTTCTATCTACTCTACGGAGCATGTTTTGACTGCTAATCCTCTAAAGATTTTTGTTGGTTTATGATATGTCCTTCCTAGGTCATCGAGTTGGTCATGGGCTGTTTGAAGAACAGAGGAACCATAACATTTCAAGTTTAATTAAAATAATCTCGTTCCGAATGACAAAAAAGCAAGTGCGTATCTCTGAGATGATACATTCCTAGGAAGATGCTTTGAGAATCGTCCCTCCAGGAGGGCACCACTTTCACGTTATTGAAGAATGTTTCTCCGAATTAGTGCGTTGGGCCCCCATGATTGCCAATCTTCTTGATCAGGTTAAGAATTTTGTTCGCATCTCATCCTATCTAAGAACTACCGACGATGGATAAGTTCTTTTTTGTCCTTAGTAGTGATGCTTCTCCACTGATGGAGCGGCACTAATGCAGGAATAGTCAGAACTCTGGGCTTCCGTTATGATTTTCGATACTAATGCGCAGAAAGAAATTACTCGTTTTGGAGCCGTGAATTGTTGGCTATGGTTGGTCCATTCTTAAGCTACAAAGTTCCTTCTGGCGCGCATTTCTTATGAAACCGTCAAAAAAGCTCTTACGGCCTATGCAAAGTAAGGATTTGAAGACTCGAGATCTACTCGTTATGCTATTGCTCTTCAGCCCAAAGCCTTTCCCATTTCAACGGTGCGAGCTATCCGTGGTTCGGATAATGTATAGGACGGACATATTGTCTATAATACCCACAATCATATTCCATGAAAATCTGTGGTCCCCTAGTTTTTCCTGATATATTTTCAGACTTAGGTCTGTCCTTAATATCGTAATATGTTGTAATACAAATGTTTTTGGATGATGTTTAGATAATTTAACAAATTTCATTTTGTCCATCCATCAGTGATATGTTTGCATAAAATAGCATTGACATTTTTATATTGCAATGATTATATAGATTTTAGTAATGTTGATATATGATTAAGTATTGCCACAACTTAGTGTTTCTGAATGTATCCCATAGTTTTTGTTTGGCTTAAAGGAAATATTTTCTCCTATGTTGGGAGATGATTTGTACCCTCTTCTATTTTACCTGATATTAGGTTCATTGTTTGCATGAGCACAGAAGTGATACTGGTGCTATCTTGCTCATGAACATATTAATAAAAAAAAAATTGCATTTTTTTATTACAGGGGTTTGATAGTAATGTTGCTGTCATTTTCGACGGAGTCATCTGTCAAGTTATTTGCTTATGTTTGTATCATAAGTATAATTGTGTCTTTACCTGCGATGTCAGGTTGATTAGGGGTTGTCTTCCCTTGTTTATTCATTCATTGTGTTTGACCTTTAGGGTCAGAGGTTGACAGTTCGGCGTAGGCCTATGGGAAGGTTTTTTAAGCGGGAGTGAGATATACTTCCGGGAAGCCGGGAGGTCCTGTTTTTCTGAAGGGACCAAGAGTCCTTTGTTTTTCGGGGAGAATCTTCGAAGTAACTGCTATGGCAGTTTTCCCCAGTGAATCTCTGTGCGTCGGGATGACGACAGAATTCCTTGTGTAGTTCTGAGGATTCATTTGCCAGGTAATACCGACCTTTATGCATTATTACGCTTTTCGGTGGCAGAACATGTAAAGGATTACCTAGGGTGAACAGCAGTTCACGGATCCGCCATTTCAGAACTTATATATTTGTGCTCGAGGTAGCCATCCAAGACTGTTAGTCTTATATTGTCAGAAATCCAGTGACGAAGATATATTGTGGGAGCCGCAGATTGGCGGAACTTCTATCTACAATAAGTATTACTGCAGGGTTGATGATAACCTATTTAACAGAAGTACACGGCCGACGTCAGAACGAGGCCTGTGCTTTCGGCTATTATACTACAGCCTGATATGTGCAATTGGCAGGGAGTGCCAAGTTGCACCTGTGTGTCAAGGTAACTAAGGCATCTGACGCGTTTAGTCAGAGACGCCAAGGGCGACGCTACGAACTGTCATTATTGAAGAACTTTGCTATTGACCATGCACGTCTATTCTGATGTTTACCTTTTTGAATGCCAAATGTATACCTATCGATGTCAGTCAGCATGACCTTGTTACACTGACTGTTCCTGTTGATATTATGTGTGTTCCCGTCAATAAATGTCTTGAAACATGCCTGCAGTGTCAAAGCATCCTTGATTACTGCATGTGAGAGTATGGGTTGCAGGAGCTACATCTATACGAGCCTAAACACATTCGCGTCTTCATTCGCACCCACACTCAATTCGATTCATACCGCTCGACTAACACACTAACAACATGTTACGGTATGTGGGCCTTTGATCACCTCAACAAGAAAATAATCAGAAATGTACATTTGCTGGTGGAACCAGTTTACGAGGGCTCTTATGATCCATTGTCTTGTCGCCAATGGGACCTAGAAACTTTACTTTTTCTTGATGGACCAGAATCTTGTGGGTTTAAAAAGAACCAGAGCGAGCATTTGACATTATTGTTTTGACTATTTTATGGGATCCAGAAAGGTACATTCCCCTGGTTGGCCTTGGTTACATGGAGGATGGCTCAGAATGTCTCCAGTTTTGTCGAGAAATTTACAAAGAAAGGACCAATACACATTACACTTCCTAGATTTGGGTCTAAGCTACACACTACGGACAGCCGGTAAACTACATCAACCAATTTTCCTACAATTTCAATGTTTTGCGTTACAACAAGACAGAAAAGGTCATCAAACGTTTGACTCAGAATTAACATACTGGCGCGGGTGTTACACTTGTCATTCAACACACTAACTATTTCTAGGGCAGAGCTTGTTTTTGTTTGTTTTGCATGGCTACAATTGTTGGCAGGTCAAGTGTTGTAACAGTACGGGAAAATTGTAAAACATTCATGGTGCAAGCCCGAATTTGAGAAGTCCATAGTTTTCGTTGGTTCGTGAATACCCTTTATTTCAGTGATTTGACGTGCTTGCGCTTGTCTGGGCTTTTCGGTTTCGCATGTGCAAGGAATTTATTTTAGTTTCAGTGGTGACTGAACTTGTTCTGCAACACATTGGAAATTGATTTTGCTATATGTTATGTCACTTCTTCTGTTTTTGGTATTTTTTCACGGGTTTTTTTCCGTTGTGGGGCCTTACGTAAATATCCACTTGATCGAGCGGGACTGGTAGCGCTCGTAGGGCAATTTTTCTGAGTTGGAAATTTTGATAGGGACAATTTGACCGCGCTAGTGATGGTTACGGATGTAATTGTACTTAACGTGGTTTTGTAATTGTTTGGTCTGTTTGGCAGTTTTGAATTGTCGATTTGTTTGGTTTGTTATTCTGGGGTCCTCCCTGGCTTGTGTATTCCTTCACATTGTGGTAAAACTGTGTTGCCATGTGTGGAGTTATTGTTGTATTTGTCTTTGGTATTTGTTTGGGTTGTACTAGCATGTCGGTCTAGCACATCTACAGACACAGACCTGGTCATGTTTGGAATTTATTGAGAAGTTACTCTTCATATAGAGTGTGTTTAAAGTTTATTATATAATGATATTTAGCAAGTTTTTCTTTGTAAAAGTCTTTGTTAGTCTTCAAAGATTGTAGACTAGGTGGAAATACATATTCAAAGTTCTGTTAAATAAGAACTTGTGCCCATATGAGTGTTATAAGGGGATTGTTTTTTCACAGGTTCGCTGTGATGTTTTGGGTTCAGTATAAAGACTGGAGGTACTTTCTAATCTTGGTCTCGACTGAACATTTTTGTAAATGGATGTGAGTATTCAAGTCTACATGTCGACTGGTCTGCCCATTATAGGTGGAGTAGTAATTATTTTTTTGGGGTCAGTTTCTGATCTCAGTAGACATGTATGTCGACATGAGTCTATCCGTATTACAATCATAGATGCCCTGATAAGACTGGGCCTACAGTTTAGTAACCAAGGCTGTGGCTCTGTATGAACAAAGCATTAGCGGGCAGAAGATTTAAAAGCGCAGCTGATGTAATAGTGTGAGAAAGTAGTACGAATATTCTGCTTACATTAAAGAAATTGCTGATGCAGGTGAGAAAGAAGAAGTGAAGCGGAACAATGAGAGGAACATAGAAGCTGCGGCGAACTAATAGAGATTAGACAAAGAACGGAACCAAAAGTAAGTAGACTTAGAACTCTGCGTAAACAAAAAATGATCACAAGAAGCTGCACAGAGGTAGGATACTCTATGCCGAGCTGAAATTAGGAAAAATGAACATGTAATGAAAAACATATGTTGAACTTGATGTATGATCTCGCAAGTTGATTAAGAAATAGTAAATTGCGAGGACGGGTGCGCAGCTTACTACGTCCGAGTACACAAGGGAGGGTGGTGTGAGGTGGATTAATTTGCCTCATGGGCAAGCCGTTTAAATTACTAAGCAATGATCTAGATAAGATTCCCAATTTTTGTGCTTCGCATTACATAAAAAAGAAATAATGGATGGTGAACAACTAGGCAAGTTTTGTACAGTACACAGTACTTAGCTTAATACTAATTGAAGATACCGATCAGAAGAGACTATTAGGAGGTGTGTCAGGCTGCATGCTGATAAAATATTACAGCTAAAAATAGTATCATCGTCTGCGTGGGAGGACAATTTCCATGAAAATGAGGTTATTTCTCTGATGTTTGGTTTTACAAAGTATACGTCGACATTGTCACGATGGGGTGAGTTGGCTCTGTATTTGAGATAAACATATAATAGTAAATGGACGTATTATGGCGAGATAGGGTTTTGTCATTCTTTAATGATTCTTTTCTTGCTTTCCTGCTTGAACGTATCCGTAAAACTTAAAAGAAATGAGGAAGACTGTTGTCAGTTATGCACTGCACATCGCCCAATGCTACAGTTAAGCTAAAATTCTAAAGTGAAAGAAGGGTGTGCCAGCCTGCGTCGCAACACCATATTGGCCCGAAGTTTCAAAAAAAAAAATTTTCAGGTGAGCAACAATAAATAAAAAAAAAATTTTGGAATAGGGAAGTAATCAAAATGACACGCAGATGCGGATAGTTATCCTACACTTGTATTGGTTCTTCGGCTAGCAGTTGGTGACTAGAGGTTGTTCTCGTAATTGAGTGGAAAGTTTTGAGACTCTGAGCGATAGGCGTTCTAAATAATACTACATATTTTTCGAGGTAATCATTCTCGACGTGCAATGATGAAGTAGGAAAATTTATGAATCCGGGATGTCCAATCCTAGGGATATGACATAGTGGCATAGATGACACAATTACAGGGGGAATAGAATGAGTCGAAATATTTTATCAGGAAATGATTAATCGAGGGCAGACCTAGGTTTTAACTGAAAAGAACCTGGCCTACAGCCAATACTCCGGGCTCAACATTAGTTGATGGAGCCTGGTAAGACAGCAAAATATGATAGTGGTAAACCTCGTGGCGATCGCCGGGTTGGGCTGCGTTTTGTGAGATGCAAACGGAATGCCCCCAATGCGTATACATTGTGTTGTTGACTCAGCAACTGATAGAATCTACGCTTAGTTTGTGTCACCCGTCTTCCGCTCGATCCTGCGAACAGGTTCCGCATGATGGGAAGGATATCTCATCTTAGTATAAGTCTAATAAATATAGGCTAGTCTCAGTAAACTTTTCGATTCGGAGTACTACCGTCGGTTAAGGTCTCGGATATGATCCTTGCTGTGCCTCTGAAAAACAATCTATTGGTTACATTGGTGTGAATTTGGTAAGTCGAGCCTACGCGATGATTTGGATGACACTCCTCCTTTCTCACAGGAGATGTCCCTGCATGTCTTCGTCCTTTTCCGAGGCGGATCTGATATTAGGGCGGATGCTGGGTTTAGGTATGCTCCCCGCAAACATATTGCTTGTGGGTAGTAAGAATACAGTCTTACGGGCAATGCAGTGGTGACAAGTATGCCGTCTAAACTCGTTTTCCACCATCTGATGCTGTGAAGAAGGTATAAGTGTGGGTTATCCATTATCGTCAACGGTGGTGATTTCCCCAGACTCGTTTTTGGTGGGTAACGTCTAGTATGAGATCCTTCGGTGATGTATAATGTCGTCCTTCTGGCATTGATTAGGGTGCCCATTATTTATAAGAAATGCCTACTATAGCGGTTAGCCTTTGAAGTTTGGAGATTGGTACGTAGGTGACAACACTCCGACTATCGAGGCTCCGATAATGCCCTGGGCCGTAAGGAGGAGAGCCTTAATTCCGTCGGCATGCACTCGATTTCGCAGGTGCTGTCTCTGGGTTGTTGTCTTTCCTTAATATGAGTCCTTGCGTCTTGCGTTGGGGCCAGTCGGGAATAATGACATACGAATTTATTGCCGAGCGTTGCAATTTTGGTCATGAGGTCTATGTTCTTGGGTCCGAGACATCTGCTCCTATTCAGGCGAATAGCCCATTCGCCGGGGTTGCTTATATGGCTGTAAGTTAGTCATCATGTGGCCGTTCAATAATTGATTCAGCCATGACAAATACAACATTTTTAGCCTCACTTGCGTGCATGTGCACGCGTTTTGCCAAGGCGATTCCCTCTGATGAGCATTTCTACTGTCCGAAGAGCGTAGGCTCCTTTCGCGTATGGTCCTCGTCGGGATTCCCGGAGAAAATACCTGGCGGATCACGGCACTCATTAAGTTCGTTTCGGACGTGTATGGCTCAGGTAATGGCTACCGCTAGACATTATATAGGCCTCAGTTAGGATTTATCATCCAAAGGCCAATGGTTTGTATATCTCTGAACAGACCCTCATAGATAGTACTGGGCAATTTACGTGGATCACCTTGATTGGGGACAGGGTTGTAACCGGCAGCCTCTTTGCGATATGAGGGTTCCCAGGAGCAGTCAGGTTTGTCTCCTTTCGATCTTGTCTTTGCGCCCCGCTTAACCGCGCGGGCCATTGGCCTGTGTTACTACGATTTGATTACATTCCTTTATTATTGACGAGGTTACTCATATCGGCCTTAGATGATTATAGCTCATAGAGAAAAGATTAGCGTATGCGTGCATGTTTAGAGCCAACTTCAAGCGGCCAATTTGCGAAAGAAAAAGCCCTTGCGAGTTGCTATTTATGAAAATGACCCCTCGTCTATCTTTGTCACTGAGAAAATGCAGAGTCTACTGCCCGCTTGAGAGTTAGATCTTCTCATTTCTTGGAAGGGGCCATACACTATAGTCTCGAAAATGGTCCTGATGTCCCGAACTATGGTCCCGGATGTGGAGGAAGGCAGTATACCAGCCATATAATAGATGCTAACAGAGTTTATTAATCGTCCAAACGTTGGGCACCGTGGGTCCGCGATCGAGACACGCCTCCAGGTTCTACATGGTCACATCTCATCCCTGTCTGTTATACAGGAATGAGAATCCTATTTTGTTCTGACGTGTATACGTTCATCTGCCGGGCAGTTCACTTTCTGGCAACGGAATCGTGTATCGTTACTGTCTCTCTCCATCGGTGTCTTTTGAGGAACTCGGGCAAGTTGCCGCTATCGTTACAATCTATCAGGTGTCCGTACCGACTGCCGGACACACAGATTTCCTATAGAACAGACATCATACTTACGATCGTTTCCGTTCTAGTTAAACCCAGTCCATGTACCGTGTCATTGCTTCAACATGCTAGAAAGATTGGGATGAAAGTTGCAACGAATAATTAATTAACCCGCCACTGCAGCGTAGTCTGTCCTTTATGGTAGTGTTCAATGATAAGACTATAACTACGTCTTTGGCTTGATTTGCGCTAAGGAAATGCTTAGTACGTAGTGCGAGGCGGAACACTAGCCGTTATTAATGACTCTACTTTGGTAGACTTTCTAAAGCAAATTCTAATTTCTTTAATAATCGAGTCTTGCGAAAGGTTATTGGCAAAGTCCAAACGGTCGAACACACCCAAACCCTCCTCACTGCGGTTCGTCACCTAGGGTCGTTGCAATGGATATTGTTATCTTGCGGCTTTTGAACGCCCCTCAGACTTTCGACGCAGGTTGCGACGTATTCTAAGCAGTTACGTGCATTTCAGTGGCAGATTTAGTCAAGCTGTCTGTTCAGCGAAACTTGGAAATCACTATGTGGGGCGGTGAAGTGCGATTCCGCACGCTACCGGGAGCATAATTTACTCTTATCCGCTAAAGCATGTTGTTGGTTTTGGGGTTAGATATTGGTCGCTGCTTCTGTTAGAAGCGGAATCGTATTGGTCATGGGCTGGGGAACACTGAGACCATGACATACAATTTCAGTGAATGAGGGTGGTATTCTATGAATTGATCCTTGGTCGGGAGGTACAAATTACTTTGAATGCGGGGGTTCTTGGCGCAAGTGATTCTAGATCGATATGAAATGTCATTGAGAATCTGAGCCGACTGAGGGCATCCTGTTTCAATGCGTTTAATGATGAAAGGTTCTCTTCTGCATTATGGTGCGTTGGGACACGTAGGATGCAATGCTTCACTATGTTCAGTTTAGAATTTGTTCTGGCAGCTGAGAGTAGGAGTCTTAGTGACTATAGGAGACGGGGGGTCTTGATATGTTACCTATTGTCCTTCCTTAGGAGGCCTCTTTCCTGGGGGGGGTGATTTTGGAGATTGGGTTTATGGTGTATAGATTGGATGGGAGATTAAGGTGGGGGGATTTGAAGGGGGGATACATTGTGGATGGATGAATATGAGGTTAAATAGATATGATTAATGTAGGGTGGAATTTGGAGGTTTATGGTTTTTAATGATTATGGTTGGGGTTGGTTGGTTTGGGGGGTGGGTTTTTGTTGGGGGATTATGGTTTTGTTTGTTGTTTTTTTGTTAAGGGGGGAAATGGGTTTTTGGTTTATTTTGTGGGTTTTTTTGGAGTTTTTTTTTGATGTTGGGTTTTGGTTTGGGGGGGTATTTTTGTTGTTTTGTTGGGTTGGTTTTTGGGTTTGGGGTGGTTTTTGGGTTTGTGGGTTTTTGGTTTTTGGGGGTGGGGGTTGTTTTTGTTTTGATGTTTTTGTGTTTGAGTTTTGGGTTGTGGGTTGTGGGGGGGGGGGTTTTGGTGGTGGGGGGGGGTTTTTGGGGGGGTGATTTTGGTGGGTTTTGGGGGGTGGGGGGGGGGGGGTTGGGGGGGGGTTGTGTTGTTTGGGTGGGGTTGTTTGGGGGTGATTTTTTTTTGGAAGTTGGGTTTGGGGGGGGTGGGTGTTGGGGGTTGGGGGTTATTTTAGTTTTTAGGGGTGGGGGGTGGTTTGTGGGTTTTTTTATGTGTTTTGGGGTGTTGGTTGGTTTTGTTGGGGTATGGGTTTTGGGGGTGGTTGGTGTGTTTGGGTTTTTGGGTTGGTGGGTTTGTTTAGGGGGTGGGGGGGTTGGGTTGGGGGGGGGGGGGGTTTTTTTTGATGGGGGGGGGATTTTGGGTGGGTTTGAGTGGGGGGGGGGGGGTGAATGGGTTATTGGGTGGGGGTTGGTGTGGTGTTGGGGTGGGTGGGGGGGGGTTTTTGGGTTTTGGGGGGGGGGTTTTTTTGGGTGGGTTGGGGGTATTAATGGGGGTTGGGGGGTGGGGGGTTTGGGGGTGGTGGTGTTGAAATGGGGTTTTTTTGGGTTTTGGGTTATGGGGTTTTTTGGGGGGGGGTTTGGTGGGGGAATAAGTGTTTGGGGGGGGTTTTAGATGGGGGTGGGGTTGTTTTTTTTGGGGGGGGTTTTTTTGGTGTTTTTGGATTTGGGTTGTATTTGGGTTTGTTTTTTTGGGGGGGTTGGGATTGATGGGGGGGGGGGGGGGGGTGGGGGGGTTTTTGGTGTTTGTTTTGTTTTGTTTGGGTTGGGGTGGGTGTTTTTTGGGGGTATTGGTTGTGTTTAATGGGGGTTTTTGGGGGGGGTGGGGGGGGGTTTGGGGGGTTGGGGGGGATTTGGTAATGGGGATGGTGTAGTTGGGTGGAGGGGGGGGTTGGGGTTATTTTGTTTGGTGGGGGGTGGTTGTGTTGGGGGGGGATTGTTGTTTTAGTTTTGTTGGGTTTTTGGGGGGTTTGTGGGGGATTGTTTGGGGGTTGGGTGATGGTTTTTTGGTGTTTTGGTTTGGGGGGATTTGATTGGGGGGTGGGGGGGGGGATGGGGGTTTTGTTTTGTTGGTTTTTTTGGGGGAAATTTGGTATGTTTTATAGGGGGTGGGGGGGTTAATTTGGGTTTTTTTGATTGGGGGTGTTTTTTTGGGGTTGGTTAAATGGGTTTTTTGTTGTTGGAGGTTGTTGTTGGGGGGGTAAAAGGGGGAATGGGTAGTGGTTTTGGGGTATTTTTTTTAGGGGGTTTGTTTGGGGGGGGGTGGGGTTGGGGTTTTTGGGGGGGGGGGGTGGGGGGGGTTTTTTGGGGGTTATTGTGGGGGTTTTTTGGTAGGGGGGTTTTTGGGGGTTTGGTTTTGGTTTAAGGGGGGGGGGGGGGTTTTGGGGTGGGGGTGTGGGGGGGGGGGGGGGGGGTTGGGTGGGGGTGGGTTTTTTGGGGGTGGGGTGGTTTTGGTGGGGTGTGGGGTTGGTGGGTTTGGGGGGGGTGGGTTGGTGGTGGGTAAGGGGTGGGGTATTGGGGGTGGGGGGTTAATGGAGGGTGGGGGGGGGTGGTTTGTTTTGGGGGGGTGGGGGTGGGGTATTAGTATGTTTGGGGGTTTGGTGGGGTTTTTGGGGTGGTTTTTTGGGGGTGGGGGTTTGGAGAGTTAATTGGGGTTGGGTGTTTTAAAGTGTTTTGGATTGGGGGTTTTTTTTAGGTTTTGGTTTTGGGTTATTTGGGGGGTTTGGGGTTTGGGTGGGAATGTTTGAATGATTTTTGATGGAAATGTGTGTGGGGTTGGTTTGTGGGGTTTTTAATGATGGTTTGGTTTTTTAATTTTGGTGTTGAGGTTTGGTATGGTGGGGGTGGGGGGTGTGGGGGGGGGGGGGGGGGAAGTTTTTGGTATTTGGTTTTGGGGGGGGGGTGGGGGGTGGGGGGGTTTGGGGGGTTTATTTGTTTTATGGGGGGGGGGTGTTGGGTATTTTTTGTAATTGGGGGGGGGGGGTTGGGGGGGGATGGGGTTTTGGGGGGGGTATTTTTTGGGTGGGGTTGGTTTGGTTGGGTTTTTGGGGGGGTGGGGGGGGGGGGTTTGATTTTTTGGGGTTGGGGGGTTTTGGGTTGGGGGGGTATGTGGGGGTTGGTTTTGGGGGTATGGTGGGGTATGGGGGGGGTTGGGGGGGGGGATTGGGGGTTGAATTTTGGGGGGGGGGGGGGGGGGTTGGGGGTTGTGGGGGGGTTGGGTTTGGGGGGGGTTGATTGTATGGGGGTTGGGTGGGGGGGGGGTGGTTTTTGGGGTTTGTGGGGGGGTGATGGGTGGGGTGGTTGGGGGGGGTGTGTTTGATGGTGGGGGGGTTTGGGGGGGTTTTGGTTGGGTGGATGTGGGTTGGTGGTGGGGGGGGGTGGGTTGTGGGGGGGGTATGGGGGGGGGGGGGGGGGGGGTTGTGGGGGGGGGGGTGGGGGTGTTGGGGGGTGGATTGGGGGGGGGGGGGGGGGGGGGGGGGGGGTTTGGTGGGGGGGGGGGTTGGGGGGGGATTTTTGGGGTTGGGGGGGGGGGGGGGGGGGGGGTGTGGTTTTGGGGGGGTTTTGTTTGGGGGGGTGGGGGGGGGGTGTTGGGGGGGGGGTTGGGGGGGGGGGGGGGGGGGAAAATTGGTTGGGGGGGTGTGTTGGGGGTTGGGGGGGGGGGGTGGGGTGGGGGGGGGTTGGGGGGGGGGGGTGTGGTGGGGGGTGGGGTGGGTGGTGGGGTGTGGTGGTGGGGGGATGGGTTGGGTGGGGTTGGGGGGGGGGGGTGGTGGTGGGGGGTGTGGGGGGGGGGTGGGGGGGGGGTGGGGGGGGGTGGTGGGGGGGGGGGGGGGTTTTGGTTGGGGGGGGGGGGGGGGGTGTTGGGGGGGTTGGGGTGGGGGGTTTTGGTTTTGTGGGTGGGGGGTTGGGGGGGGGGGGGGGGGGGGGGGGGGGGGGTGGGGGGGGGGGGGGGGGGGGGGTTTGGTGTTGTGTGTTGTGGGTTGTTGTTTTTGGGGGGGGTTGGGGGGGGGGGTTTGGGGGGGGGGGGGGGGGGGGGGGGGTGGGGGGGGGGGGGGGGGGGGGGGTGGGGGTTGGGTGGGGGGGGGGGGGGGTGGGGGGTGTTGGGGGGGGGGTGGGGGGGGGGGGGGGGGGGGGGGGGGGGGGGGTTTGGGTGTGGTTGGGGGGGGGGGTTTGGGGTTGGGGGGGGGGGGGGGGGGGGGTGGGGGGGGGGGGGGGGGGGGGGTTTGGGGGGGGTTGTGGGTGGGGGGGGGGGGTTTTGGGGTTTTTGGTTTGGGGGGGGGGGGGGTTTGGGTTGGGGGGGGGGGGTTTGGGGGGTTTGTTTGGGGGGGGTGGGGGGGTTTGGTGTTTGGGGGGGTGGGGGGGGGGGGGGGGCGGGGGGGGGGAGGGGGGGTGGGGGGGGGGGGGGGGGGGGGGGGGGGGGGGGGGGGGGGGGGGGGGGGGGGGGGGGGGTGGGTTGGGGGTTTTGTTGGGGGGGGGGGGGGGGGGGCGTTTGGGGGGGGGGGGGGGGGGGGGTGGGGGTGGGGGGGGGGGGGGGGGGGGGGGTGGGGGGGTTTTTGGGTGGGGGGGGTTTTGGGGGTTGGGTTGGGGGGTTGCGGGAGGGGGTTGGGGGGGGGGGGTGGGGGGGGGGTTAGGGGGGGTGGGGGGGGGGGGAGGCGTCGGGGGGGGGTGGGGGGGGGTGGGGGGGTTGTTTGTGGGGTTTTGGGGGGGGGGGGGTGGTGTTTGGTGGTTTTTTTGTGTTGGGGGGGGGGGGGGGGGGGGGGGGGGGGGGGGGTTTTTTGGGGGGGGGTGGGGGGGTTTGGGGGGGTTGGGGGGGGGGGGGGGGGAGGTGGGGGTTGGGGGGTTGGGGGTGGGGGGGGTTTGGGGGGGGGGGGTTTGGGGGGGGGGGGGGGGGGGGGTTGGGTTTTTGGGGGGGGGGGGTTTTTTTTTTGGGGGGGGGGGGGGGGGGGTGGTTTGTTTGGGGGGTTGGGTTTGGGTGGGGGTTTGTTTGGGTGTGGGGGTGTTGGTTTTTTTGGGTGGGGGGGGTTGGGGGGTGGTGGGGGGGGGGGGGGGGTGGGGGGGGGGTTGGGGGGGGGGTTTTTTGGGGTGTGGGGGGGGGGGGTGTTTTTGTTGTTTTGGGGGGGGGGGGGGGTGGGGGGGGGTTGTTTTTTGGGTGGGTTTTGGGTGTTGGGTGTGGGGGGGGGGGGGGTTTTTTGGGTGGGGGGGGGGGTTGGGTTGGGGGGGGGGGTTTGGGGGGGGGGGGGGGGGTTGTGGTTTGGGGGGGGTTGGGGGGGGGGGGGGGGGGGGGGTGTGTTTGGGTTTGGGTTTTGGTTGTTTTTGTGGGTGGTGGGGGGGGGTTTTTGGGTTTTGTTTGGGGTGTGGGTTGGGGGGGTGGGTTGTGGGGGGGGGGGGTTGGGGGGGGTGGGGGTTTTGTGGGGGTTTTGTGGGTGGGGGGGGTTTGGTGGTTGTGTTTTGGTGGGTGTGGGTTGGGGTGTGTGGGGGGGGGGGGTTTTTGGGGGGGGGGGGGGTGTGGGGGGGGGGGGGGGGGGGGGGGGGTGGGGTGTGGGGGTTGTTGGGGGTTGGGGGGGGGGGGGGGGGGGGGTGTGGGGGGGGGGGTTTGTGTGGGGGTTGTTTTGTTGGTGGTTTGGGGTTGGGGGGGGGTTGGTGGGTGGGGGTTTGGTGTTGGTGGGGGGGGTTGTTTGGGGGGGGGGGGGGGGTGGGGGGTGTTTGGGGGGGGGTTTTTGTTGGGTTTTGGGGGGGGTTTTGGGGGGGGGTTTTGGGGGGGGGGGGGGGGGGTTGTGGGGGGGGGGTTGGGGGGGGGGGGGGTGTTTTTTGGGGGGGGTTTGGGGGGGGTGGTTTTGGGGGGGGGGGGGTTGTTGTTGTGGGGGGTTTTTGGGGGGGGGGGGGGGGTGGGTGGTTTGGGGTGTTGTTTGGGGGGTGGGGGGGGGGGGTGTTTTTGGGGGGGGTGTTTGTGGGGGGGGGGGGGGGGGGGGGTGGTTGGGGGGGTGGGTTTTGGGGGGTGTGGTGGGGTTTTGGGGGGTTGGGGGGGGGGGGGGGGGGGGGGGGGGGGGTTTTTGGGTTGGGGGGTGGGGGGGGGGGGGGGTGGGGGGTTTTTGTTGGTGGGGGGTTGGGGGTGGGTTGGGTTGGGGGGGGTTGGGGGGGGGTTTTGGGGGGGTTGGGGTTTTTTTTTGTTTTTTTGGGGGGGGTTGGGTTTTTGGGGGGGGGGGGGGGGGGTTTGGGTTGGTTGGGGGTGGGGGTGGGGTTGGTTTGGGTGGGGGGGTTTGTGTGTTTTTTGGGTTTTTGGGGGGGGGGGGTTGGGGGGTGGGGGGTGGGTGGGGTTGGTTTTGGGGGGGTTGTTTTTGGGGTTTTTTGGGGGGGGGTGGGGGGTGGTTTTGGGGGGGGGGGGGTTGGGGGGGTTTTTGGGGGTTTGTTTTGGGGTTATGTTGGGGGGGGGGTGTGGGGGGGGGTTTTGTATGAATTGGGGGTTGGGGGGGGGGGGTTTGGGGGGGGGGGTGTGTTGGTTTTTTTGTTTTGGGGGGGTTTTGTGGGGGGTGTGGGGTGTGTTTTGGGTTTTGGGGGGGGGGTTGTTTGGGGGTTGGTTGGGGGGGGGGGGGGGGTTTTTTTGGGGGGGTGTGGGTTGGTGTGTTGGGGGGGGGGTTTTTGTGGGGGGGGGGTGTGGGGGTTTGGGGGGTGGGGTTGGTTTGTTTTGGGTTGTTGGGGTGTTTTTTGGGGTGGGGTTTTTTTGGGGGGGGGGTTTGTTGGGGGGGGGGGTTTTTGGGGGGGGGGGTTGGGGTGGGGGAGGGGGGGGGGGGGGGGGGGGGGGGGGGGTGGGGGGGGGGGGGGGGTGGGGGGGGGGGGGGTTGTTTTTGGTTGGGGGGTTGGTTGGGGGGGTGGGTTTTTTGTTGTGGGGGGGGGTTGGGGTTTTTGGGTTTGGGGGGTTGTGGGGGGGGGTTGGGGTTTTGGGGGGGGGGGGGGGGGGGGGGTTTTTGGGTTTTGGGGGTTTGGGGGGTGGGGGTGTTTGGGGGTTTTTTTGGGGGGGTTTTGTGGGGTTTTTTTGTTTTTTTGTGGGGGGTTTGTGGGGTGGGGGTGGTTGGTTTTTGGGGGGGTTGGGGGGTTGGGTGTGGTTTTTGGGGTTGGGGGTGGGGGGGGGGTGGGGGGGTTGTGGGGGGGGTTGGGGTTTTTTGTTTTTGTGGTTGGTGGGGGGGGTGTGTGGGGGGGGGGGGTGTGTGTTGTGGGGTTTGGGGGTGGGGGTGGGTGTGGGGGGGTTGTGTGGTGGGGGGGGGGGGGGGGGGTGGGTGGTGGTGGGGGGGGGGGGGGGGTGGGGTTGGGGGTGGGGGGGTTGGGTTTGGGGTTGGGGGGGGGGGGTTGGGGTTTTGGGTGGGGGGGGGGTTTTGGGGGGGGGGGGGGGGGGGGGTGTTTGGGGGGGGGGTTGGGTTTGGTGGGGGTTTGGGTTTTTGTTGTGTTTTTGGGGGGGGGGGGTAGTTGGTTGTTGGTTGTTTTTTTGGTTGGGGGGTTTTTTTTATGGGGGGGGGGGTTGGTTGGGGGGGGGTTGGGGGGTATGGGGGGGTGTTTTTTTTTTTGGGGGGGGTTTGGGGGTTTTGTTTGTTGGGGGTTTGGGGGGGGGGTTTTTTTGGGGTTGTGGGGGGGGGGGGGTTGGGGTTGTTGGTTGGTTGTGGGGTTTGGGGGGGGGGTGTGGGTGTGGTTTTTTTTTTTGTTTTGGTGTATGGGGGATTTGTGGTTTGGGTTTTTGGTGGTTTTGTTTTTTTTTGGGGGGGGGTTTGGGGGGGGGGGGGGGGGGGGGATGTGGGTGGGGGGGTTTTTTTTTGGGTGTGGGGGGGGGGGGGTTGGGGGGGGTGGTTGGGTTTTTTGGGGGTGGGGTTTGGGGGGGGGGGTTGTTTGGGTGTTTTGTTTGGGGGTTGTGGGTTTTGGGTGGGTTTTGGGGTTTTGGTTTGTTTTGTGGTTTTGTTGGGGGGTTTGTTTGTTGGGGGGGGGGGGTTGGGTTGGGTTTTTTGGTTGGGGTGGGTGTGGGGGTGGGTTTTGGGGGTTGGTTTGGGGGGGGGGGGGGGTTTTTGTGGGGGGTTGGGGGGGGTTTGGTTTTGTTTGGGGGGGGGGGGGGGGTGTGGGTGGGGTTTTGGGGGGTTTTGTTTGGGGGGTTGGGGTTGTTGTTGTTTTTTGGGTTTGGTTGTTGGGTTTGGGTTTGGGGGGGGGGGGTGGGGGGTTGTTGGTGTTTGGGGGGGGTTGTTGTTGGTTTTGTTTGTGGTGGGGGGGGGGGGGTGGGGGGTTTTTGGGGGGGGGGGTGGGGGTTGGGGGGGTGTGGGGTTGGGGGGGTGGGTGGGGGGGGGTTTTGGGGGGGGTTGTTTTGGTGGGGGGGGGGGTTTTGGGGGGTTGGTTTGGGTGGGGGGGGGGGGGGGGGGGGGGGGTGGTGGTTTGGGTGTTGGGTTGGTTTTGGTTTTTGGGTTGTTGTTTGTTTGGTGTTGTTGGTTTGGGTGTTTTTTTTTTGGGGGGGGGTTTTGGGGGGGGGGGGGGTTGGGGGGGGGGGGGGTTGTTTGGTTTTTTGGTGTTTTGTTGTGGGGGGGTTTTTGGGGGGGGGTGGGGGGTTGTTTTTTTTTGGTGGTTTGTGGGGTTTTGGGGGGGGGGGGTTGGGGGGGGGGTTTGTTTTGGGGGGGGGGGGTTTGGGGGGTGTGGTTTGGGGTGGGGGGGGGGTGGGGTTTGGTTGTTTTTGGGGGTGGGGTTGGGGTTTTGTTTTGGTTTGTTTTGGGGGGGTGGGGGTGGGGTGGGGGGGGGTTTTGTGGGGGGGGGTTGGGGGGTTTTTTGGGGGGGGGGGGGGGGTGGGGGGTTTGGGTTTTGTGGGGGGGGGGTGGGTGTTTGGTTGGGGGTTGGGGGTTTTGGGTGGTGGGGGTTTTGGGGGGGGGTGGGGTTGGGGGGGGGGGGTTGTGGTTGTTTTGGGGTGGGTTGTGTGGGGGGTTTGGGGGGGGGGGGGGGGTTGGGGTGGGGTTGGGGGGAATGGGGGGGGGTGGGGGGGGGTTTTTGGTGGGGGGGGGGGTGGTTTGGTTATGGGTGGGGGTTGTGGGGGGGGGATGTTGGGGGTTTGTGGGGGTGGGGGGGTGTTTGGGGGGGTGGGTTTTTTTGGGGGGGGTTTGGGGGGGTTTTGGGGGGTGGGGGGGGGGGGGTTGGTTTGGGGTTTTTTGGGTTTTGGGGGGGGGGTTTTTTTTGTTTTGGTTGGTTGGGGTTGGGGGGGGGGGGGGGGGTTTGGTGGGTGGGGGTGGGGGGGGGGTGGGGGGTTTTTTTGGGGTGTGGGTGGGGGTTTGGGGTTTGGGGGGTTTTTTTGGGGGGGGGGGGTGGGGGGTGGGGGGGGGGGGGTGGGGGTGGGGGGGGGGGGGGGTGGGGGGGGGGGGTGGGGGGGGGGGGGTGGTTTGGGTGGGGGGGGTAAGTTTTTTGTTTGGGGGGTTTTGGGGTGGGTTTTTGTGGGGGGGGGGGGGTGGGTTTTTTTGGGGGTGGGTGGGGGGGGGGGGGTGTGGGGGTGGGGTTGGGGGGGGGGGTTTTTTTTTGGTTTGGGTTGGGGGTTTGGTGGGTTTTTTGATTTGTTTGGGTGGTTGTGTGGGTGGTTTGGGGGGGGGGGGTTGGGGGGGTTTTGGGGGGGTTTTGTGGGGGGTTTTTGGGTTTTTTTGGTTTTGTTTTTTGTGTGGGGTTTTTTGGTGGGGGGGTGTGGAATTGGGGGGGGGGTTGGGGGTTTTTTTTTTTTTTTGGTTATTTTTTGGTGGGGGGGGGGGGGGGGGGGTGGGGGGGGGGGGGTTGAAAGTTTTTTTTTTTGGGGGGGGGGGGGGGGGGGTGGTGGGGGTTTTGGGGTGGGGTTTTGTGGGGGGGTTTGGTTTGGTGTTAGTTGGGGGGGGGGTTGGGGGGGGGTTTGTGTTGATGGGTTGGGTTTGGGGGTTGGGTGGGTGGGGGGGGTTGGGTTGGTTGGGGGGTTGGGGTTTTTTTGGGGTGGGGTTTTTTTTTGGGGGTTTGGGGGGGTTTTTGTGGGGTTGTTTTTGGTGGGTTGGGGGGGTTTGGGTTTTTGTTTGGGGTTTTGGGGGGGGTTTGGTTTGGGGGGGGGTGGGGGTATTTGGTTGGTTGGTGGGTGGGGGGGGGGGGGTGTTGTGGTGTTTGGGGGGTTGTGTTGGTTTTTTTTGGGGGGGGGGGGTGGTGGGGTGGGGTTGTTTGGGGGGGGGGGGTGGGTGGGGGGGTTTTTTGGGGGGGGGGGGTGGTGTTTTGGTTTTTTTTTGGTTGTGGTGTGTGGGTGTGTGGTTTTGGGGGGGGGGGGGGGGTGGGGTGTTTTTTGGGGGGTGTAGTGGGTGGGGTGGGTTTTTTGGGGGGGGTTGGGGGGTGGGGGGTGGGGGGGGGTGTTTGGGGTGTGGGGGGGGGGTGGGGGGGTGGGGGGGGGTGGGGGGGTGGTTTGGGGGGGGGGGGGGGGGGGGGGGGGGGGGGGGGGGGGGTGTTTTTTTTTGTGTTTTTGTTTGGGGGGGGGGGGGGGGGGGGGGTTTGGGGGGGTTTTTTTG
>JAMPIV010015453.1:35000-110710 GCA_024509875.1 Oreohelix idahoensis
TTTGATAAATAGAATTCATAGTTTGTTTATTAATTTTTTTTTTAAGGATGTTATAGAGCGGTTGCTTATTGTTTAGGTTTAAATGCATTGTACGGTTGTAAATTAATTCATTTGTTGATAGTTGGATTGTTTACATCTGTAATATTTCAGTTTTTTAAATTTTATTATGTGTTTTTTTTGTTTTTGAGATTGAGTCGTGAGTTATGAAGGTGGTGTGTGATTTTGTATATTTGGAGGTTGGCGGGTTGTGATATTGGGATAGATTGGGTGCAGTGCTGCGGGTGTAGTAGGATGAGAGTTAGAATTGGTGGGGGGTGTGACAGTCTTGGGTATAATGTGTGGGGAATATATGGTGTAGTAGGTGGTTAGATGTTGTGTGGTTTGTTGAATAGTTTGTGATTCAAGGTGTGTGATTATTGGTAGAGTGGGGGATGTGGGTTGTGATTATGACGAGCATATAGGGGATGGGAGGGGTGGGGTGGTGAGGGATGGGGTGGTATTAGTAGTGTGGGTAGTTGAAGTGGTATAGGTGATTGGAGTTTGGGTGAGGTGTAGGTGATTTCTATAGAGGGTGGGGTGATGGGTAGCTGTGGGTTGTATATATAGGGTATGAGGGGAATGTTTGGTGGGAGGAGGGTGTAGGGAGTATAGAGTATTAGTGTCATTGTGGTTTAGGATGTGTGGAAAGTATAGGAGTGTGTGGGGCACATATAGTAGTAGATAGGTACACACCATCTTTGTTGGATGAAGTGGAGTGGGATTGAGTAGTGGTAGTGTAGTGTGATGAGTGTTGGAGATGTTGTTATTTAGTAGAGTGACGAGATTTTGTATAGTAGGAGTTGACACACAGATAATAGGTGAGTTGTGGATTATAGAGGTGATGGGGTAGTGATGTTAAGCATGGGTACATTAGGGGGGGGGGTATATAGGAGGTTGGAATGTTTGGATTTGGGTGTGAGTTTGTGAGTATTTAAATTTAAGGTTGAGGGTTATGTGTTGTATGGATATGGAAGATGAGAAAAAAAAAAGAGTATTGTGGTGGGGGGTGGTTATAAAGGGGTAGCTTGGTATATATGGGGTTGGTTTTAGAGGAGAGAGGAGGAGTGGCAGAAGTAGGGGATGATAAGGGACAGTTAGATGTGAGGTGTGTTTATGTAGGACAGATGGGTGTGGGGAAGGAGATCAGAAGAGATAAAGGGCAGTGAGATTAATAATTTATTTTGACTGTAAAGACAGGTATAGGTAAAAGGCAGTATAAGTGAAAGTGACTTAGAAAAGGGAAGATATTGTAGTATTTTATTTTGTAGACAGGTGGTCACATGAGGGGGTAGTTGAGTATATAAGGGAAAGAAGGTCAAGTGTGGGGGGTCAGTGATGTTAATGTGACGATCGCGAATGGTGACCTAGGGGTTGTTGTTGTAGATACTATGTAGTGGGAATGTCTGATGGGTGTGGTGAGAAGTATAGTGTTGGTAGTAGGGGTGTATTGGTGTATAGATTTTGGTGTCTATGAGTAAGAAAATAAGGGAGGGCATAAGTTGTGAGATGTATGTGTATAGATCAGAGTTTCATATCGTATGTAGGGAGTAGAGTTAGAGCATTGTAGTTTACTAATTAACTCACTTTATAGATAGCGGATATGAGGTAATATTAGATTAATCTGATCAGGTGTTGGTTTATGTAATGAGAGAGGTAGATAAGGGGCAGAGTTGTGTAGGACATGGACGTTAGGGGTTTTGGGATTGAAGGGATATGAGGAGTGGTGTATTGAAAATTGTTTTTTATGGGTGAGTGATCTTTGATAAGTTGACAAGAGCCAGTTTATATTAGTTGAGTAGTAGAATGGGGAGTATGTGTTAGAAGTAGATTTGATAAGTTGGTTAGGAAGTGATTTTGCTAGTAGAGAAGGGTTGATCAGGGTGAATTGGTTGGTTACAGTTGGTTAATTTTATCTAGAGCTTGTTTGTGTATTGTGTGGGAAGTTGGGGATGAGTCTCGGAGAAAGTCTTGTAGAGTGGGAGAGTCGATTGGTAGTACGGGATATTGCATTAGTGAATGTGTAGGGGTTGGTGGTGTTGGTGAGATGACATCGGTCTGAGGGGTCTTTATGGTGAGTGTAAGTCAATTTGTGGTGGGGTTTAGATGACTATGGGTCTGGATGTTTGAAGAATTTTAGGAATGTAATGTATTTATGTAGGAGTGTTGTTGTCTGGGGGGGTGTGAGGATTTGACAGTTGGTGTAGTGTTATAGTATTCGATTGACTAAGAGGTATGGAGATGTTAGGGCATATTGATCACGGTGATGGGAGTGTTTTTGGGAATTATGATGAGTATGGAGGTAAAGTTAGAGTATGGAGTCTTGTGGTGATATAAGAAATAATGAAGTGTATTGGAGAGTGTTATGTAGGGAGTGACGTCGGATAGTAGTTTTTAGGAGATACGTTAGTAACATATGGTTTAGTGTGTATAGAGAAAGGATGTTAGATAGCGTGTGTTATTGAGGGGAGTGTATTTATGGCACTATGATTTGTAAGGAAGATTTGTATCTGCATAGTGTTTGATTAGTTGATAGACGGGGTGGGTATTGGTGATTGGGATGGATCTGAATGTGTATCACACTAGTAAAGGGGGTTGATAACGTAGAGGATTAAGGGGAATATTGTGTGTTGTATGAAGAGTTAAGAAAATAGGGGTGTGGGAGTTCAAGATAGATATAGAGGGAAGGTATAGTTTGGAAATATTTGAGATGAGTCTGTTGAGAGGTAGATAGGTTCTTGGTTTGGTTGATACATGGAGGGTGACAAGAAGGAAGTGATCTGGGTAGGGTGGGTGGTTAGACGAGTGAGCACGCTGATCTGATTGGGGCAGAGGAGGATGAGTGGTGTTGAATGGTAATAAATGGGTGTTGGATGGGAAGTAGGTAGGGACAGTGTACTATATGGTAGGGATAGGGGTATGGGGTGGGATAGCACGTGGGAGTGAGGTGATCATGGAAAAAGAGTAGTCGGGAGGAGATGAGTTGATATGATGAGAATTCACACAGAGATATGAAATTGAAGGGGTGAGGAAGAAAGATCACACTATAGGTATAGGATTTTGGTAGGATGGGGAGTATTGTATGTAAGAGTGTGTTGGTATTGAGGCACTGTGAGGGATTGGTGTGGAATGGAGATCATCTTCTCTCTTGATTATGTTATGTATATGATTGGGTGAGAAATGAGTTTATAGAGGAGGATTGTTCTTTTGAGTAGTGAACACACACAGTGTATCTTTGAGTATGGAAAATGTGTTTGAAATGAGGTGAGAGGTGCATGTGCATGTGTAGGATGTCTTTGTGGGGTGGATAAAGCGAGATATTGAGTGTACTGAATGAGTGGGTGTGCTCTATTGGATTAGTTGTGGAGATATGTGCGCAGAGAAGGTGGAACAGTTACGTGGGTACTGATGATGTATATCTGATGTGGCTCACTAGTGGTGACTGGATTAGTTAGTTATAGTGAGAGCGTGATAGTCATGCAGAAATTAGGAGTCACTGTGTATGGACTTACACATGTTTAGAGTGTTTGGGTACTAAAGGAGGTGATTCAGAGTATGCGGAGTAAAGATTGGTGGTCTCTATGTGCAAGAGACTTCTGAGGAGTTCATGAAACTATGTTAACATATTGGCGTGATAGTGGGACTCTTGTGTTGGATATACAGCACAGCGATATGTGGTAGATAAACTTGGGAGTATAACAGTTCTAGGGGCAAGGTTGACTTGAGGATTGCATTGGATGGTGTGGCGATGGAGCACATTAGTGACTGGTGGGATTATGTTGGTAGTACGAAGTGTGATGGGGGAGTTTAGGTCGTGAATTGGAAGACTATATGCAGGAGTGTGGGTATCTGGTGGATATAGGGATTGTTATTTGGGCAGTAGTGGACGAATGCGGTGAAAGGGAGTGTATGTATGACCTTAGTGGATAGGTGGTTAGGGTGATTAGGGTGTTGGAAAAGGGATGTAAAATGGTGTGACTGAGTTACCGTAGAATGTGGTGAATATTGACATTGTTAGATATGGTGACAGGTGCCGAGAAAATGGAAACGTGAGATGGAGGGGTGGGAAGGATGGGGCGATATATGGGTGAAAATGTAGATTGGGTCGGATTGTGTTTTAAATATATACCAAGGAGTAGCCTTAGATTTTGATGAATTGGGGGGGTGAATGTTCTGGAGCCCCCATGAAAATTTTAAGGAAGGTGGAAGAGAAGAGTATGGTAAGTTACATATTAATTAGGTTGGTTAAGGTTATTTGAGTTGTTGTATGGTGATTAAAGGTTGACATGGTAAAATGGGATGTGAAGATGATTTGGCAAGGAAAGGAGTAGATATTGCATTAGAGTTTGTTGTGAATTTGTTTATTGGTCCGTTGGGATGAGTAAAGTATGATGAATATGATGTATAAAAGGTTATTCATCGATACTGCACTAGTAACTTAACGTCCATCTTGTCGTCATTTCCTATAAACAGTCTTTTGTGTCGTTTCTTTGTTTTATAGGTTAATAATTATGAATTACGTCATCAGTCTCTGTTGGCTCTTATGTTAGATAGAATTGAGGTATCTTTTATATAATGCCCGTCATCAATCCGTTCAAAATGGTAAGTCCCGAGTTAGTTTTGCTTATAGGAAATAGTTTCTCTTAATATGAGGGATAATTTACTCTATCCAACGCTTTAATTTATGCGTCTTTTGTACCTGATATTAGGTTCATTCTTTCAGAGGCACAAAATTGAAACTTGTGCTTTATCTTGCAATGGATATTAATTTTAAAAAAAGTGTTCATTTTTTTTTTTACAGGGGGGGGGGGGGGGTGCATAATATGATATGGTAATCTTTGACGGAGTTTCAAAAGTCGATTTATTTGTTGTTTTTTTTTCACCCCGCTCAAAGTTTGGAAACTATATCTTTACTTGGCGTGTCAGGTGATTAGGGTTAATTTCTCCCTTTTTGGTTCATTCCATTGGGTTTGACCTTTAGGGTCAAAGGTAAACAGTTTGGGCTTGTGCCATGCGCAGTGGTTGCGCGCAAAATTAGGACTTCCGTCCAGGTAGAGTTGCGATTGTTCTGGCTTCTGTAGGACCTAGAATTGTCCCGTTAGTATTCAGGGGCCGGAAAATCTTCGAAGTGACTAGAATTGACAGTTTTCCCCAGTTGATTTTACTGTACGTCAGGAAATGGACGCCAGAGTAGTAATACTAGATGGTTTGAGGATTAGTTACAAGGTAACCACCGACTTTTTTCAATACTATGCATTCGGTTGCAGAATTTGTTTAAAGGATTTACCTAGCCAATGAGAACAGCTCACCGTTCCTGTAATTCAGAACTTATATTTTGTGTTCAAGGTAGCTATTTAACGACTATTCGTCCTTCATATGATCAGAAATCCAGTGACGAAGTTATATAAGGTGAAACCGCAGGATTGGCGGTATATTTATACAAACATTATAGCATGGTTTTAATGCAACCTGCGTAATGAAGAATACACAGCTGACGTCATAATGAGGTCTGTGTATGGCACCAATATTCTACCCGCATGTACAGATATAATTGGCGTGTCATGGCCAAGTTGTACGACGGCCCTGGTAATAGGATTACACGAGTTTAAAGGCTCGGCACCCATTGGATGACGGAGTTATTAAGGTATCTGAACGCGTTCAGTCCAGGATACCAAAGCGGCATTATGAACTGGTACATTAAAGAACATACCACTATTGACATGCCCACATATTTGGAATGTTCCACCAGCCTTAGAATGCCTGATATGTACCAAGCGATTTCAATTAACATGATGTACATGAACCTATTTTACATTGACTGTTTCCTGTGTGATTCTACTGTGTTAGTCCTGTCAATAAAAGTATGCGACTGTCCACAAGTAGTATTTCAACCATCATTTGACAACAGTACGAGTGTGACTGGGTGTTTTTTTGTGCAACTATATATGAGCCTAAGCACATTCGCGTCTCTTCACACCCATGTCTCATCATCCTCAACATCGTACAAGAACCATGTATGCTGTCAGCGTGAGTGACCAAGATCTTCAACTACACATCAACATTTGCATCACACAGAAAAAAAACCAACTAACATTCCTGGCAGTAACACCCATTGAAGAAACAAACGCGTACTTCACACATTCAGTGCAAATATGATGAACTTTAAGTGTGCCAAGTTTCATCTTCCTCCTGTGACTCCTTCATGGTCATTGATGGTCAGGACCAAGACTTATGTCAAGCCCCTTGTACTTAATTGAATTATGGAACCGCCGTCAGTCGAGTCACGACTTTAAGGAGAGGTTACTCAAGTATTATTATTGCAATCTTTATATGCACAAAGGATACCTGCATTGCCATTGTTCAAAGGTTCCACTATAACTATTTAATGAGGCCATTTGTCAAGAGGACATAATTGAAACTGAAAATCTTAGATGCGATGAAACATGATAAGAATTTCCTTTCCTTGGGAAAGGTCAACCTTCATTGGTTCAACCCTAGGATTTAATTGCCTCATTGTTATGTACTTGATGATATGAATTCAAATGCTATGCCACAAATTACTTATAGGATTTTTTCTGGAACTACCAGAAGGAGTTATTTTGAAAACTACGTTACCTATCATGATGCTGATTATTAACTGTGATATGTCAAGATCAAATGTCTCGTCTCGTCAATCGTGCTATGTAAATAAATTGAATGAACTCTACATCAAAGAGTTGAATACTTCAGTCTTGGCATTAACTTCAATTGACCGTTTGACCAGCTCTAACATTGAATTTCGCGTATTCAGCACACACCAGTAGTCGACTGTATCTACCTCCAGAAAACAGCGGCTACAGTTTTGGTGGCCAAGTGTGCTCCGAAAATATATAATTTTCAAAATGGAATTGAACTGAAGTCAAACTCGGTTGAAAAGAAGCATATAGTCTTTCAAGGCGACAACATCGTGGACTCAGAATCAAGGTTAACGGTCCGTCAAGGTCTACCCAATCTTTAACTGTTTGATTCCACGTTGGACCTCAACTGCAGTCTTCAACATTGGACACTGCCATTGTTTTATTTCAACAAGTGTAGTGAGGATCATACGTACAACACCCGGATGCGGGGAATATTTTTTCTGTACAAAACAGATAAGTAAAAACGCTGTTGTTTTTTCCACCGTTTTACGTATAGCTGAGCTTCTTCTTATGATTATGTTCACCCTTATATTATCTGTGTTGCATGTTCTATGTTCAATGTTCTTCGCGGGAGGTTGGGAAAGGAGAATCACGAAGGGAATATCCCAGATTAACACCAGGGCCTTCGTGACTGTTCTGTAGGGACACATACTTGCAGACTTCCCATAGTGGAATGTTCCGACGAGTAGGTGTGGAAGGATTTTATGTCCACTGTGTTCGGTTGTTTGTGACAACTAACTGTTCTTAGCTGTAACGTCGTGTTATTTCATTGTTGTTTTCGGAGTAATTTCCTTATACGTACCTTATTTTTATGATGTATTTTATATGTAACGGTCGTCCCTCTCCATCTTGCTTTCGTTTAGTTTTTTACACCTTTGTATCTATACACTGTATTGTCTCTTGTCTTGTTCATATTCCCGTCGCAGTTATCACTGCATCTTTTGCAACATTCACTTTTTAGTTCTACATTCTATTTTATTTGATTCCTGCGAAAGTTTTCATTTGTCCTATACATCTTGTCCTGTCGCTATTATCTATATTGTTTCTTCTATTGTATCTTGATAATATTTAATTTCATAACTTATTTCATTGATTAATAATATATTGAATAATTAACTGCTATTGAGTGCCGTTCTTGGAAAGGAACGTGTTGCACAAATTAGATTGAAAAATAATTGTGAATTAGTTGAGAAAAACTTTTTGAAGAAGAAGTATTTCAGTGACATATTGGTCATAATGTATTTGCTGGATTATTTTATTAAGCAGGCAAAAACCCTTCAGGTACCTCCTGAAGAGTTAAGACAATTCACAATGGCGGAATATGAAAAGTCTCAGAAGTTAGAAGCTGCAAGATTAGAAAATGTAAAGTTTGAGGCGGAACAGAAGAGATTTGAGGCTGCAGAAAACGAGAAAAAAAAATTTGAGGCTGAAGAAAACGAGAGAAAAATGAAAATAGAAATGGAAAATAGGAAATTTGAGACTGCAGAAAACGAGAAAAAAATCAAATTTGAGGCTGAAGAAAACGAGAGAAAAGTGAAAATGGAAATGGACAGTAAGAGAATGGATCTTGAGAATAGAAAATAAATAGCTGAAGAAAATGCAAAAAAATTTCAGCTTGAGATGGATGACAAACGTTTTCAACATGAAAAACAAATGAAAGAATTGGAACTTGAGCAACTTAGATTATCAAATGAGAGTAATGCTCAAAAGGCTCATGATGGTAAAACTTCATCTAAAAATGGAAATATTAAAGATTTTCACTTAAAATTACCAAACTTTAATCCTTCATCAGACGACGTGATTTTTTACCTGGATAGATTTCAAGAAACATGTAAAGCCTATAATATTGATAAATCACAGTATTGTGTAAAATTGTCACAACTGCTTACAGGCGAAGCCATGGCAGTCTATCATATGACTAGGTCTACTGATAAAAATAATTATGAGGCTATCAGAGCTGCTTTGCTTAAGAAATATCAAATGTCGGAAAAATGATTATCGCTTACGCTTCAAATCCATTTTACCACAGAACGGGACAAATTTTAGTGATTTCATCTCACTAATACGCCTCACATTAGAAAGATAGATTGAATTATCCAAGATAGAAAAATCCTATGATGCTCTGTTTGATTTATTATTACGCGACACAGTCTTATCCTCCGTTAACCCGTCATTCCTTGCTTTTTTGCACGAACGTAAACCTTAAAAAATGAAAGACATGGAGGAAAACTGCATACAAATTTGCACAGCCCATCCAAACGTGGAAATGAGCAATTCCCATGTTAAAGCTGAATTACCAGTTGCGTTTGCTATGCAAAAAAATTGTCATTCACGCCATCGTTCATTAAGCAACGACAGAAACTTTAGAAGGGAAATAACGATAATTGCAATTCTTATAAAAGGCAACAATCTCGTCATAATTCTCTATATAATGTTTCTTGGGGACAATCTCATAATTCTCGAGATTTTAACAGAAATAATTCTGCATATAATCAAGCATATAATCATAATCATAATTGGCAATTTAGAGCACAGTCTGCCAATAACAGAAAGGGTTATCCAAATAAACAAAGTGGTCAATGGCACAATAGTGATAAATTCTTGGCGTGCTAACCAAAATTTTAACCAAAACAGAAATGGCAATTATAACAATTTCAGAGATAATAGTCAGAATCGATAGCGGCGCAGAGATAGATCTTCGAGTAGTAGACCGCGTCATCAATCTAATGTTGCTATGATTGACACACAAGGTATTAAAGATCATAACACGAATGTTGACACACATAATGCAATGTCTTGCTCTATTGATTATGAACAGGTGAAATCCTGCCAGGAATGTACTACCTTATTCCAGAGTAAGGCGATCACTTTGCTGCGGTGTGGACATGTCTTACCAAGTCTCCCAGCGGTGTATACGGCCACGTCAGCATCTACACACGATGGAACAGGATGTCTTAAATTAAATCGTGGTTTTGTTAATGATATCCCTGCTTCTGTATTATTTGATTCATGTTGTAGCACCATTGGCGTCAGAAACTCGTTGATAGACCCATCCTGTGCAACTAGCAAGACAGTCAAGTGTGTTACTTTTGGTGGAACTGGGGAAACTTTTCCTACAGCAATAATTAATATTCACACTCCATTTTTTCAGGGAAGATCCACGCCTGTCTTCTCCCAGCACCAATTAGTGACATAATATTTGGTCGCATACATGGGATAAAAGAGTGTACCCCACAGCAGATAGCTGATTGGGAAGAGCGACATATACATTCTGCAAATGCAGTGGTTACCAGAGCGCAAGCTAATGATATGTTGCGGAATACACATTCTGAACCTACGGTCAGTGTTAATGATCATGTTGACACTCCTATGTCACGGGAGTCGTTTATTACATTACAAAAAAATGATGCTTCTTTGAATAAATTCTTCCAATTAGCTAATAAGACTATTTATCATACATATGCAAAATCTAGACATAGATTTGTATTAAAGAATGGTATATTGGTGAGAGTGATACGGGATACTGATTCCTCCGTACAGTCTCAAATCTTAGTACCTACTTCAATGAGAGCTCGTATTTTACGTCATGCGCACGACTCTCAATGAGTGTGCCATATGGGGTTTTCACGAACCAAATCTAGAATGCTGTCTGCATTCTATTGGCCAGGCGTTCATAGAGACGTCAATATCTACTGCCGTTCCTGTGTGACATGTCAGGAAGTTAAAGTCCGTGGTCCATACCACGCAGCTCCTATTCAAGCTGCTGACATTCCGATTCGACCATTTGAAAAAATGGCGGTCGACAACATTGGTCCTCTTCAACTTTCTGCTAGAGGACATACACATATTCTTACCTGTATTGATATGTGTACTCGTTGGCCTGAGGCCATACCTCTGAAAAATACTTCATCTGCTAGTGTTGCAGAGGCGTTGTGATTGATCTTTTCGCGCATAGGTTTCCCGCGTAAGATCTTATCTGATCATGGAGTTCAGTTCATATCTGAATCTATGTCCCAGGTCATGAAGTTGTTGGGTATTAATAGATCTCTTAGTTCGATCTACCACGAGATGTCAAACGGATTAATTGAGCGTCAGAATAGGACACTCAAACAGTTGTTAGAAAAGATTACTCAGGATCATCCTGAAGATTGGGACAGAGTCCTACCGGCTGCTCTCTTTGCGTATCGCGAGGTGCAAAAGGAAGCTACTGGGTTCTCTCCTTTTCAGTTAGTCTTCTGCGTTCAACCGCGCGGTCCGATGTCGTTATTACACTACTTACTCACTGAAGATAATATCACAGATGACACTCAATCCTCCTATGAGTATGTGATTTCTTTAAGGAAAAGAATTATATATGCGTGTAGATTAGCTACCACATCATCAGAGCAGGCTAAAGAAAAAGCTCGACTTTTTGCAAATACGTATAGACGTCTTCGCCAGCTTCTTCCTGGTGACGAGGAATATGTCTTATTGCCTTGTAAAGATAATCGTCTACTTATTACCTGGAGAGGTCCTTTTAAAATAATATAGAGAATCTCGGATGTCGTTTACATTGTCGATGTCATGGGCAAACATAAAACCTTTCATATTAATGTGTTAAAGGAATATTACTCTCGTCCTGACTATCTTCAGTCAGTATTTCAGGCAACTGATGATCCTACACCTCCTATTCAACACTATACCTCTTTGTCTGTCATACAAGAAGAAGAATCTTCTTTTCAAGACGTACCATTACCTATACCGGTGGTACCACTTCATGCAACTGAAAGTTGGATTGATGTTACTATTTCTTCTGATCTTTCGACTGATCAACAACAAGTTTCTTCTATTCTTAAGTCTTATCAGGATGTTCTCACTGACATCCCAGGGCGTACGTCAGTTATTCAAAATGATATTCTATTGACTGACGAAAAACCTATTCGCGTCCGTCCATACCCTATCCCTTTGCACTTTCGTTCTCAGGTTGATAAGGAATTGGATGAGATGCTGCAATTAAAAATAATTGAGCCATCTACGTCACCTTATTCTTCTTCTATGGTGATAATTAGAAAAAAAGATAACACTATCCATCTTTGTGTGGACTATAGAAAGTTAAACAAAGTTACCCAGTTTGACGCTGAACCATTGCCTCTTTTAGAAGATTTATTGGTCAAACTGGCAAACTCCACTTTCTTCATTAAATTTAACCTGTCAAAAGGATATTGGCAAGTCCCATTGACAGAAAAGGGAAGCCACTCACTGCTTTTTCGACTCCTCGTGGATTATTCCAATGGAACTTTAAGCCATTTGGATTGGTAAACGCATCTGTCACATTTGTACGCATGATGCGTCGCGTACTATCTCATCGTACCGACGTCATTACATACATTGATGACATTTGTCTCTTTAACGACTCATGGGATGAAAATGTTATTGGATTAAACACATTACTGTCCACGTTACGGTCATATAACTTAACGGCAAAACCATCGTGTCGTAGATTTTTGATAGGGGAATTAAGACTTGGGTTGGTCCCTTCTGAATAGACAGAGAAATAGGTGATAGCTCAGTGAAAGATGATAATAGAATTAGATTTCCACGAGTGAGATGGTAGAAATCAATAGAGGCTGTCCCCCGAAATCAAGAATCTTCCCTCATTCGGCCTATCTTCTACAACAGATACTTAAGAGTCAGACAGTCTAATGACTACCTATATTAATATATATATTTAGATACCACTCACGTGCACGCACATACAAGTGACGACGATTAGACACACAGACGTGGGAAAACTATCAAAATGATTATATAGATATTCTTGAACGAGCTGACCAAAAGCTGATTAAATTTTAAGTGCAGTTTAATTATCAATATAAACTTCCACCACCACAACATCCAAAATTACATCATATATATATATATATATATATATATATATATATATATATATATATATATATATTATATATATATATATATATATATTATATATATATATATATATATATATAAGCATCAAGTCAATGAATTGCTACAAAAAAAGATATAGACCCCCTGGTATGATCTTACCTCGATGTTTAGCCCACAGTCCCGTTAGGAGAAAGATAATAGCCCCAAAGAGTCACAGATACATATGATTGGGTCTAATATTTTCCCTGTTAAAAATATGATCAGACTTTGATATGAGTATGATCTATCCTAAGGAAAATATAGTTAGCAACAAATCTTGCATAAGGAAAGTTACAAAAGTGGGTGAATCAAACAACGAACATTCCTCAGTCTACTTTCACTCAGCTCTTTCATCAGGGCCCAGACTCACACAACTTTACCTACAATCGTGCGGTTGTTCGCCGTCTGGCGCAAACCTTAGTGTACACTTCGTTCAATCTGTCTATCTTGTGATGAAGCGGATACCCAGCTCTGCAGATCTTGGTTTCATTTACCGTGTCCGGGGAGCGTCCACTTCAGGCGATCGTTCTTTCTTTACAGATTTAAATTAATGTCACTTAGTCACGAGGTAAGAGTTAGGTTTCAGCGGGCACACAGTGTCAGAACACGAGGTTTCCCTTAATTAGGACGAGGACCGGTGGACAACTTCTCTCAACAGATAGTCTCGGTTCACCACCCACTTGGTCAAAAATGTCGGAAAAGTTAATGTTTTTTCTGTAAATTACTCTCGCCACAAGGTAGCATGTACATTAGAGTTTGTGAAGAAAAAATGATCTGGCTCAAAGGCCCAGTATAAGCATTTAGTCTTTAAGAACCGTTAGTGGGATTGGTATTCTGTCTATCTCTGAAGGCACACGCACTGTCAGACAGGTGTTACTTGAAAACCCACGTGGTAAAAGATAAGAAATGTCTATGTTTCTCACAGGTATGTCTCTGTACTAAACGCTGGCAAAGTTTGGGTTAACCCCAGTTTTCACTTCATAGGGAAGAAAAACCACATATAAAATACTTATACATACTATGTACTCGTTATAACTTACATTTTAAACTGCAAGCATACAGCTTGACTTATCATTTAAAACTTCCTGTACAATAAGTTATATTCATAAATCAGTTATCATGAATTAGAAATACATACGTATTTCGTCAATACTCAATGATGAACAGTTATAAGTTAGTTTTAAAATATTTTCGTCTGATTATTAGCAGTTAAATTAAATTCATTTATAGCTGCATGATTTTAAGCTAGAAATATGATTTATTCTGCTTTCCACTGAAACACGTCACTAGTAAATAATACAGACTATATTTTAATTTAATTACTCTGCACAAAAGAACTAGTGAAAAATAGGTGATTCAACCCTTAATCACTCACAAAATATTAGATACTTAATATAATATTTACCTCAACACAGAACTACGGTATCACAACGAAACTAAGAGTTTCACTTATAAGTTTAAGTATCTAGAACGAAGTGACCACGTCTACTGCAAATGGAGAATGAGTGAAAATCTAGTTACAAACTCTGGTTAATATCTTAAACCAGACAAAGGATGTGCGCTATTTCCAAAACCCCGATCTCTCCCCTCTCTTAACACCTACGTTACCTTAGACGCATGCCGTAACTGCCAACAGTGCGTCTTCACACCTCACTACGACTATGGCCCTATTTCTGAGCGAGGCGTGAGTGTCATGACAGAGGAAAATATCAGACAAGTGTCTCATTCTGCGCCGTGCAGATGTCGGTTATCACACCTCACGCCGGAGAAACGTTCGTGTCAGGTGAAAATGATAGACCAAAAGTCTGCTCCTATGTCTGAGTAAGAAAAATAATCACACATCTCGTCTGACTGCAGCGACTGACACGTTATATAATAACATGCGTGTGCGTTTCTAAATGAGAAAAGAAACAGGCGAAAGTTTGAATGGACAAATAGTAATGTTTATAGTTGCAAACGTACGAATGCGAAAAACACAGGAAAAGAATAAAAGAGCGATCATAAAGTGGAAGACACGGGTAGAAAAAGAAAGGAAATATAGAAAATGTATTGATCATAATCTCTATGCGACACATCGAATGCATTCGTGGGTTTTCACGAAATATCATTTTTAGGTCACCGTGTTGGTCACGGACGATTATACACTGAGGATAGTAATGTTTCGAAAATCTTAAGCATTGCAACACCAAGAACAAAGAAACAAGTGAGATCTTTGTTGGGTTGAATTCAATTTTATGGTAAATTCATACCTCATCTATCTACTATTACTGCACCTTTCTCTTCTTTGTTAACTCTTTAAGCCCCAAGAGCCAGTATACTGTACTTCCCGCTAGACCCATTTGGCCCAAGAGCCAGTATACTGGCTTTCGTATCTCTTGATCCTTTCTAGGG
The DNA here is from genome assembly GCA_024509875.1 of Oreohelix idahoensis. NCBI lineage: Eukaryota > Metazoa > Mollusca > Gastropoda > Stylommatophora > Oreohelicidae > Oreohelix > Oreohelix idahoensis. The sequence continues at coordinate 50,033 of JAMPIV010015453.1, forward strand.
CTGTTTTCTAATTTTGACAACTCAAAAACGCTATCTTCTTAAAGTATAGCCATCCATTATGGACTTTTGTTATTTATGAATATGAACATTAAAAAAAAATTATTTCCAAACAAAAACAATAAAAACATACTGGTATGGCCATTTTTGTTTGGGCCAAACCCACCTTTTTGCTTGGGACTGAAAGAGTTAAAGAAGGGCACAGCTAACGTGATTCGATGGTCGGAAGAACATCAAATCGCGTTGGATACCATCAAGCATTTTTTTCAAAAGCTCCTGTTTTAAGATTACCTAATCCAAACCTTACTTTCATCTTGCGCAGTGACGCGTCGAATTACGGAATGGGAAGCGTATTACTCCAGGAATATTCAGGTACCTTGCATCCTGTCTTATATGTATCGAGAAAGCTAACATCGACAGAGCAGAAGTATTCTGTTCTTGACAAAGAACTTTTGGCTCTCGTGTGGTCGATAACAAAACTTCAGAGATACTTACTTGGATCGCACTTTATCGTCGAATCCGACCAGAAAGCACTTACTGCTCTTAATACCAAAGACGTCAAGTCAGCTAAATCTACCAGATATGCGATATCCTTGCAACCTTATAGTTTCACCATCCGGTCCATCCCTGGATCACAGAACGTTTTGGCTGACATTTTATCGAGATGTCCGTAAGAACCAAGCGAGTTGCTACACCCTTCGGAGAATGAAACCTCTACGCATACAACTTCGCATTTATAACGTGATGTTCATGAAACTGTGATTATTTGCATCATTAACGTTTAGTATCTACCTTGACTTTTGAATAAAGTTGAACATTCATTTATATTGCTATATTGCAAAAGCAGTGAATTATATATATCATTGATGAGAAAATAACTTTGTAAAGTGATGTCATTTTCTTCGGAAATTAACATTGAGTAGATATAGAAACATTCTTTTAATGTGATAGATATATACTGTTCCGGTGGAATATTTTGAATTACTAGATGGCTCGGAAAGTAACGTTTCTACGTGGTTGGATTTTAATAGAACGGAACTACATGTTATTAACTGCTTCCGAAGATGATATTGGAACTTCAGAAATTCATTGGAACTAATAACATTTTAAATATCTGAAAAAACTGTTCAGTAGATTTCCACAATTACATTTAAGTAATTAGTTCAATGTTTAATATATTTAACTAGAAGGATTTTTTTAATGGTAGTTGTTATAGCTAGTCATTATCACTCATGAGGTATAGTAATTTAGCATTAGTAATTAATTAGTACTCCTAATTATCTTTAGACATAGTTAAGTGTGTTGATCACTTCACGTGTTGTATTCGTATTCTTTTACTTATTCACTTATCATCTTGATGCATTCTCATCTTTTTAGTTAAATTCATTTATTAACATTTCTTTTTATTTGTGTTTACATTCGGTTTAATTCAATCATCCGTAATACTTTACTTTTTCTCACATTGTTCCAAAGTTGGTCAATAGTGGTGGTATGCTTTCTTGCATACATTTTGTTGATTTGAGTTGAATTCTATTTTATATTCACTCAGTTATTAATACATATAGGTCGTTTATTATTAGAATATATAGATGTAAACTTGATTCACCTCTCCGCGGTACTTAAACGAAAAAAAATTAATATAATTAATTTTTTGCGGGGGTGGTAAGGAAGCTGTTGCGTCCTTTATGTGTCCTTAACATTCACAAGTAGTCATCAGGTCCTACTTTTGTTAAGAGAGTACGCACCAACTAAGGTGTTAGTAATAGGCTTTGTATAGTTTATTTATCGCGCACGTAAACGCACAATTTTGTGTATGGGAATCTTCAGGCGCGCTTGTTGCCAAAACGAATCAGATGACGTGGCAGCAAAAATGGAGCAAGCCAGGATCCCAGCCAGACAGATTGTCTGAGTAGATTTCCAGCCCTTTGATCGGGCAGATATGAGTTATGTTGTGATTGGCCTTCTACATAGAGAAGTAATAGCCATTGTATCACCAAAGTAAGTTATTCTATTTCAATCAACGATTGAAATACATGTAATATTTTCATTGACATTTTTTCACTCAAGTCGACCTCTAGCTAGAACCTTCACACGATGGTCCTAGAATGAATAAAACTTGAAGAGTCAATACTGGGAGTTGTGAATGTATTTTAAAGGGATTTGTTTGTCTAGAAAAAGGGATCTACTTAATTGAATTATGGAACCGCCGTCAGTCGAGTCACGACTTTAAGGAGAGGTTACTCAAGTATTATTATTGCAATCTTTATATGCACAAAGGATACCTGCATTGCTATTGTTCAAAGGTTCCACTATAATTATTTAATGAGGCCATTTGTCAAGAGGACATAATTGAAACTGAAAATCTTATATGCGATGAAACATAATAAGAATTTCCTGTCCTTGGGAAAGGTCAACCGTCATCGGTTCAACCTTAGGATTTAATTGCCTCATTGTTATGTACTTGATGATATGAATTCAAATGCTCTGCCACAAATTACTTATAGGATTTTGTCTGGAACTACCAGAAGGAATTATTATGAAAACTACGTTACCTATCATGATGCTGATTATTAACTGTGATATGTCAAGATCAAATGTCTCGTCTCGTCAATCGTGCTATGTAAATAAATTGAATGAACTCTACATCAAAGAGTTGAATACTTCAGTCTTGGCATTAACTTCAATTGACTGTTTGACCAGCTCTAATATTTAATTTCGCGTATTCAGCACACACCAGTAGTCGACTGTATCTACCTCCAGAAAACAGCGGCTACACACGTCCATTTCTGCTTGTCCCATGTTTGATGCCAAACTCCAACAGTCGCATCCTTGTTGATTCATCCATTGCTGTGTCATTATCCAGCAGGCGATCATTTATAGCCCTTGCTATCTCTTCCTTATCCATGTCCAGTGTCCCCACTATGGTTGCTCTCAAGGCCAGTCTGCCAGCTCTCTCATTGCCAGATACTCCTGCATGACCAGGACAGTAGACCTATACCAGTTCTTGAAGACTTGCGGATTATATTCATGTGTTAAATTCCTGCCGCAGCCATCCATTCTGAAATCTCCGAAGCATGGCTTGAGATTCTGACAATACAACTGCCCTGGTTGATGGAGTTTCAGACAGCCACCTCAGTACTGTAGTAACTGCCTCTACCTCCATTCTCATGCTGGAGAATGTTGTCATGTAGGCTCCACTGTGTTCAGCAAGGACACTGCCCTTTATTCTCGCGAAGATGCCCTATCCAGATTTCTCACCATGCACTACAGACTCAACAGCGTATACAATGGCGTCATCATCCCCAGCATGATAACTTATCAGCTGATTAATCTCCATCTTCTCCAGTACCCCAAGATCTGCACTCTCTGTCAAGGCTAATGATAACCTGGTGGTAGTTTATCCAGTTCTCCCCTGACTTATTCCACTCTCTGCCAAGGCTAATGATAACCTGGTAGTAGTTTATCCAGTTCTCTCCTGACTTATTCCACTCTCTGCAAAGGCTAATGATAAACTGGTGGTAGTTTATCCAGTTCTCCCCTAACTTATTCCACTCTCTGCAAAGGCTAATGATAACCTGGTGGTAGTTTATCCAGTTCTCCCTTGACTTATTCAACTCGTCCCATTTGGATACATTTTCAACACTGGTCATCAGACCAATCGTTGCCTCTACTTATGCCACCCATGACAACCCCCTCTCCCCCGCCCCCCCCCTATTCTTGTTCCTCTAATGTCAGCTGTGTTTTCATGTAGGGGGTGCCTTTTGTCGGTGGTTACCCGCATATATGCTTTTGCCCGGGCCATCGCATATCTGGATCTAATCGACAGCAATCCGACCATGTATGTCATTGTCACAATGGGGGTATCACGCGTACACCCCAAAACTAGTCGCATCCCTTCATTTTGAATGCGTTCAGTCGTTCATATTGTGACACTGACAGCGTGAGTATTGTTAGCCCATACTCGATTACTGAAATCACGAGCTGACGATACAGGAGAAACAACAGTCTTTGTCCCAAGCGCGCAGCAGCCAATGTTTTTAAAGCTGCCAGTCCTCGCTTGCACTTCTGAATGATCAGTCCGACATGATACTTAAACGATATCCCACGATCAAACGTTTCTCCCAGATACGTCAGCTTGTCTTGCCTTTCAATGTTCTGCCCATTGAAAGTGATTTCTACGATAGCGCTGCTCTAATCGTTCGAAAACAGTTACCTCACGGAGTTAAGTCCAGGGGAATAGCTAAGGAGTTAGACTTTCGCAGGAATTAAGGCTTTCTCTGATGAACACAGAGAGTCTAATAGGAAATTCAATCACTGACGGTCAGCAAATTTATGAGTAGAATTATAATCGAACGAAATGAGACAGGAGAGGTCACTAATAAAATTAGCATAAAGAAATCAGGGCATATACAACAGAATGAGGCCAAACAGAGGGGGAGGAGGGGGGGGGAGGGTAAGGGGGTTGCTAGAATAACAGACAAGAATTCTGCGTCTCTCTACCGGCAAGATCGATACAAAAATTCTGAACCAACTCATCACAGACGAATGTATGATGATATAACCAAACATAGCAGGGAAATTTGCAAGTATGCTCATATTACAGAGGAAAAATGTTGATATCGGTTACAGATTACATATAAATGAGAATAACCGTTAAAATAGATTAAATGAGGACACAGACAGACAAGTAAGTAGAAAACATGCAAGTTTTAGACAAACGATAAGACAGCCTACTGCACACATTAAGAGACAGATTTGAACCAAATTCGCTGCTTTACCTGGAGCTGTAAGCTTTCACAAAACCAACGACTGTAAAGGATTTAGGGAGATAATCATTCTGAAGGTGGAAGTGTCTTTAATGAGCTCCCCTTGTATAAGTAACGTTTTTAAACAAAACGTTTAGTGATAAAATGTATAATGTTTTACGTAGGACAGCGTATACTGAGATTAAAATTAGAATGTCACCTATCTATCTATCTATCTATCTATCTATCTATCTATCTATCTATCTATCTATCTATCTATCTATCTATCTATCTATCTATCTATCTATCTATCTATCTATCTATCTATCTATCTATCTATCTATCTATCTATCTATCTATCTATCTATCTATCTATCTATCTATCTAATCTATCTATCTATCTATCTATCTATCTATCTATCTATCTATCTATCCATGTTTCTATCTATCTATCTATCTGTCTGCCTGTCTGTCTGTCTGTCTGTCTGTCTGTCTACCTGCCTGTCTATCTATATATATAAAAGCGTTTTCATTAAAAAAAATTTCAGGGCTATACAGAACTCAGAGTTGACCTAAAATACCAAGAGTTGCACATCTTTGCTCACTACACAAATTTTGTTGTTGGTGACGAGATGTCCAATTACCAGCTGAAAGTGAGTGGGTATTGGGGGACAGCCAGGGACGGCTTCTATTACTCCTATGGCAAGTCTTTCTCCACCTACGACAGAGATAACGATCTTATTGGTCAAAACAGTGCGAACGAGTACCTCGGAGCTTGGTGGTATTTTGGTGGTTACGAGTCCAACTTGAACGGTTTGTGGGCAGCACAGGACAGTAGCGGTGTGGTCTGGAAGTATCCTGAGAGATCCGCCAGTTTTACTGAGATGAAGATTAGACATGTTTAGCTTAATGAATCTGTCAGCAAAACAAAGTTTGTAGTTAAAAAGAATTTGATTAGACTACAAGTGCCAGTTGTCTGTCAGATTAGTCAGGTAGTTTATACCAATAAGATTTTGGGTTTATGCTGTTGTAATTCTCATTACTTGCAAGCACAGAAAATAAAAAAATTATTATCCAGTCACCTTGTTTCGTTAGTGACAATTACATTTAATGTTTGCTAATCATACAGTATTGTTATTGTTAAACAGAATCGACATCATTACATTCTGGGCAAACCCCTAGGTGCTCAGTCACCGTCAGTATATGTCGAAGAGTGTGAATGTTAACTATTCATGTAAGCTCGCTGGTTATAAACACGACGGATGCGTCCTCTCATACGTCCATCTCTGCTAGCCTAACGTTTGATGCCAAATTCCCACAGTCTTAACTTTGATGATTTATCTATTGTAGTGTCATTCTCTAACAGCCGATCATTAATTGTTCTCAGTATATCTCCCTTATCCATATCCAGTGTCCCCCACTGTGGATGCTCTTGATGATAGTCTGTCAGTTCTTTCATTACCACCTACTCCTGCATGACTAGGACTGTAGATCCACACCAGCTGCTATGAATGTTTTCCATTCATCCATTAGGGAACCATTTTAAACCTTTCGAAGCAAGGATTGAGAGTCTGACACAATGGCTGCCTTTGTTACTAAAGTTTTAGTTAGCCACCTTAAGGCTGCAGTAGCTCCATTCTCATGCTAAAAGTTGTTATCTTGTAAGCCCCACTATGTTCAGCGACAATTAATCATGCAGTAAATTTACGTGAATGTGCAAGAGAGTATAAGTACTTGATGTTTCTAGTTATTTGACTACCCCCATGACTGTCTATGTGTGTCTCTGACATTGTGTGTCGATGTCTATGTATGTCTATAACCATGTTTATCACTGCCTGTTTGTATATAACACCTTGTATTAAAAAAACTATGCGTACCAATGTTTCATAACTGTGACAAATTATACACATTAAACTAAAAATCTACTCTTTTACAGTGTTAAGACAATATTGTGGTTTTGCTCATAGACAGACAGGTATAATTAGACTGGACTGAGAATAAAAGATGAATGTCAAACTGAAATTTGACAATTAATAGAAAAAAGGAAGAATACAACTCATACAAAGACTGAATACACAAATTGTCTTCTTCTTCTTCTTCGATCCTTAACCACCGACGGTCAAAGCAGTCAGTGGCCATCACGCCTAGTGGCGTCTTGTAGGGCAACAACAAATTGATTCCACTTTGCACGGTCGGTGGCCATCCTTCGTACAGTGCCCCAACTCTGGTTCATTCTTTGCATCTCAGCCTCCACAGTCCTCCGCCAAGTTGTTTTTGGTCGGCCTCTCTTTCGCTTTCCTTCAGGGGTCCAAAGCATAGCTGTTCTTGTGATGGCATCGGGGTCTCTTCTGAGGACATGACCAACCCAGCTCCAGCGTCTGCCAAGCAAAGTTTGTTCATTTGATGTTGTTTCCGTAACTTCATTATCTTTTTTACATAGACAGGGGTGTCAGCCCTATGCTAAAACTCCCAACCACTTGACCCAAATGACTTTGTTTCTGTCAACAATAACGACAGTTTCGGCCAACTTCTAAATGTCAGCGTAAGTGCCCAGAGTTCTCATTAATTGTATTTTTTTTTTTCAATTTGTTACCGTTCTACCGTTTGCCGGTAGTGATGGTGGACAGGCGATCGTCTGCTTTGTTGTCTTGAGGACACACAAGCAGACACTGCATCCCCGCTTAAATTTTCAAAGACAGGCATATTGCTTTGATTGAAAACATGCAATTTTCTGCTTCTTGTCTTGATGGTACACATTGAAATGTCTGCCTCTTGGACTTGATATAGAGATATAATTCTGCTTCTTTCTTTGATGGTAGACAGACATTCGCTTTTCTTGCTCCTTCCTTGATTGTGCGCTCTGGTGGCTGATTACGTATTCATCTACCTTGTATTAATTTTCTCCTATAATATGCTTACAGTTCTTTCACTTTGTAGTATGTAAATTTCGTGTCTATTGCTACGTTTATGGTTTTTATTTTAATTGTATTGCTTTCTTCCTGTCCTCTCTTACTCGCTGTTAGTTTTTATATGTCACTGTCTGGCACAGTTCTTAATCGGGAATCTCAAGCCAAATGCGTACAGGTTCTCTACATGCCTTCTTCATTTCTCCTATGTGTACATCATTTTTTCCCTTACACCTCCAGTCTTCGATCATTTCCACGCGTCTGATAAGGTTCTTAAATAATAAAAAATAGTGATGGAAGGCATGGTCCCTGGAAAAAGGGGAAGGAGTCGACCTAGACGACGGTGGACCCAGGACACCACAGAGAGTCTGAACTTGTCTTTGGCTAATGCAGGTCGACTTGCCCAGAATCGTGAAGCGTTCAGAGCAGCTGTAATGGAGACAACGTTCTGGAAAGAATACGTCACGTGATGATAAGGTTCTTACAAAGACTACCCGAGGCGAATAGACGATTCTGTCATTGTGTGACATGTACTTAATTGTCATTCCTGAAGTCAATTTATGTTCCTTCTGCACCCTTACGGCTTTCTCCTTAAACTCTGCGTCATGGTTTTATAAATTCTACGGGATGGTATGATTAACTAGATGCCCAATCCTCCATAGTGGCTGTTAAAGTTACAAATAATGTGTTATAATAGGTTGCTACACGCAGGCATATATCCATTGATTTGAGGAGATATAGCTGTCAGAAGTAAAGTCATTTTTTGTACGACTTTTTCACTTGGAATGAACGCCGCATATTTCGCTACAACTCCGGTCACTAATGACGCTTTGCATCGCGGTTTTTTATTTCCATTCTTGCGGTCAGCCATCTTGGTTTGGGGTCCCCCCCCCCCCCTCATTTCGTAGTCGTCCGAGTAAGACGGGTTTTTCCAAGCTCCTGAGATTTGTTTTGTGGAGATTTTATTTTCGTGTTCGTGGCCTTACCATTGTCTTCGGAGGCCGCCAATTACTCGATGTTATTCAAGATGGTTTACTAACTTACCTAGAGGTTTAGTGCCATGTTCAGAGAAGGATTTTGTCCCTCTCATAGAGCATCTAAGAATTTTTTTTATTGTAACGAATATCTCTACCGCATTGCTTGGGTCTTCGTGATCTGCACGGGCCTTTAGACACAATCAATCAATCAATCAATCAACCAATACCCTTTAGCTCCCCCAGGAGCATAGGCCTTCAACAAACACATGCCAAGTCTTCCTGTCACGTGCCATCCGCTCAAGTTCTTTCCATGTTTTCCTCATCATTTTCACCTCTGTATCTAGTTCTTTTCTCCGTGTGTTTTTTGATCTACCTCTGCCTCTCTTTCTCTGTGGATTCCAGAACAAAGACTGCCTTGTAATGCTATCAACAGGTTTCCTCAATGTGTGTCCTATCAACAGGTTTCCTCAATGTGTGTCCTATCCATCACCAGCATCTTCTCACCTCTTGTTCCACAGGCACTTGTCTGGTTCTTGTCATCAATTCCACATTTGTGACTTTGTCATACCTGTGACGTATAATGGAAAAATAGATTACAGTATCTGACAGTCTTGACAGTCTTTCGTGACCTCGTTGACATTCTATGATTTGCTAGCAAAGCCATGCATTGACAGACTGCGTTTACTCATTTTTAATCCACTCCTCTTTTCTTTGAGACGTAAACAAACAAACTTTGTTTACCAACGTTCGCGACCTGCAAGACATAACTGGGGGCGAATAGGGTTTGTTTACCAAGTTTCTCACGCGAGCTGATCTGTCAATAATCGGATATTGGACAGACTGCACGTTGGAAAAACACCGGACCTTTTGAAGTAGACGCACGGGCAACATTATTTTCCCTGCTACCCTTTGATGTTCGTACACTCAGGGATAGTTCATTCTTTGATCTCCAGAAGCGGGGGAAATCTCGGAAGAAACCCGTTACAGGGTTCCAAGTCTCACGAGTAGCAACGCCGACAGAGTGACCGTGAAAACCTTCTATCTTGGGAACGTAGGTTTCTGATTTATCTGCTAGGCAAATAGTTTGAGAATTAATATCTTCTAGAGATCATAATACCATGATGATATATAAACGGTGGCATCCAAAACCAGATATCAGTTGCCGCTCAGAAACTTTGGAATAGTCTAAGCACGCAGTAGCTAGAACCATTTTCGCTAAGTGTGTTAATAGCTTCGTGGGAATTTTTTTGTGAGGATTTTTCTGGTAATATAAATTAGCGTTTTCGTGATTTAATGTGTTAAGTTACATTATAATTCACTTGGATTTTCTAGCGTTAAAACTAGTGAAATAAATAACGCGTAGCTATTTTTATTCCAGATGTTTCAGTTGTAATGTTAATTTTAACCATCCGCTTCTCACACAAGAAGAGACGTTTTAGTTTGACTAATATCATATGCTAAGCGCGACTATAGTAATAGAATTGGATTAACGCTATTTAATTTTGTGTGTTTTATAGTAAGTGACTATCGTTTAATACCTTACGACTAAACTAATAGACGCCGGCAATCAAATAGCTATTAACGACAGGCGATATTTGTAAGTGCGCGTAGGGACAATTAAATAATAATTGGCATTTGTTGCTGATCGTTAACACGCGCGCAAAAGGGGATGGGAAAGGTTGCATACCTTTATCCGACCTGAAATTGCAGCGCGGGAGAAAAACCGACCGTATAGTTGTAAAATAAGACACCGTGTGCCTTTTATCGTTAATCAGGACTGACGGAGTGGATAGGAGATCGTCCTGTTCCCTCCCATGTGTATATATGTCGAGACATATAATAGTAGAATTTTTTAATGATGTTTTGTTTATTCAAGCAGACCTGATCAAGGGCAACCAGCGGTCTTCTATTTTGGTCCTTTTCTTCATTTACTGATTGATTAATGTGGTCTTTTTCTTGGCTTACGCGTCTCCAAGTTCATTTGTGAACAGGACTGGCCAAAGAGACAAATTAACATTTTGAAATAGTAACGTTAACTGGACTTATAAATACCAGATTTTTTTTTCAATCTTATCAGCCCACTGGGTTGTGGAAAAAAAACCTAACATTTCTCCCGACTTTTGACAGTCGTATCCAGAAGAGTTACGCTGTTTCATAATCGGCACTCACCTAAAGCCAGCCGATAAGATTACCATCATTTAACAAAAGTAATGATTTTTTAGCAGCTAGATGTTTCAAATACTGGAAGTATTTTTCACTGTTTGCTGTGAACACAAGATCTCGGTTCTACACCAACTATTCGAGGTGACATTAGTGCATCCAGGAATACACTGCCAAATTCGGCGTTCCCCTCATAAAATCTTATTTGTCATCGAGGATGGACTGGGGCCAACTTGGATAATATCCCTGACATTTTGTTTATTCATAAACCATAGTAATTCCAAAGGAATATCACTAAGAATTGGGTAAGCGTGATTGAGTGTATAACAGAAAGAGTATGATAGAGAGAGTGAAGATTTTTCTTTGTTACACGTATTGTACCAACTTTGATTTGGCTTAAACAAGTGTTTACTTTACTGGGTAGTAGTTAGTAGGAACTTTGCTTTCCTTACTGTCCTTTTTTTTTTCGTACGCCCGCTAATACTCGAAGCGAAATCTCAGGTTATTATTAATGTCTAACCTGACATTGATTTTACGTGAGTATCCCTTTTTCTTGTACAGAGACAGGTGTCCCTCGCCATTCAGGCAAATACTCGTCGATTTTGGAGGTATCCATTAGAGCTGGGTCGGCTCAAGAGCCGCCAATCCCTGGTCAACAACACTCCTTCAAATGTCCTTGCCAGGTCTCGAGTTAATCCAGTCCAAATCCCGGTCGACGAAAAATCCTCAAATGCCGTCGCCCGGGTTTGATCCTGCATCACCCGGTCGCCAGAGCGCTGTGGTAACCACTACGCTAGCGCGGCTCCCCCTTACTGTCTATTCTGTACCATAGTGCTACCCTATGACCTTTGGGGTTATTAACTTGTTGGGTTCTTGTCTCAATAAGGGGAGGGCACATTTATTCTGTTATTTCCTATGTACGTAATTCTGATTTTAAATGATCTTTCTTTTAGATGTTCGATGTTGTCAAGTTTAATGATAATAAACAACAAAAGAAACTTACCTTTGTGTGTTGGTCAGACCCATATCCAATTAACCATAGTTTTTCACGTTTGTGTGTCTTGTAGTCACATAGCTATGTGTTTGTGTGTAGTCAAACTTATATTTTCATATAGGGAGGGAAAGATTGTCTTGTACTAAATTACAGTCGTATTACAGCTGGACTAGAGAAACTACTCATCCCAGAGACAGATCCTCTCGTTAAACTATTCACCTGTGAAATCTATTTCTCACAACTTTACTTCTCACGTACTATCACCATCCACTCTACTCAGACGGGACCATAAATACCTTTCACACCTATCTAATTTAGCAAAATACCATTTCAGTCCTTCTATTCTATGCAAGCACCCGTTTATAAAAGTCGGTAGCTTTTCAGTTGTTGTTTTTGTTGCTCTCCATGTCTCAGGGCCATACAATAGGACTGACTTGACATTTGAAATTAAGATTCTTATTTTCATGTCGGACTTGATTGCTCTTGACCTCCATATGTTTCCCAATGCAGTGAAAGTGCCTCTTGCTTTTTGTATTTTTATTTTGATATCTTTTGTCTGTCCCTCCAACTTTGTTTATGTTACTACCAAGATATGTGAACGATTCTACATCCTTTAGTGGTGTTCAATCTTGTTATCTTTTCTTGCATTTATTCTCATAATCTTTGTCTTTTCCCTGTGTATTTTCAGGCCCACTTGTTGTGACCTCTCATCGAGAGAATGCCTTTTCATAGTCCATGAATGTGATGTAAGGCGTTGAATTCCAATTCATACTTTTTTCAACTATTATTCTCAATGTGGCTATCTGGTCTGTACAGGATCTGTTTTGTCGAAAAACCTGTTTGTTCATCTCTCAGTTGCTTGTCTATGGACTCTTTTAATCTCTCAAGGATGATTCTGTTTAATTCTTTTCCTGGCACTGATAGTAACATTATTCCTCTATAATTTGTGCACTCATGTAAATTTCTCTTCTTAGGCAACTTGACCAGATAAATTTCCTTCCAGTTTGTTGGTATTTTATCTCACTCCCAGACTTTGCCAAGTAGTTTGTATAATATCTCTGTAGAGGTATCAATATCTGTTTTGATGGTCTCTGCTAGAATGCCATCTGGACCAGCTGCTTTTCCATCTTTCAGAAGCCTTATGTATTTCTTTATTTCTTCTCTACTTGGTCGTTCACGGCTGATTTTTAGCTGCTCTTATGCTGGCTGGATGTTTGGGGGGGGGGGGGGGGGGGGGGGGGGGGGGGGGGGGTGGGGGAGGGTGAACTAGTTGGAACTGGTCTATTGAGAAGTGCCTCAAAATTTTATGTCCATCTCTTCATTTGTTCTTGTATATTACTAAGCAATTTTCCATTATTATCTTTTATGAGGCCATCTGCTTGCTTATATCTCCCTGTTAGCTTTTTTGTGTTGTTGTTCAAGTCCTTCATATTCCCTTTGGCTGCAGCTTCCTCTGCTTCCCTTGCCAACTCTTCAATATATTTCATCTTGTCTCTTTTGATGTTTCTTCTTTCTTCTTTGTTTGCTTCTATGTACACTCCATGAGCCTTGGCTTCGGAGTTTCTGTTTTTTCTTCTGTTTAAATCTGCTTTCTTGTTTTTTTTTCTTGTCTTCTATCTTGCTAACGGTTTCTGATGTTATCCATGCTTTGTGCTGATGTTCTCTTTTTCTCAGTCTGTTGACGGACGACTTACTATGAAGAAATACATTGTGACTATATTATGCCATGCCACGTATCTTATTGATTGTTGGTACGATATTGTGAGAATAAACTTTGCCATGTTTTTCCCGTAGACCTGTCACATGCCGGCTTCTGTTTTACATGTCAATTGTTTTCTGAATGACTGTCCATAATTTCCATTCGCAAATCACATCATGATCTACTCTTCGACATTGACTGTTCCACAAAATACTCATATTCGTTCATAACAATGGCCTATTAAGGCATGGTTTTATAAATTCTACGGGATGGTGTGGTTAACTAGATGCCCAACAATCCATAGTAGATTATTAAGGCATGGTTTTATAAATAAATTCTACGGGATGGTATGGTTAACTAGATGCCCAATCCTCAATAGTGGCCCATTAAGGCATAGTTTTATAAATTCTATGGAATGGTATGAGTAATTCGATGTACAACCCTCGATAGTGGCCTTTTAAGGCATAGTTTTTATAAATTCTACGGGATGGTATGTATAACTAGATGACCAACCCTCGATAGTGGCATATTAATGCATGGTTTTATAAAATCTACGGGATGGTGTGAGTAGCTAAATGTCCAACCATCGATAGTGGCCTATTGTGAAGAAGCAATCGCTTTCTTTTCTCTTCTTTTATCTTTACTCATAATAGTTCCCTCATTCCTTTCTTATTTTTAGAAAGTCAACCACGTGTCTAAATCAATAGCTCTCTTCTGTATTCTTTTTAATAAAATAACTCGATGTTGTTCCATCTTTGGTTCAACAGGAAAATTCCTTTCTAACTCAGCCATGAACTTCTGACCGCTGTTGTATTTAACATGGGTTTTTCCCCTGCGAATAATTACAATTCTAGCAAACTGGTAGGATTATCGTTAATGTCTTGCGACCTTTGCTCGCAAGTACCAATGTTTGTGTGTGGTGGGGATGGGATGGGACAAAAGGCAACAAGAGGTGAGACCCCCCCCCTCCCCTCCTCTCATCCTCTCATCGAAAGTAAACAGAATAACCCTCCAAATGCTTTGTAGTGAATTTGGAAGATCATTCTCGAAGCCTCAGCCCAGACGGGCAGGCCATACCACGAAACATCAACGAGTGGCCCTGTCAATGCAAATACAGAGGGAGAACTGTCCATTTTAAACAGCATGTTGTTCAGTTGGGGGAAGTAAGTATCTAATATTGTTTATCTGAATAACTTGAATTATAATCAACTGTTTCTCTACAGCATATTATTTCAGTATCTTTTGTTAGACAAAGTTCTAAATGTACTTTCATCTTCACTGTGACAGCAATTAATGCCCTTGATTTTGTACATGTTTTAATACTGAAGGATTTGTACTGTACGGTTTCAGCTATGATTATCCTGGTCGTATTGTAATGCTGAAATGATTTTTGAACTATCCTTGTCATGTTTTAATGTGTTTATATGCATGTATCCTGTGCTACGATTATACTATCATGTTAAATAATTGGTTATAAAATAAATTTAGAACTATGAAACGATGGGCAACAGCACTGTAGCCATTGTTATGAATGTAATAATTTGACTGACTGTGAGCCAATGGTTCTCAAGGCTGAGACCAGAAACACACTCAAACAGATTTATTTCTCACGTAGCAAAAAAGTAAATCAGTGATTCTCAAGCCTTGGCCGCAAGGACACCCCAACAGGTTTTACGGCAGCGTTGGGACTACACCCCAGTGGTTCTTAAACCATTGGTACCAATTACACCAAATTGATTTGACTGCTGTATGGGCACAAGGTAGACCAGTGGTTCTCACACTTTTGATGACCACAGCCCCAAAACTTCACAGTTGGTGAAGCTAACAGCCCATGGGTTGGAAATCACATCGGTATACAAGTATATCAGGAAGCCAGATATAGCGTGAGATCAACCTGTATGCTTATAGCATCAGGTATGACATAGTATTTAAGAAGGATAATAGATAGCACATAGTTGATATTAGGAATGATGTTTTGATGTTATTTCTGATAGACGATTAGCGTCCAGCAGATATGGGAAATGACTTCTCTGGCAAGACTACTAATGGAGCTCGAATTGTTTGTCAATCCAGTCCTACCAGGTTGTCTTACCAGGAGACCTACCGGAAGGCCCAATCTGAGTCTTTTCCGGGGTCTATCCAGTAACCATAAGCAGTGTTCTCGAGAACAGACTTAATCCATCCCAGTTTGTGATGAGCCCTGAGTCAACACAGATGAAGCAGCCTCTGCCATCCTCTGAAACCCTAATAGAATTACTTGCTACACTGGGCCTGGAGTGCTGGGACAGATTAAACCACCTGGCAACATGACAACATGAATTCAGTAGCATATCAGATGAGTAGTGTAAATACCAAGCAGAACCACTACAGAATAGCTATTCAGTCCCCATAATGATAAATTAATTTTGAAATTTTTAAGAACCATTGATAGATTAGTGAACAGAGCTTATAGTTGTAAAATTTTGAACATATGTGAGAATTATTCATCATTTTGTAAATTTAGAATATGTGAGAATCTATCTTCATTTTTGTAAACTTGATATAACAGAGTCAGTTGGTATTTTTCTTTTTACATTTAACTGGGTTGTATAGATTTAGTAATTAAAATCTACACCATGAGGGCAGAGCCGTAATTGAATAGACACTTTAGGGTTGGGATATTTTTAATGTGGCTGGGCACCAAATCTCTATCTGAACTATATGTACTGTGCATAGTCCTTTGTAGGATTTCTAAGAAAGAATTTATCGTCCAGAAAATATTCAATTTAGTTTCACCAGAATTCTCTTTTAAGTAAGGTTTCTAGCGGACTAATTCCCGAGGAGAGACAGTGCATTCAACCTGCAGTCTTGAAGATTATCATCTAGATATTATTTTTCATTCTTCCATCAATTCTGTCACTACCTCCTCAAAAATTATCCGTCACACCTATTAAGGCATGGTTTTATAAATTCTACGGGATGGTATCAGTAACTAGATGCCCAACCCTCCATAGTAGCCTATTAGTGCATGGTTTTATAAATTCTACGGGATGGTATGATTAACTAGATGCCCAAGCCCAGATAGTGGCCTATTAAGGAATCGTATTTTTTAATGCATTTTTCTCATACTTGCTCTATTTTCCTTGCAAAGATGAACATCTTCTTATCTCACTTTCTTTACTTTGCAAATGTTAAAGTTTCTTCCTTGTCAATACCATTTTCTCTTCTACATTTATATTTCCAATAATTTTTAACAAATAATGATATTACTTCTGACAGTGTAGACGATACAAAGAAATAATTAAAATTGTCTTCCTCTGCCTCCCTTCTATCTATGTATCTGTCTGTCTGTCTGTCTGTCTATCTATCTATCTATTTAAAATACATTGTATGTTTGTTGGTTTGTGTGTGCTTTATAAAAATCTTTATGCCTTTAAATTTCTTCTTGACATTTTCCAGAGC
Organism: Oreohelix idahoensis; assembly: GCA_024509875.1. Lineage (NCBI taxonomy): Eukaryota > Metazoa > Mollusca > Gastropoda > Stylommatophora > Oreohelicidae > Oreohelix > Oreohelix idahoensis. Next base: position 66,952 of record JAMPIV010015453.1, read on the forward strand.
TACTCTTCATCACTCATACGTAACGCTGGGAAGTTATTGGTGACCGATCATTTTATTTTGTAACGAAAAAACTATTCATATATTTTCATTGTTTTTTTATACCCTCTAAACGGCTGGATCAAGAGAAATATCTTCATGCGTGAAATCAAGGGAAATAATCAAAATTCTTCTTCTTCTTCTTTTGTTCGCTTGCAATATATTGTCTATATCTGCAATGTTGTTTCTTGTATACACTTCACTGTATCAAAATTATGAAAACAATCTTCCAATTTTGCAATTACGTAAGCCAGTCTTTATTATTTTACAACACAGTTTAAAATTGTTTAATATGCACTTATACTTCAAGAAAGACAAAAAAAATTAGTTTTGAGAAGGGTTTATGTTTATTTGTCTACATAAAGTCAGTAGAATTATACTACTCGTCAAAAGTCAAGGGCCACCCTATTATTATCAATACACTTTTATATAAGCGCATAGAATGATTAAATGAAGGAAGTTTTTAGTAAAAATGGGTGCAATATCTTCCTCTGACAGTCCTCTAAGCACTTTAAGCATAAAAACATCTCACCGACAACCATGGTGATCACGTGCAATTTGGTTTGCTGACCATAAATTCACATTTTTAATCTGTTTTTTCAAACTTCCGTACAACCAAACAGGTGAAGTAATCGTGCTGATTGACATTCCACATGCAATGGCGACTTTTCGTGAACAGAGTTCACTCTTAATTTATTTTACAATCAGCAGACTTAGGGTAGTTTCATCACTTGCAAAAACCATGCCACCGAGAAGAAGTCTTGACACCTTACAAAGAATGAGGGCTATAGCGTGGGTTGAAAGTGGTTTATCTGTCCGTGAGGTTGCTAGACGGCTTGCAGTGTCACACTCTACTATCCAAAGAATTTTGGAGAGATTTCAGGCCACAGGAAGTGTGGAATATCGCCACCGGCCAGGTCGCCCTAGATGCACCAATAGACATGATGACCGGTACCTCTTGTTGCCATCCCTGCGCCATCGAACAGTGACTTGTTCCACTCTAAGATGTCAGCTGAGACAAACTGTAAACGTTAATGTCAGTCAAAGCACCATTCTGTAGTGGTTTTTTTATGTTATTGTATGGTTGTTATGTTACCTAGTGTACTGGATGAGGTCAGCTGTGAAGGCTCCTGAGATAAAAGTTTTTGTGAGTTACAGAGGCCTTTCTGCTACCACTTACGACCTCAAACAGACCTATTCTACTATAATGAATTTTAGCTACGTTAAAAGTCTAGGGTACTGAAATGTAATGTGTAGGTAATAAAATACACAGACACACACATGTAAATAATAAGTCTAATAATAATAATAATAAACTCTATGATAAACTGAACTAACACTGGTTGTTATAGTTTAAGTTTAAAATTTTTTTTTTTTATTTATTAGTCCTGAACCAATTGTTTCTTTTGGTCAGAACATATGAAATAATGTGTATTTATCAATAAAATGCATATATATATTGCATAATCAAATGAAATTTTTGGTACATAGGTATATTATTACAATGGTTAATATTAATAATAGCTACAATGTCTTGGGAAAAACTAGCACTGGATGTTTAGTTGGGGTGGCGTCATCATGCCCAATCTATGGTTATAAAATTCCTTGTCCTTGACATATGGACTGATATTAATGTTTATATAACAAGATTTTATTTCTTTATTGATGGTGGACACAGTTGATGAATCTACAGCAGGCCAGGTTTGCACTTAACTGGCCTGTGACGATGTAGTACAGAATTCTTGTGGCCCACTCCTTTCAGTAGCTGGAGTAAAATGTTAGGCTACACAGGCATCCGCTCTTGTACTTCTACAAAAGCATCTGTGACAGTACGGACTACTACGTCGGATTAACACTAAGGTGCTGCCACTTAATTATAGTTAGGGCAAGAATACTTAGCAAGATTAAACACTAAGTATTTGAGCGTGTCTAGTTAGCGTAATAACACTAGTCACAAATCCTATGAGTGATTTAATTAAAGGTTAAGAAATGACGTCATCGACCTTGGGGTAGAATTGCCCAGTAGTTAGGACGGAAGTGATGGTTTGAGAGAAGGGGGTTAAGTGAGTGGGTTTTAGGCACGAGACGAGCGAGGCAGTGATTTTGGGGTTTGGACCATCTTGTAAGTTCGATGGCTGTGTGTTATTTCATGGGATGACTGGTTTGTATACCACAGAAGCACATGTATTTATGAACTATTATGAAGTTGTCAGAGGTTACAGACACTTAATAAAGGTGTTCATTCATATTTAATCCAGCTTGAACTTATTTCCTGAACGTCAGTAGGAAGTGTCGTTTGTTTACATCAGGTAATTGAGAAAAGAATGTTACCATATTTTCGACGATCATGCAGCCTAAAACATAAACACAGTTACGAGTCTCCAAAAGAATCACCTGGGTTATGTTCCTATTCTGTAATCACCATCTCTGGCAGTCGCCAGTAAAACAACAGATGAACATTGATAAAAGATTCCACCCCATTCTCACCCTGTTACACTAGACTTGATTTGTCACCGTGACCAAGCCCGGTCACATTTAACTTGATTCGGTGTCGTTCCCGTCCACTCCCCCGGCCACATAACTTGATTTGTTGCCCGTGACCAGCTCGTAACTGTTTTTTTATGATGGATTCACCCATTCAACAGCTAGAGCATCAGGTATACTTGTTACAACAGCAAAATCAACTGCTTCAACAGCAATTGTCACAACAACAGGCAGCGAGTAAAACTTTACCTGATTCTCCGGATACTTCATCCAACACATTACAGTCCATTGCAAATACGCTCAGCTCCGTAACACAGAGTGCCAATTACCAAAACATTAATAACATTGTCAAGCCGTTTCACGGTGATGCTTCTCACTTTAGACAATGGCTTGTTGATATTGACAAGTTTGTGTCTTTGATCCCCTCGGCAATCGATGAGGACCGAAAGCGTGTTGCATTCTTCTCCTCCCAGTCATTGGTAACTGATTTCTTACGCCGTCGTGCACAACTTTTCCCTACATAAACTTATGCTTCACTGAAGAAGGTAATGGTCAGTCGCTATTCATCCATAATGGATTGTCAGCACGGGTGGACTCTTCTTCGTAGGGTACACCAGAACAGACAGGAACCTGTACAATTTTATGCAGACAGACTGTTAAACTTGGCTGAAGATGCCTTCATTGATTCGTCTTCCACATCTGCAGATATTGATCGGCAGCTTGTTGGTATTTTCATTGATGGTTTGTCATCCGACGCACTTAAGTTGCATCTGATCCGCAAGGATTCTCAGACAGTCACAGATGCAATACAACAGGCCATCACAGAGGACAACGTGAAGAAGAGCTTTACCAACCGTCTTGGTCGCGAGCCTCGTCTTGAACACCAATATGATGACGAACCGATGGACGTTAGCCATTGCCGCCACACTTGGCAGCAACCTTCAAGGTCACCAATGCCTTGTAATAATGCTTCCAATTATCAGTACCAGCCTCGACGCCTTCACCATCCACCAGCGCCACAGGTCCATCAAATAGCTTCAATAATATGTTACACTTGTGGGCAAAGGGGACACGTCTCGCGCAGCTGTTTTCAGCGGCTACAAAGCAGTCCACAGCCTCACAGTAATCCCGTGCCACAACCATTACATTATCAGAACAGACAGCAGCGACCACGCCAACCTTCTTGGCTTCCTACCAATCCTGTGCCCTCCCCCCAAGGTCCTCCGCGTTCCTTTTTACGTGGACAGTCCCGTCCTGCACCTCTAATGAATCAGGGAAACCCTTGGGTTGCTCAGTAGTTAAGACCATACCGGGTAACTTGAACACATCCTCACATCGGTCATTACATACTAAATGTTTACTTTCCTCCCCACCTTCGGTGTCTTCCTCCTCTCTTTCTTATGTCTCTCCTCCTTTTGTCACTCCGGATCCTTCATCATGTCTTATCTCCATCAACACGAAAAGCTACCGTGCTCTTGTTGATACTGGCGCAACTGTTAGCCTCATCCGTGAACAGTTGTTTCGTCAGATTCGTCGGCACGTAACATTTTTTCCTTCCTCTACTCCTTTGGCCTCCGTTACTGGCCAACCTTTACGTTCCATTGGAACTGCTATGATAAGCCTCAAGATTGGTTCTCAATCTGTTGTCCATCCATTCATTATTACAAGAGGCATGTCCCGTAACTTTATTCTCGGCCGTGACTTTCTTCTTCGTCATCACGCCCGAATCTATTTTGACTTGCGACAGATTCGCGTCAATGGTGAATACATCCCTCTTCAGGATGATATTCACATTGCATCCTTTGTCCGCCTCACTGCTCCTATTACCTTAAAGCCTCACTCTTTGACTATCGCTACTGGTCGGGTCAAACGATCCGACTATGTCTCATCTGGCCATTCTGTCATAGTGGAACCATTACCGGGTATTGACATCATTGTCGCAAAATTGGGTTCAAGTCATTGCAAATGGGTTCAGTTAGATTTATAAACCCATCTACGATCGAGTGACCGCTTTCAAAATGGCGGCGTATCAGCGAAATGTATATCGGACAGAGGAAATCGCCAACGATAAATAAAAACAGAAGGGAATCCGTATGAAAAGGATTTTACATTTCAGTACAGGGAAGGATGGTGTATAACTGCATATAAGATGGAACGGCGGGCAGTTCTCATTTACGGAGATATATGCGTATTTCGGCTGCCCACAGTTACGCTAAAAGCATGTAAACCCACTTCTGTTCTAAATATTAAAATCAACAAATAACAGTTTGGGAAATTACATGGATAGGAAGATAGAGTTTTATCAGCTGTATAAAACTAGATAAGATGGAACTATATGGATATTATATATGCCGAGAATGATAAAGACAAAATTTCAGTCGACGCACAGTTCGGCCGAAATCACTGTTCGGGAAGGATTTTTCAGGCTTAGGTTTAAGCTGTGACGTCGGTACTCTCCGATACGTCCGCGCTATACGTATTTAAAGCGTATCGGTAAACTGAGCTACAGACAACGAAAGAGGGTTCAGACAGACTGGAGGCAGAGTTTCGCCACGACCCATGAATTGTGAGCGGATTGCCAGAAACATTTTTAAGTCCAGTATCTGAAGTGTGAGGGTTCCATGAAATAACTCAAACCAGACTGTCCAGTATCAGAAGCCGGTGTAGTTCATCCGAGGCAATCCCACAAAAGTGCAGGACCCCAAAGAGTGAACTTCAACTGGTCATTGGCATCCCTACTGTTGGGCCTACCAAGTCTGATATCAGCAAAGGACAGTTTCAGCAGTATCAAGTTGGAAAGATAAGTGTCCTGTTTGACACTGACCACCTATACATGTGAAACAGCCAATAGTTCAAAACAATAATTAACCATACAGAAACTCAGTCAACTGATGACAGTTATCCTTAAATTCAAAGGACTAATAACAGTGATTTCAGTAACTTTATTATTTTAGATCTTGAAGTCTAAACAGACAATAATAGTAATTGTGTGAATACTTATATATATATATATATATATATATATATATATATATATATATATATATATATATATATATTATATATATATATATATATTTATATATATAAAATATATATATATATATATATATATATATATATATATATATATATATATATATATATATATATATATATATATATATATATATATATATATATGTATGTGTGTATGCTCTTTTCCAACTAGCAGAAATAGAATATTAGTGTAATTATTAAACTGTTTTAACTGTACCTGAGGATTTATTCACTTCTTCCATTTTGTGGGTTCAGTGAATGTACATTTTACTTATCCCCTAGAATAAAGTAATCATAAGATAGTCACAGGGAGGAGACACCTTAAATCCTGGTACTACTTCTTAACAACTGGGCCAGGGTTTTCACAGTCTGACTATTGTTATGATAACAATATACCAGTGCTTATTTCGAAGACTGGGGTATTACTTGTAAGGTCAGAACTCTTTACTGGCTTACTCTTACATAATAAATAATTTTAAATAACCTCCCGCTACAGTGGGGGCTCGTCTGCGGGATATATCTTTGATATTCCTGAGCCATCTTTCTATTTCTGCTGTGTAGGAAATTTTCTTTTTTGTAAAAATTTTTTTTGGAAAGAGTAAACATAATAGGAAGAATATATATATAAAAAAATTTTTTTTTAGGAGTACCATTGAGTACAGATAAAGAAAGCTGTTTCATATATGGTGAAGTCAGTTTAATTAACTTTAATTTTAACTAAGTTAATTATATTGTAGTAAATTAGTTGGAGTAAGATCGCTTGCCCTACTAGACTACAGATACATCATGGCTGACTTGGTCAAATTTAGGTCGGCTACACTGCAGGTGGGAAAAGAGCTTGGCATGGATGGTGACGCTCTGATCCGGTATGTCACGACGGAATGTGAAAAGTACACCGAGAGAGAAGCAAAGCAATTAGAAGCAGAGAGAGAAACAAAGAAATTAGAAGCGGAGAGAGAAGCCAAGAAATTAGAAGCGGAGAGAGAAGCCAAGAAATTAGAAGCAGAGAGAGAAGCCAAGAAATTAGAATTAGAAGCAGAGAGAGAAGCCAAGAAATTAGAAGCAGAGAGAGAAGTCAAGAAATTAGAAGCGGAGAGAGAAGTCAAGAAATTAGAAGCTGAGAGAGAAGAAAGGAGGTTACAAGCAGAGAGAGACCATGAGCTGAAAATGAGACAGCTTGATCTTGAACTTCAGGCTGGGACTATCACCCATGGTAATAGCTCACCTCATTCTGCGAACAGCTCGTTTCAGAACACGGCAAATGGAGCCATGAACTTCCACCTAGATCCATTTGTTGAAAAGGAGGACGCAATCGAGTCGTATCTGGATAGGTATGAAAGGCTAGCCTCTACATATGGACTGGAAAAGGAGAAATGGAGTTTAAAGTTATCTCAGGGATTGAGAGGTATTGCATATGATGTGTTTCTGAAACTCCCCAAAGAAGATCAGGAAAATTATGAAATACTAAAGCAAGCCTTACTGATCCGGTATGAAAAGAACTCTGAGGCATATAGGAAGAAATTTAGAACTTCTAAACCTCTACCTGGAGAAACATATAACCAGTTCTCAGCTAGGCTAGAAACGTATTTGTTGAAATGGAGTAGTTTAGGTAAGTATCAGAAAACCTACGAGGATCTGAAAGAAATGGTTATGTTAGAGCAAGTGAAAGATTCCATGTCTCAAGAAATGAGGAAATTCCTTATGGAACAAGGAGCAGAGAGGCTGGAAGACATTTTGAAATGTGCAGAGAGATACCAAGCAGCTCAAGCTGAATTGATAGGAACAAAAAGGAAGCAGGTAGAAGGATATAAGCCACCACCGCAGAATACCCAGTTTGACCAGATGGATCAACCACACAGATACAAGCAAAGATTTGATAATAAGGACAAGAACCCTCAGACTCAGGAAAAGAAACCCCTTCATCATGCTGCATGTCTACAGGTGAGGACTTCTGTTAGGAAGGAACTGACTGTGAGTCAGAATAGCCTCCATCACCCACCTACCCAGGAGATAGTGACTGTGAATGGCAAACAAGTCACAGGAATGTATGACACAGGTTTGTCCTATGACGCAGTCGTGTGTGCATCTCTGGTGTGCCCAGAACAAATCACCACAGAAACAGTAGAGATTCAAGGGCCACTAAAAGGAACATCACCCCTTACATTACCCATAGCAAAGATTCATGTCAGTTGTCGCTATGTGGAAGGGGAGATAAATGCAGCTGTGATAGATGATCCCTTTTACCCCCTAATGTTGGGGCGTAAATATGTTTTCTTAGGAGACCTTGTAAAACCTATGGTTATGGCAGGAATCCAGACCAAGGCTGACTCCAGGAACATAGAGAGGGACACCAACGTAAAATTTCATTCAACTGAAATGAAACGGGCTCAAGAAGCAGACAGCACGTTGAAGCCTTGTTTTGGCAAATTATCAAAAACACATAAAGCTCCAAGGAAAGGACATTTCTATATGGAACATGGACTCTTGTACAGGAAAGCTGGAAGAGGGACGAAAAGTCATGGTCAAATCGTTGTACCATCCACCTATAGGAATAAGGTTATAGGCTGGGGACACATATCAACTTTGAGTGAACACCTGGGTAATGGTGCCAAAAAACAAAGAATAGCCACCCAGTTCTACTGGCCAGGTATTACGGAAGACATAAATCAGTATGTAAATTCCTGTCCAGAGTGCACCTATGTAGATTCAGAAAGTCGACGGAAGAGTCTTCATCAAAAATCTACAAGCAAACCAGCAATCAGGGGTACTCCCGAGATTTGCACGGGAGGGGAAAGGAAACATCCCACACAGGTTCAATTGCAGTCTGAACCCCATGCGCTGGAAAAAAGGAACAAATCATGTAGCGAAAATCAAAAACCTACGGATTTGCGAGGGAAAACCACATCCAACTATCATCGAAAAGAGGGCGGTAAACTTCATGGGAAACCTACCGACCCCGTTTCACCAGCAGTAAGAGCCTGGATGAAAAGCCGAACAAGAAGGAGAGAGATAGTAAAGGATGAATATATTCTTGGAAAACAGAATGTGGGCGCAGATTTTCTTAGTCGTTATCCCACAGAGCTTGAGGAGGATAGAAGGAAGGAAAACTAACCTCGGAATGGTCGTTTTGCAATTGTCTTGTACCCAATAGTTAAGCTAGATATCATCCAGCTTAAAATATGGGGGAGCTATGTCGCAAAATTGGTTTCAAGTCATTGCAATGGTTTCAGTTAGATTTATAAACCCATCTACGATCGAGTGACCGCTTTTAAAATGGCGGCGTATCAGCGAAATGTATATCGGACAGAGGAAATCGCCAACGATAAATAAAAACAGAAGGGAATCCGTATGAAAAGGATTTTACATTTCAGTACAGGGAAGGATGGTGTATAACTGCATATAAGATGGAACGGTAGGAAGTTCTCATTTACGGAGATATATGCGTATTCCGGCTGCCCACAGTTACGCTAAAAGCATGTAAACCCACTTCTGTTCTAAATATTAAAATCAACAAATAACAGTTTGGGAATTTACATGGATAGGAAGATAGAGTTTTATCAGCTGTATAAAACTAGATAAGATGGAACTATATGGATATTATATATGCCGAGAATGATAAAGACAAAATTTCAGTCGACGCACAGTTCGGCCGAGATCACTGTTCGGGAAGGATTTTTTAGGCTTAGGTTTAAGCTGTGACGTCGGTTACTCTCCGATACGTCCGCGCCTATACGTTATTTAAAGCGTATCGGTAAACTGAGCTACAGACAACGAAAGAGGGTTCAGACAGACTGGAGGCAGAGTTTCGCCACGACCCATGAATTGTGAGCGGATCGCCAGAAACATTTTTAAGTCCAGTATCTTTGAAGTGTGAGGGTTCCATGCAAATAACTCAAACCAGACTGTCCTGTATCAGAAGGCGGTTGTAGTTCATGCCGAGGCAATCCCACAAAAGTGCAGGACCCAAAGAGTGAATCTTCAACTGCGTCATTGGCATTCCCTACTTGTTGGGCCACTACCAAGTCTGATTATACTGCAAAGGACAGTTTCAGCAGTATTGCATAGGGTGGAATATGTTTAGTGTCCTAAAAAAGTTTGACACTGACCACCTATCTTTTGTGAAACATCCAATAGTTCAACAATCAATACTTATAATTATTCTTTGAAATCAGTCAAAACTGTTTGACAGTTTATCCTTTTATTTAGGACTAATAACAGTGATTAGTAACTTTATTATTTTAAGATCAGTTACATTATAAGTTCTATTTTTTTTTTATTGCATTAAGGACAATAATAGTAATTTTTTGTGTGAATACTTATATATGACCGTGGGTATATATATATAAATTTATATGTATATATATATAATATTATATCTATATATATATATATAATATATAAATCGTATAGTGAGATATTTTTATATTATATTTTATAGTATATGTAATTTTTTTAGTGTATATGTTTATGTATATTTATATATATATATATATATATATATATATATATATATATATATATATATATATATATATATTATATATATATATTATTTTTATATATATGTTGTGTGTGTGAATGCTCTTTTCCAACTAGCAGAAATAGAATATTAGTGTAATTCATCATCTCATCTCAACCCATAACCCGTCATGGGTCGTAGGGGTGCCATGGTGGAAGCATCAGCAGACAGGGTCCTCCACTGCTCTCTATTCTCAGCAATGCGTACAAGTGTGGAGAAACCGTGTCCTGCCCATTCTTTGATGTTATCAGCCCAGGATTTTCTTTGCCTTCCTCTTCTCCGTTTACCTTCGACTGTTCCCTGGAGGATCGTTTTCGAAAGGGAGTCATGACGAGTTACATGCCCAAGCCAGGCAAGCTTTCGACGTTTCACTATTGACAAAAGTGGTTCTTGATGGCCTGCATAGGTGTTTATCTTCTCTCTAACATAGACATTTGTTTTGTGCTCTTTATAGCAAATGCGCAAAATTCTTCTATAACATTTTATGCTCGAAAGCCTGAATCCTTCGCTCCGTATCTGCAGTGAGTGTCCAGCCCTCACACCCATACAAGAGAATAGATAATACAAGTGATTTGTATAATTTGATCTTCACAGGAAAAAACTGATGTTACTTTTTTCAGATCACATTCAACCTTGTCATGGCAGTTGAGCCCATCTCAAGTCTTGTCTTGATTTCTTTACTTGATCTTCCATCACTACATATAGTGGACCCGATATTTTTAAAGGTGTTAACTTCTTCTAACGTTTGCCCTTTTAACGTAATGTTGGTCGGAACATGTTTCTTATGGCTATTCACCAATATCTTGCTTTTTTCTATATTAATTTCCATCCCATATGTTCTTGTTACTTTCTCCAGTCTAGAGGTAAGGTCTTGAAGTTCTGATTCTGTTCCAGCTATCAGATCAATATCATCAGCAAAACGTAGATTACACAGAGGTCGGCCTCCAATCGATATAGTGTAATTATTAAACTGTTTTAACTGTACCTGAGGATTTATTCACTTCTTCCATTTTGTGGGTTCAGTGAATGTACATTTTACTTATCCCCTAGAATAAAGTAATCATAAGATAGACACAGGGAGGAGACACGTTAAATCCTGGTACTACTTCTTACCAACTGGGCCAGGGTTTTCACAGTCTGACTATTGTTATGATAACAATATACCAGTGCTTATTTCGAAGACTGGGGTATTACTTGTAAGGTCAGAACTCTTTACTGGCTTACTCTTACATAATAAATAATTTTAAATAACCTCCCGCTACAATCATTGATAACCCCTGCATCAATGTTGTTGATGGCATTGTTCAGGTTTCCATTAAGCGTGATTTTCCCGTCATGCTGTTAAATACTTCTGGGAAGCCTGTAACTGTCAAACGTGGTACAGTGATTGCTCACTTAGCATCACATTCTCTGCCTCATCGTACTTCTGTTCCTCCCTCCACAGAGTATGATAACCACCACCCCACTATTCCTTCCCATTTGGTTACTCACCCTCCCTCCTCACACCCCTCTACCATTGGTGCTGTTACTAATGCGCGTGTATCGTTTAGTAACTACCCTCCTCAGCGCCGTTCACTTTCCTCTCCTACCTTTCCAGCTCTCCCCTGTACGCCCGGTTATCTTACTTCTCCTCCTCAGCCTCTCTTCCCACAACTTTCTCCTTCTCCCTCCTCTTCCTTGAATGTGCCACCTACACGCCTTGCTCAATTAATGGAGCAAGTGACAACTGACTCCCCACATGCCAGTCGCATTTGTCAGTTCGTCAAGAATAATCATGATATCTTTGCTCTCTCAGACATGGAACTGAAGAGAACCAATACTGTAGCAATGGAAATCCATACCACCACTGAAGTGCCTGTCTCACTTAAGCCGTACCACACTCCACTTAAGAAAAGGGAGATCGTGGAGAAATCGATTACGGATATGTTGGCAGCAGGTATCATTGAGAGATCCCGATCCTCCTGGTCTTTCCCTATTGTAATAGTCACTAATATGGATGGTACTAATCGTTTCTGTTGCGATTACCGGGCTTTGAATGCCATCACCAAGGTAATTTCATACCCCCTTCCTCGGGTTGATGATATCTTGGCGACAGTTGGAAAATCTAAGTGGTTTACTACCCTAGATGCCCGTTCTGGATTCTGGTGCATTCCGATGTCACCGGAAGCAAAAGTGAAGTCCTCTTTTTGTACACATATTGGGAGTTACCAGTGGAATGTCATGCCTTTCGGCCTAAAGAGCAGCCCAGCTACGTATATGTCCCTCATGGATTAAGTACTGAAGGGCATGCAATCTTACGCCTTGGCTTATGTTGATGACATCTTGATCCACACTCCAGGAACCCTTGAGGATCATTTACTCCATGTTGAGAAAGTCTTTAACCGACTGAGGGCACATAATATTATGCTCAAATTAAGCAAATGTGCTTTCTTACAGACCGAAGCCAGATATCTTGGCTTCATAATCAACCAAAATGGTGTCCGTCCGGATGATGCTAAAGTGCAGGCCATCCGTGATATGCCCTCTCCTACTTCTGTTCGCCACGTTCGCGGTTTCTTAGGCAGTTGTTCCTACTATAGAAAGCACATAGTAAATTTCTCTCGAGCTGCTGAGCCCTCTTAATTGCTCTAACAAAAAAGTATGCTCGATTCCGATGGACTGACGTCTGCCAGGATGCTTTCAATTATCTTAAGTCTTACACTTACTAAGATTCCTCGTTTGGCATATCCAGACATTAGAACGTCCTATGATCTTGTATACGGTATACGCGACGCATCTCTTCGGGCTGTTGGTGCTTGTCCTTGTCCAGGCCAACATCTCGGACTCTCCTCCGATTATTGCCGAAGTCCCAAACGAGATGCCTATTGCGTTCCTCTCTCACGCACTCAGTCGGTCTCAACAACGATGGACCGTTACTGAGAAGGAAGCTTTTGCCATACACTATGCATTGCAAAAGTTAGACTTCTATCTACGCGGTACAAAGGTTTTAATCCGTACTGACCACAAGCCTTTGCTTACTTGGTTAACCAAGACGTCTGAGCAACCCCGTAAGCTACAAACTTGGGCTCTGAATTTACAGAGTTATGATGCTACCATTGAGCATATCCCAGGAGAACATAACACTGTAGCTGACCTTCTGTCTCGGATTCCATATGATACTTGTACAGACCCCTCCTATTCTTCTAAACCGGATCCTAAGGCATCATCAGACCTTGATGATAACGCCAAAGAAATACTTGTCATAAATGCTGACTGCCCTCCTGTCATTTCTGATCATGAAAATCTCTCTAGCTCTCCTGATGAGCTCCTCTTTCCTTCTTTCACTGCGAAGGAACAACTTCGAGATCCTGCACTCCTGCAAATTTGATCTCAGTTTCAGCGTGACCCAAAATCTGTTTCTAATTACACTATTCAGTCCTCTGATAACGTTCTTTACTGGATAACCCTAAAATGTCCAGATAAACTCCTCATCTGTCTTCCTAAACATCTTATCCCTCGTGTTCTCCATGATTTTCACGATTCTAATGGCCACATGGGGCGAGATAAAACACGAGACATTATTTCTAAACGATATTACTGGTCTTCTCTCTATAAGGACGTTGCCGAGTATGTTGACTCTTGTAGAATATGCAAGCAGCGCAACATGCGTCCACTGCGTATCCCTACCCAAATGATGTCTCTGAAACATTTTCCCATGGAATGCGTCAGCGTTGATCTCTCTGGTCCCTACCCCCTTTCTCAGTCCGGTAATACCCATGTCTTGCATTTTGTATACCAGTACTCTGTCTGGCCCGAATGTTTTCCACTCCGTGGCTCTTCCTCTGAAGATGTTACTGAAATCTTCCTTAATTCTTTTGTGCCTCGCCACGGTTATCCTAAGACTATTCTTTCGGATAATGGGAAGCAATTTACAGGTCGCCCTTTCCATTCTACTCTTGCAGCCCTTAATATCAGACATAAGATGACCAGCTTCTATAGGCCTCAGTCAAATGGTCGCAATGAAAGAATGCATAAGACTCTTCATGACATTCTCTCCAAATTCACAGCTGATAATCCGCAGTAGTGGGAGGTTTATATACCCCAAGCACTTGAGGCTCTGCGTGTCAATGTGAATGATACAACGGGTTTCTCGCCATTCTGCCTCTTGTATGGCAGGGAACCACGTCTACCTTTGGATAATCTCCTTGCTCTTCAAAGGAAATATATGGGCGATAAATCCCATTGAGATTATCCTGCGACACAAAAAACGTACCGCCAACCAGCAAGTTCACCATAACGCTCTCAAGGCGTTTAAGAAACGACAGCGTTTGCTTGATAAGGGCACTCGCTTGCCATCATTCCATGTTGGTGACTTAGTCTGGTTTAAAAAAGAATGCCCGTAGCGATAAATTTGATCATCGCTGGCTTTCAGGGTACAAGATAGTGAAACAGACAACACCGGTTACCTTCGTGATATGGAATGAAGAGCGACACCACGAAACTAAAGCTCATGCTACCCAGTTGCGACTAGATGTGCAACGCCCCTACACTGTCCCTCCTCATGCTCTTCCGTCTGGCCGCCCCGTGCGACAGGCTACCCTCCAGGATATCCCTTCCTCCTCTTCCTCTCCCTCCATGTCTGAACTTGCATCTTGTCCTCCTTCAGACCCCATTAGTTCTGCCCCTGTCTCCTTTATCCCTCCTCCTGCTCCACTTACATCTGTTCAGCCCTATGCTTACGATGCTTCCTCATCAGAATCTGATAGTCCTCCCAGTGATGATGTTTTACACAGACTCCGGTCTAGAGTAGTCCGTCGAGCTGCTGTTCCTTCCGCCTCCTCGGTGCCCTCTCCTTCTTCCCCCTTCCATATGGTTGATCGTACCAGACGTTATCGTTCCTGTTCCACCTCCGAGGGTCCTATCCCTCTTCCTGAGCTGTACTCACGTATCCACTCCCGTGATGCTCGCTTGGCTGAGTTACCCTCCGTTACTCCAGGCCCCTCTCATGCTTCGCCTCAACATGATATTATTGTACCTCCTATTACTGCCGCAACTCCTGTCCATACCTCCCTTCCTCCCTTTGTTCAACTCTCTTCTGACCCCGCTTTTCCTCCCTCTGGTTATTTTCCTCCACCTCCCTCAGACCTTGATACAGCCCCTGAGTCCGACTCTTCGGATGTTGAACCTCCTCTTCCTAGCTCTGATCGCTTTCCTCCCCCTCCCTCCGATATTGACTCTTCACCCGATTCTGCTTCTTCTGATATTGAACCTGATGTTCTTCCTCCCCCAGCTCGTTTTCCCTCTAAACGTCGTCATTCGACCTCATCTAGCGATTCTGCTCCCCTTCCTAAGCACCTTCATCAGCGGGTCTCCCAGTTACGAACCCGTTTTCGTCGCTCCCGTGGTTCTGTTCATTCTCCTTACCGTAGTCCCTCTCCTCCGCTTCTCCCTCCCCCTGTCACACCTCCGTCCCGTAGATTGCGTGTTCCCCTCCGTTATCCTCATACCAGTCCGCAGCCTCCACCCCGACCCTCCCGTTGTTTTTCGTCCACTCCCGTAGTCCATGCCATTGTTCCTACATCCCAACCTACACAGTACGATCCTCGCCTGTTATTGTAAGCCATTGAAAGATTGGAAGCAATGAACATTTTTGCAAAGAT
Source organism: Oreohelix idahoensis (assembly GCA_024509875.1). Taxonomy (NCBI): domain Eukaryota; kingdom Metazoa; phylum Mollusca; class Gastropoda; order Stylommatophora; family Oreohelicidae; genus Oreohelix; species Oreohelix idahoensis. The sequence continues at coordinate 82,669 of JAMPIV010015453.1, forward strand.
GTTTACAAATGGAACTGCACTTACCTCCAGATGCCGTCTCCGGTCAGGTTGACATTTCCTGCCCTGCTATTATTTTTAGCATGAAGTCGACCCTGCTTCTCGTGTCTTCCGATGCAGGTCTCCTATACAATACCCTCCTGCTGAATTGCTTGATCCTGATGCTACCGTGAAGACCAATCGTTACGCATCCTTGAACATCTGGGTTACACACTTTACGCACATTTTCAGTTCAGATAGGAAAGTCCAACAGCCGTTATTTATGGAGAGCTGTTACATTTTCGTCCGCAAGAAAGACATTGCTGAATCTATCGGTACATGAACATTTCCCTTACAACATCTTTTCGACCACTGCTGATGGAGATCCACCAACTCAGACAATCTCTGCAGTCCTGATATATTGTAGTTGATGTAGTTCCCTTTTACATGCGTTAGCGTCATTATGTCACATTATTTTGACTAATGTAATATTTGACCATCTTGTATGCCCTTATGATTTTTTTTTGTTTTTTTTTGTGTGTTTTTCTTTTTGCCATGTTTCTGACGTAAGATTTTACCCAGATTTTTTTTAGGTTTACATCGTTCTGTTGTACTAAATAAAAGTGATTAACTAATGTACATCTTCACCCGCCACTAATGCTGGCATCATTCACGATTCATTATGATGATGACACCATATTGCATTATGATTGTTTGAATTTTCGGTTATTGTTACACCGACACTCATACATGTGATTTAACTATTTGCCCATTTATATATTCTATACCATTGTCCATTGATTACCATGTTTCCATTCTATTCATTGTTTCCGGTTATTGTTACACCGGCAAAGTCTTTTTTTTAAATGAGACTTACCTATTTTGCCCATACTTTGCCACCAAGTTCTGTGGTTCTATTTCCATTTGTTCCATTCATATTTTTTTTCATCACCCACTTCAGTGAAGTGTAGGGTGACAGCCATTTTGGGCATCCGCTATATTTTATGTGCACCCGCCATATTTTTTTTGCCAGTTTTTTTTTCCTTGCGACGTTAACTCGCTTGTCATGTTATTTTATGTTTTATGATTCGCAGAAGTGTGAGAGATATTGATGACTATAAACCCATAAAGCGTTTTGTTAGTTCGTAGATGATTGTTAGTTACTGTTCTATTTTACCCGTATATTTTTTTTGCCACTTATTAGTACTATTTGTAGCTACCATAACCTTCATAGTTTTTGTGTTTTTTGTTTTCCATGTGTCCCTCGTTTATGTTATGTCCATCAGTCCCTACCCCTTCATGATCGATTTTTATGTGTGAAATGTTAATGGTGTTATTTCATCTATTATTCCCATCTATTGTTTATTGTAGTCCTTCTGACATGATTTATGGTGGGATACATGAATCCCAATAATTTTGTTTTAGAGTTAGTAATTTTTTTTTTCTAGGGAATAAAGTGTCTCCCTACGGGATACACTTTAGTGGCCCCGAGCGTATGTGACAGTACGGACTACTACGTCGGATTAACACTAAGGTGCTGCCACTTAATTATAGTTAGGGTAAGAATACTTAGCAAGATTAAACACTAAGTATTTGAGCGTGTCTAGTTAGCGTAATAACACTAGTCACAAATCCTATGAGTGATTTAATTAAAGGTTAAGAAATGACGTCATCGAACTTGGGGTAGAATTGCCCAGTAGTTAGGACGGAAGTGATGGTTTGAGAGAAGGGGGTTAAGTGAGTGGGTTTTAGGCACGAGACGAGCGAGGCAGTGATTTTGGGGTTTGGACCATCTTGTAAGTTCGATGGCTGTGTGTTATTTCATGGGATGACTGGTTTGTATACCACAGAAGCACATGTATTTATGAACTATTATGAAGTTGTCAGAGGTTACAGACACTTAATAAAGGTGTTCATTCATATTTAATCCAGCTTGAACTTATTTCCTGAACGTCAGTAGGAAGTGTCGTTTGTTTACATCAGGTAATTGAGAAAAGAATGTTACCATATTTTCGACGATCATGCAGCCTAAAACATAAACACAGTTACGAGTCTCCAAAAGAATCACCTGGGTTATGTTCCTATTCTGTAATCACCATCTCTGGCAGTCGCCAGTAAAACAACAGATGAACATTGATAAAAGATTCCACCCCATTCTCACCCTGTCACACTAGACTTGATTTGTCACCGTGACCAAGCCGGGTCACATTTAACTTGATTCGGTGCCGTTCCCGTCCACTCCCCCGGCCACACATCTGGCACAAGCGTAGTGCCAGATCAGAAACTCTGAAACCAAAATTTGTGCCATGTGTCAACACTCTGTTTACTGCGCCACTCTTACACACAACACAGCAAAACAACATTACACAGATTGGGTCAGATGTCTCTGACCAACTTAGCACATCTCACCCAGTTGTTATCAAATAGTACCAGTTTCCCAAGACTGCATTGCATCCGAAATATGTTCAATAGTTTCCTCTTCCATTCAATAAGGTGGGCGATATGTTCCCACTGATCTCAAATTTAGATCTGTCTTCCATAGTCTTAGATATGTTTTCATATATTATTAGTTTGTCTCTAGGCCCTGGACTGCTGCTGGGGACCTAGAGCAAGCACTCACTTGTCGTAATCATTTTTCATGATATGGCAGTATCAATCACTCAAAATATTAAAATAAACAAGATAAATGCTTTTTCCCTTTTACCACAATTCAGAATTGAGAACACAGTTACGTAGTACTAGCAAAACTCAGCTGAGCTGCTGGCTAGATTAGGGCGTCCCACTGATTTTTATTTAGTAATTCCTGGAAATCACCTCTAGCATTAACGTACTGTGTCAATGGACAGTCTTCTTTAAAATGGCACAAGCGTGCGTCTCTCATTCAATAATATAAATGCTTTTGTCCAATCAGCGGACTTCCCCTCTAACCTTTTCAAATATTCAAACTAAAAGTCCAATTTCAGTCCAGTCTCAGTCTAGTATGTAGTATTTTTCCCAAAATTACACTTGTTTTTTGGACTAACTACATGAAAAAACTACACAAATTTTTGTCTCCCCCTACTTCTAAGATCCTATGCTACTTTTAAAGTTATTTTTAGCCACTATACTCCGACTTTGCCCCTAGTCCATCGCAGTTTGATTTTTGCATTTTTAGGCTCAAGGACGCCAAAATGTATTTTTAGTGAAAATATGCACAAAAAACTGTTCGCTAGTCTGTATGGAACAATACGGTCTTTCGTCAATATCTTCCGTGTTATCTATCCGTCTGTGTAATTAAAAGTATATTATTTGTCAGCTTAAGATGGGATATCAAACTAGCTAGGTTTTATTTTCATAACTTTATTATTAAAGAAAACCCTACTTTTCTCAAGGTTAGTTTTTTGAAATTTGATTTTGAACCTTCTTCCACGGCGTTTGCCGCTGTATTCAAACAAAACAACCAATTACCGTAAAACGTCCAAGATACGACTGTTTCTAACAAGAGCTAAGGTCGTTTTTCTACCAGTTCCTTACATTGTGTCAACTAGTGGTGTAATTTTTCCTTTAAACTACAAATTGCGTCTATTTGCATTTTAGATTCAAACACGTGTTCAGACCGTCATAATTTTTTTCTTTTATCTCCATTTCTACCCCGTCTAAAAGGATATGTCGTTTAGTTTGCATGTTCCAACCAGTTAGTTTGAATGGCGGTAGAAAACGCTGGCGTAGGTGAAGAAGCCTCGGCCTATCTTGCCTATATTTTTATCCCTACGTGTTATTTTACCCGTTATCTTTATAATTGGAGATATTTTAACGTTGTATCACGGTAATTTCACCACACATCACCCCACCTGAGAACATGCACTAATGCAAGTTCCAAAACCAGTGATACACATAGATAAAATTACTTCCCACGCCTACTACTATTCTAATTTTGATCACAGGGGTGCCTACTGAGGAAATCTGCACCGACATTCTGTGACCCCGGGATATATTCAATAATAAACTGATAAGGTTGCAACAATAAAGACCATCTTAACAATCTTGCATTTTCATGCTTGGCCTGAGATAAGAACACTAGGGCTGGTGATCCGTCTGGACCACAAAAATCCTACCATACAGATAGATTTGGAACTTTTTTATTGCCCAGATTAACGCTAAACATTCTTTTTCGCTTGTGGAATATCCTTGCTCCGCTTTGTTCAACTTGCGGCTGACATAAGCGACTGGGTTCAGTTCCCCATTGGGTGAAGATGACCTTTGCAACAGAGCCGCCCCCAGGCCTACATTACTTGCATCTGTTCTCACCACAAAGTCCTGAGTCAAATCAGGCAATTTGAGAATAGGCTTGCTAGTGAGTTTTTCCTTTAACTCTTGAAATGCCAATTCACATTGCGAGGACCAAACAATTTTATCTGGATTTCCCTTGCGAGTCAGATCAGTCAGAGGAGCACATATAGAGTTAAAATTTTTGATATATTTTTGGTAAAATCCACATAACGACACGAATGATCGCACGTCTTTTTTTGTTTGTGGTCTAGGTGCTCTCTGCAGTTTTTCCAAGTTCTTGGGGTCAGGGGTCATGTTACCCTGATATACAGTATGTCCCAAGAATTCCAACTCTTTGCATCCAATACAACATTTTGTTGGTCTAGCAGTTAAGTTTGCTTCTCTGAGCCTATCAAATAACATTTTCAGAGAGTTAATGTGTTCTTCAAATGTTTCTGTGGCGACGAGAATATCATCCATGAAATTCGTGATACATGGATTATTCAGGGGATCCAACAATTTGCGCATCATCCTAGAAAATACACTCGGAGCATTTTTCAGTCCGAATGGTAGCATGTTAAATTCATAATGTCCTTCCGAGGTGCTAAAAGCTAAATGAGGCCTAACTTCGGGCTTCACTGGAATCTGGTAATAGCCTTTGCTAAGATCCACCTTCGAAAAGTATTTTGCCTTGTTCAATCTGGCAAATAACTGTTTTGTGTCTGGTAATGGATCCACTTGTCCTTCTGTGACAACATTCAGTTTCCTGTAATCTATGCACAGTCTATGTTCCCCAGATGGTTTCCTCAATAAAACTACACTGGAGCTAAAAGAAGATTCACTGTGTGAAATAATCCCTTCTTTCAACAAATAATCTATTTTCTCTTTCAATGCCTTCTCCTTAGCGAACGGAACAGAATATGCTCTCATACAGATTGGGTTTGAGTCTACCAGCTTCATGTCATACTGTAGCAAATGTGTATGTCCTGGTTTATCTGTTAATACATCTGTATGTTCCTCCAGAACCTGTTGAACTCTCTCCCTCTGATTTTTAGTCAGGTGCTTACTGACTTTTACTTGTGCGGCTGTCTCACAGGGATGTAATGGGTATTCATGTGAGGTGAGTGGTTCCTTTTTCATTTTAGTTGCGATAGCCAAGGTCAGTAAGGGGGTGCTTTTCTGGAGTGGTATGTCCAGATACTTCTTTAAAAGGTTTACATGATATACCTTCTCCTTTCCCTTTTTGTCAGTTTTATAATTTGTTCTAGACACCTTCTCTAGAACCGTATATGGACCTTGCCATCCAATTTGTAACTTATTCTGGCTGCCGGGTAGTAGAAGAAGCACCTTCTCTCCCACAGCTAATTCTCTGTCCTTTGCTTTCCTATTAAAATACGCTGCATGTTTCTTCCTGGCTTGTCTCAAATTATCATTTGCCAGTTTCCATCGAGCTTTCAGACGGGTGGTCAGCTCATTCACATATTGATATGATGAGGTAACAGTCTCTTCTGCTTTCTCATCTGTCCAGGTCCTTAATAAAGCTTCTAATGGAACTTTTATGGGCCTCCCAAATAGCAGGGTTGCGGGAGCCATCCCGGTTGAACTATGTGGTACTTCCCGATACGCAAACAACGCGGTGGGCAGAAATTGATCCCACATATCAGGTTTTTCATGTGCCAGCTTCCTCAGGATAGAAATGAGAGTCCCATTGAACCTCTCTACCTGGCCGTTCCTTTGTGGATGGTACGGACTACAATGAAAGTGTCTGGCTTGAAATAGCTTAAAAACTTCTTCCGTTAGTTTCCCCTTGAACTGTGAGCCATTATCAGTCAAGATTTGATGCGGGAATCCTAATCTTGTGAATATTGTAAGTAGTGCCTCTGCTACATGTTTCGAATCAATTGATGGCAGGGCCACCGCCTCGCCCCACATAGAACAAGTGTCAACCAGAGTAAGGATGTAACTGTTCCTCCTCTTGGTCCGAGTGAGAGGTCCCACAATATCCACTGCAACCCTCTCAAAAGGTGTTCCCACTATGGGCATTTCCCCTAGAGTTGCAGGAGCAGTCCAATGCTTTGGAGCTACCTTTGACATTCTGGACAGGATTTGACATATCTTTTTATATCCTCCGTTATCCCTGGCCAGAAGTAATGACAAGCTATACGCTGTCCTGTGGCGCTGATCCCCATGTGACCACTGAAGGGAATCGCATGCCATAGTTCCATCACTTTATCCCTATATGAAGCGGGAAGTACCAGCTGGTTGTGACCATTTGTTCCAGTTCCGGCCTTCCTGTATAGCAATTTGTGCTTCATATAATATTCTCCCTTGCTCGGAGGTGTGTGGCATTTGGGCAATTTTTTAAAACATGGCTTGAGTGTCCTATCCTCAGCCTGCGCCTTTCTCATCTCCTCTGGATGAGCATTTATAGGTTCACCTTCTTCCTCCTTTTTCTGTGACCTGGTCTGCACTGTCGCCATGATCACAGGTCTCTCGGGATTCCCCAAGAAGACGTATCTACACCCCAATATCAGAGGGTAGATTGGTTCATCTATCACTGCTGCTCTGATTTCTCCTTCCACATAACGAGTTTTCACCGTTATCCTTGCGATGGGAAGTGTCATGAGTGGTATGTCCTTAGTCGCCCCTTGTATTTCCACTGTTTCTGTGGTATACTGACTTGGGTCCACTAGGCTAGACTTCACAACTGAATCATAATCCAAACCCGTATCATAAAGGCACCTTATGGTGACCCCATTACAAATAACATCCTCACAAACTGGGGGGTGATAAGGTTCCTGCTGTCCATTAGGATTAACCTTTAATCTTTGGTTCCCCGATTTCATTGCAGCAATGTTTGAAGGTTTCCTTTTACAAAATTCGGTGTTATGGTTGTCTTTCTTACACCATTTGCACCATCTCTTTCCTTGGTTAAACGGTTTTCTTTCATTATATTTTTGGTCATTGAACTGTGAGTTTCTATCACGATAATCATTTAGTGGCCTATCAAAGTTTTTCCTGCCTTTATTACCTTGTTCATTGGTATCAAATTTACTAAATTGCTTTGGAGCTTTAAAATTTTATATGTGCTTCTTTTTAGTGCGACATTACCTCTGCCTGGGCTGCCTGATACCTCTCAGCGACATTTAAAACCTCCCCCAAGCTCTCTGCACCTTGTTCCATGAGAAATTTTCTCAGGTCTGGAGCCATGGACTCTCTTAATTGCTCTATCATGATAATCTCTTTGAGATCTTGGGTCTTCCCCAGAGCAGTCCATTTCTCCAAATAGGTTTCCAGTCTGGCAGAGAATTGGTGGTATGTCTCCCCAGACAACAGTTTGCATTTCTAAACTTCTTACGATAAAATTCACCATTCTTTTCATATCTCAATAACAAAGCCTGCTTTAGCATGTCATAACTGTCTTGGTCGTCTCTATGCATCTTAGCAAAAACTTCAGAAGAAGTACCTCTAAGCCCTTGGGATAACTTAAGACTCCACCTCTCTCTCTCTAACCCATACGTAGTAGCCAATAGTTCGAATCTACTGAGGTACCCCTTGATGTCATCGTCTTTCTCAACAAAATGGTCTAAATGAAACCCCATAGCCGAGGTTGAGGCTCCCTGACTAGGCATAGCATCTGAGGCAAAAGAGCTGGCACCATTTTCCGGAGCATGGCCTTGTAATTCCAGCTCCCTTAGTCGTAATTCGTGCTCCCTTTGCAATCTCCTATCTTCTGCTTCCCTTTCGGCAGTCAATCTCTTTTCTTCTGCCTCCCTTTGATGTCGTTTTTCTTCTGCCTCAATCTGCAGCCTCTTAAGTTCTTTGTCAGCCTCAATTTGTAACCTCTTCTCTTCAGCTAACCTCCTATCTTCCCTTTCAATATACTTGTCACATTCTGAAGTTACATACTGAATTAAAACTTGACCCTCCATGTTCATTTCCTTCGCCGTCAGCACAGCAGCCGATCTAAATTTTGCTATATCTGCCATACTAAATCACACAATTTAACAATGACTAAGGTAAATTCCAAGTATATAATTACTAAGGTAATATATTAATTAATTAATTAATTACCACTGGCTGTGAAGATTCATCAACTTTTATTTCCCCCCCCCCCCTTTTTTTTTAAGGGACACTTTTAAATTTATTCCCTTATGCCCCCAATAGTTTAATTGCCGGACCAGGAGACCCTAATATCTTTGATAAACTTAATCCCCGCACAAGACCCCAATATTTGTAGTGGTTTTTGATGTTATTGTATGGTTGTTATGTTACCTAGTGTACTGGATGAGACCTCAAACAGACCTATTCTACTATAATGAATGTTAGCTACGTTAAAAGTCTAGGGTACTGAAATGTAATGTGTAGGTAATAAAATACACAGACACACACATGTAAATAATAAGTCTAATAATAATAATAATAAACTCTATGATAAACTGAACTAACACTGGCTGTTATAGTTTAAGTTTGAAATTTTTTTAAAATTTATTAGTCCTGAACCAATTGTTTCTTTTGGTCAGAACATATGAAATAATATGTATTTATCAATAAAATGCATATATATATTGCATAATCAAATGAAATTTTTGGTACATATGTATATTATTACAATGGTTAATATTAATAATATCTACAATGTCTTGGGAAAAACTAGCACTGGATGTTTAGTTGGGTTGGCGTCATCATGCCCAATCTATGGTTATAAAGTTCCTTGTCCTTGAAATATGGATTGATATTAATGTTTATATAACAAGATTTTATTTCTTTATTGATGGTGGACACAGTTGATGAATCTACAGCAGGCCAGGTTTGCACTTAACTGGCCAGTGACGATGTAGTACAGAATTCTTGTGGCCCACTCCTCTCAGTAGCTGGAGTAAAATGTTTGGCTGCACAGGCATCCGCTCTTGTACTTCTACAAAAGCATCTGGCACAAGCGTAGTGCCAGATCAGAAACTCTGAAACTAAAATTTGTGCCATGTGTCAACACTCTGTTTACTGCGCCACTCTTACACACAACACAGCAAAACAACATTACACAGATTGGGTCAGATCTCTCTGACCAACTTAGCACATCTCACCCAGTTGTTATCAAATAGTACTAGTTTCCCAAGACTGCATTGCATCCGAAATATGTTCAATAGTTTCCTCTTCCATTCAATAAGGTGGGTGATATGTTCCCACTGATCTCAAATGTAGATCTGTCTTCCATAGTCTTAGATATGTTTTCATATATTATTAGTTTGTCTCTAGGCCCTGGACTGCTGCTGGGGACCTAGAGCAAGCACTCACTTGTCGTAATCATTTTTCATGATATGGCAGTATCAATCACTCAAAATATTAAAATAAACAAGATAAATGCTTTTTCCCTTACCACAATTCAGAATTGAGAACACAGTTACGTAGTACTAGCAAAACTCAGCTGAGCTGCTGGCTAGATTAGGGCGTCCCACTGATTTTTATTTAGTAATTCCTGGAAATCACCTCTAGCATTAACGTACTGTGTCAATGGACAGTCTTCTTTAAAATGGCACAAGCGTGCGTGTTGCGTGCATATTTTGACGCACATATTACAAAAATCGATATGGCTATTTAATATGGAAAAGATATAGACATTCATTCATTTGTGTATGAAAATGCTGTCTATGGTAAAGCTAGATAATTCATGATTGATTCACACTTTTGATTATAGGAGTAATCGTTCTTGATATTGATCCGGCGCATGGATATGGCACTCATGTCCGTACTTATTTGTTAGGGCCAGAAAATATATTAATTTGCTTATTATGTTTATGGCCTGAATTCATATGTATTACATATTATTAGTACAAGTAGAATCAGTCCTATATTGTATATTTTGGATGGGTAGGCAGGACTATATTCTTGTTATGCCGCTCTAGCGGAAGTAGGAGTTGTCTTGACAAGTCGTGAAGAGTTCCGAGGTACCGTTTACAATGGCGGTTACGCATTTTCCAGGGCTGGTACGTTCTTCAGTAAAAATGATTTATGAAGTGGTTTTTCTTCTGTAGGAGATTGTGTCTCTACTAGAGCTTGTGTTAGAGACTCTCCTAATGTACGGTACCATGTATGATTCGGACTCCAGGTAATTCCAGACCCTATTTTTGATGATCTCATGTCGGTTAGACCTAGCTGAAATTTTGTGCTTCGCAACGCTAGGGTCATGTTGGTATCGACGAAGATGACGGGCTTCCATATAGCAGTTATGTCTACGTGAAGTAACTGGATTACTGTAGAACTGTTTGGAGGAACTTTAAGAAATTATTCTTATACATTTCAAATTAACTTTGGCTTATATATACCCTCCTGTGAGTGAGTGAGCGACAACTCAGGAAGGCGGCCATGTTACATTCCTGTCATCATATTTTTGAATCACTGTCCAAAGAACGGGGCATGTATCTTATTATTCGGACCGTGGCAAGGAGATCTCAATTTTGATAGAAACCCCTTATCGTGGTTTCATAATATGATATAAACTATGAACATAAAGCAACTTTAGTTACTTACCGATCCGCCTTCACTGACGCGCTTAGTCAGATAGGGGATGCGGCCATTATGTATCATGACATTGGAAAGCTATTGATGTACTACCTATTATTTATGAATGTGTCATGACATGGGATCTACTATGTATGCCTGCAAATTGATGTGTCAACATGTACCCATGATTTACTCGTTATGTCCCAGTGTGTGCGTCTAAATAAACTGTGTAAACAAAGATTCCAGCAGTCTGCATTGGTGCCTTGTAGACACAAGTGAATGAGTGATTAGATTGGTCAGAACACGAACAGTACACCATTCGCGTTAATCACACTCTACACTTCTACTCCATATATACACCATCCTGCGTCGGTTGAATTGACCAAGTTTCGGGCCTGCTTCCCCTGGAGCCTTAGAGGGAAACTACTGTTTACAGCTGCCTTTGCCTTCCCTAACTTAGGACTAGGGTGAGTTACCCATTTACAGCTGGGTAGACTGGAGCATGCCTGATCTCAACAACTCTGTACACTACAATGGACATATACAGTAGTGGCACCACAAACAACATGCTACAGTGATTGATAGTGGAGCTTTACAGAAGAAAGAGAATACACCACACTTCTTTACAGACTGACACTTTACAGTGCGTCTCTCATTCAATAATATAAATGCTTTTGTCCAATCAGCGGACTTCCCCTCTAACTTTTTCAAATATTCAAACTAAAAGTCCAATTTCAGTCCAGTCTCAGTCTAGTATGTAGTATTTTTCCCAAAATTACACTTGTTTTTTGGACTAACTACATGAAAAAACTACACAAATTTTTGTCTCCCCCTACTTCTAAGATCCTATGCTAAGTTATTTTTAGCTACTATCCTCCGACTTTGCCCCTAGTTCATTGCAGTTTGATTTTTGCATTTTTAGGCTCAAGGACGCCAAAATGTAACTTTAGTGAAAATATGCACAAAAAACTGTACGCTAGTCTGTATGGAACAATACGGTCTTTCGTCAATATTCTCGTTTTTCTACCAATTCCTTACATTGTGTCAACTAGTGGCGTAATTTTTCCTTTAAACTACAAATTGCGTCTTTTTGCATTTTAGATTCAAACACGTGTTCAGACCGTCATAATTTTTTTCTTTTATCTCCGTTTCTACCCCGTCTAAAAGGATATGTCGTTTAGTTTGCATGTTCCAACCAGTTAGTTTGAATGGCGGTAGAAAACGCTGGCGTAGGTGAAGAAGCCTCGGCCTATCTTGCCTATATTTTTATCCCTACGTGTTATTTTACCCGTTATCTTTATAATTGGAGATATTTTAACGTTGTATCACAGTAATTTCACCACACATTCGCAGACGTTTACATGAATTTGGACTGGCTGCTCGACGTCCTGCAGTCAGAATCCCTCTTACTCCTGCTCATCGCAGAGCCCTCGTTGCTTGGTGTCGCGAGCACATCCGATGGACAAGGCAACAATGGAGTCACGTTCTCTTCACTGATGAATCTCGCTTCACTGTGTCATTCAATGATGGCAGGATTCGTGTTTGGAGACGACCAGGAGAGCGATTTACTGATGACACAATTCGAGAGGTGGATCGTTATGGTAGGGGTTCTGTCATGGTCTGGGGAGGCTCCTATAGACACGGCAGGACGCCACTTTACATCATCCAAGGCAACTTGACCGTCCCAAGATACCAGAACGAAATCATGAGAATAATTGTTCACCCTGCTCTGGAGTCCATAGGTGATAATGCCATCCTCCAAGATGATAACGCTCGACCCCATCGAGCTCTGGTGAATGAGTTTATTCAGCAACATGGGATCATCAGGATGGCGTGGCCAGCTCATTCACCCTACCTTTCTCCGATTGAGCACCTCTGGGATGTCCTTGGTCGAAGACTGTCAACAAATCACCCCCTGCCAATGGATGTGGCACAGCTGACTGCATTTCTGCTTCAGGAATGGCAAGCTGTTCCTCAGGATACTCTTCGGACCCTTGTGTACTCGATGCGTCTACGCTGTCTTGAATGCCTTGCTGCAAACGGTGGTCATACCCGATTTTGAAATGTCTATTTGTCCAATATCTATTGTTACTTTTGAAAAGGTGGGTGACACACTTCACAGCTTCATTGCGTTTGAATGTGGGTTTCCATTTCTTTACGTGACATGTCAATTTGGTATTCAATAAATGCCGTTTTGACTGATACCAATTACGTTTATATCAGATTTGTTTTATGGTTTCAACCAAGGTTTTTCTAAGTGGCTCTTGACTTTTGACGAGTAGTATAATTTAGAAAAGCAGATTTTCAATCTAAGATAAAAAAAAGTGTATTCTCAGAGACGATACACGTTATATTATCTTTTATGTTTAAACATATGACCCAATATAACCAATGGACCCTTGTCTAGGTTGAATGTTGAGCACCTCGCCAAAACGAAGCAAAATTGTACTTGTTTCTAAATCATACTGAGGCCATTTTAATTTAGACCTTACGTTCTGTTATGTTTGGATTTGCACCCTAATGTAACAGACTAATGTGTCTAGGTTAAACGTAGTGCAGCTCGCCAAACAAGAGGCTAAATAAAAATGTAAAAAAACTTGTGAAATATAAAATAAAGAAACCTACCCAGACGGTAAAGTTTTGTTTTATTTGAACATGCGCCTTAAAATACTAAAGGGACCCCATGTTTAAGTTCAATAGGTCGCGCCTCGCCAAGACGAAACAAATTGTTATTTAAAAACAAATACTGAAACAGAACGCAAGAGATTTTACATGTCGACATGCTCCCTAATATAACCGGTAGACCCTGTGTCTAGATTGACTGAGCTTGCCTTACCAAAGGAAGGCACAATTTTAGTTCACAGTTAGTAGATGATATATATATTTAGTAATCTAATTAATTCAGACAACAGTGTCGTGGTTGAACTAAGCGGTCCTCTCCAAAACGAGACATCCTTTTATTTAAAAACAACAGCCTACAAATATAATGAACAAGCCAAATTCAAAGATCACTTTTATTTGACATGCGTCCAGATATAACCGACGGAATCTTGTGTCTCAGTTCAACAGTGCACGTTTCACCGAAACAAGGAAAAACATTTTTTTTAAATACAACTCAAACCTAATGAAACACGTGACTGAAAGTCCTTTTTTTTTATTGCGCGTGTCTGTCGCGAGGTTTTTAAGACTGTTTCTGAAGTCAAACACGTCTGAGTGAAATGCGTGACAGTAGATCGATACAGAGTGACAAATGTGAATAGAGACTGAAATATGACCGTCAAGAGAGAAGAAGATAGGTCTATGCATTAATCTCTACTTACTCACCACACTCGCAACACTTGTTAAAGTGTCATACATGCACTCTTCCTTCCCGAAATATAATAATTATTGCAGTAAGGACAGGATAGGTTAACATTAAAGCGGCAGGTAACTCAGGAAGTAAATTCTGACTGCTTAGAACATATATGTATATATATTTAAAAATTAATCAGGTACATCCCTAGTTATAATAATTCCTGACATACAAGACCTTAATAACATAAAATCAACTAGGTCCAAACTTATTCATCATCGACAAGCTGTAATATCACCGTGTCAAAAAAAATCACAATAAAAAAAAATTAAAAATCCGGTATGCCACAATAATTACTCTCACACATTCTAACTCGAATACAAAAAAAATAAAAAAAAAAAAAGCCAAAATTCCTACTTAACTGCCATTATTCCCAAACATCAAAAAACCATCCCCCTCATTTAAACACCTTATAAAATTGCCCTTAAAAATCCAAATTTAACCCAACCTCTTTACAATAATTTTCTCCAAATTTAAAAACACTACCAACAACAAAAACAGAACCCAATCTCAAGGTTGCAAAAACTCTCTCATCAATAAATAATAACTCATAAAAACCAAACAAAAAAAAAAACCCCTTTAACTACCCAAACCACCACACCTATAACCTATTACAAAACCCATTAAAAATGTTAACCACTTATCATCAAAAACAAAAAAACTACCCTTAAAAAAACAAAAAAAAAAAAAAAAAAAAAAAATAAAATAAAAAAAAAAACCTCCCCAACAAAAAACCCAGAAACAACAAAATATATTAATTTTCACTTATTCATTAATCCATAAAAATATTTAAATTCATAAAATTACATACAAAAAACTATCTTGTACCACCTAAAAAACCTCCACCAAAAACAATAGAAAAAAAAAAAAACTTATCAACAAAAAAAACCACCACCCAAATCCCTAACATCTTATAACAAAAAAAAAGGTCCCTAAACACCTCAAAATAAAACAAAACCAATAAAAATTAAAAAAAACAAAAAAAAACCATAAAAAATGGAAAAAAAAATGGTCATACTTTCCAATATAAAAATAACTGCACACCATATAAACCCTATCAACACCTGATTTCATTTACTACAAAAAATAAACACATTATTTTCAAAAAAAAAACAAAAAAATTATTCCAAAAAACACATTAAAAAAAAAAAAAAAAAAAAAAAACAAAAAAAAAAAAAAACACCCCCCCAAACTTACCAACCAAACAAATACCCCACCTCCCAAAAAACTATAAACAAACAAAAAAAAAACAACCAAACCCCCAAAAAATAAAACTTTAAAACACAATTTCCAACCCAAACAAAAAACATCCAACCTAAAAAAAAAACAAAAACCAAAAAAAACTAAAAAAAAAAAAAAAACCCACAACAAAAAAAACACCACTAAAAAAAAACCCCCACCCCCAAACCCATAAAAACAAAACGCAAAAAAAACACCAAAAAACCATCAAAAAAACAACACAAAAAAAAAACAAAAAAAAACAAAAAAACAAAAAAAAACACAAACAAAAAAAAACAACCAACATCTTCTCAACACACAACCACACCAACCATAGCTAAAAAAAAAAAAAAAAATAATGCAAAGTTGAAATTTGGCACATCAACAGTCAAAAAACTCAAAAAAAAAAAAACAAAAAAAAACAAAAAAAAAAACAAAAGAAGGGACGACTTCCTGCAATATTAGGAGGACGTTAACGTTAACTAACTCGAGAGAGGTATACAACTCTTTATTTGCGAAATCACCATATATATATTCCTGGGTCCATCTTACTAATCCCAGTCTAGCTTGAGCTAAATAACTCCTCGAATATGAAGTTCTCTTCCGTTACTGCTGTCGATTTAATTATGCTTTGGATATCTTAACACAACAAAAATCCGATGGGCATCTGTATTCAGAGATTCAGTGGTTTTATGCTCTGACTCTCGTGGTATCTGCAGCCAAGACGTTACATGGCCAGTTGCATTTGGCTCGAGTAATCCGACAAAACGTGGCTACACAGAGTGTTAATGATGTAATACATGTATTAAAATAGTATATTCAGAAGACCAGTCTAAAATGACTGGAAAAAGTGGGATGGGTCAAGTATGACATACAACACGTATGTGGTAGAGATGGAACGTGTGGTCTGTAACAGGTACTACAAGGGACAGTGAACTCTGATATCATGTGACCAAGAACATGAATACATATCCAGCAAAACAAAACACAAGCTGAGGATCTAGGAAAGGGATCCAAGAAAATTTGGGATCCATCAAAACTAGGGTCCAACAAACAAACTGGTATCCAACACTATATTACAAAAACAAAAGCTAACACACAAAAAACTAAATATGGATGCGAGCCAGTAGTCTACAGTGGTGGTAGATTTACCCTAGATAAATATGGATTGACTTTAAATAATCATCCAATCAACATTGGATGCTTACCAGTATAAACAACGTTACTTTTGAACAATAAAATAATATGAACTATAAATAAACAGTAAAATACCACCTAAAATAATATAGTATAGAACACAAAATAAATTTAAACACGAAAACATCACAAATGAAACGCGTCCTGATATAACTAGCAGCTCCATGTATATGGTAGACGGTTGAAGCGGGCGTGCTACAAGAAAAATAGCAAACACCTTAATAGAAAAAATTAATAACTGGTATCCACAAAAACCGGTTCTACATGAAAAGCGAATACAGGAGCTTTCCATTATTTCCGGGTTTTCTAGAATATTCTCTGTGTAATACAAGACATTTTTAACCTATTGGTAACACATAAAGGATTATTTTATTTATACATTACCTTAAAGACAACACTTCAAAAGAACAACTCTATTTCCATCCCATTGAAAATGTGGTTGACATAAATCAGGTGGGCCCTTGTCATTGGATCCGCCCTTTATCGATTAAATCGGCTCGCGCTATTTGACGTGGCTCGCAAACTATGCCAGAAACTAGGGAATCCCAAGAAAAGTAAATGTATTCATGTAAACAATACACATGCATTGCTTTTTGAGATTCAATGCCCGTGCGCTCAGACACTTAATTGCCCGAAGGCGAACGTAAGACATTGTTATACAGACACAACAAAGTTAGCCCTGTGTGGGGGAGATTTTTACTCAGTAGTAATTATCGAAAGAATGCAGTGTTTTTTCCCAATTTTTAGGTTACTGAAAAATGCAGTAGAAAAAGTACTTATGTCCTTCAAAGTTTATAACACAAACTGGGCTGATACAATAACCATTAACATTAATGTATATATACACTCGGTTATTTTAAATACATAACCATGCAGAGCTACTAAAGTAAAGTTTTACAGAATCATTTCAGTTGGGGATACATACAATGAGAGCTACTAGAAGGGACGGGAAGATAAACAAGTTCATGACGGTTAGATGATCCCATTTGTGTTGCTTCCTTTCTGAAAAATCCTATGAGGCTTCCTAAAATAGAAGCATTATTCTTCCATTTGAATCATTGCCAAGTGTTAGAAAAAAAAAACAACAGAGACAAAAAAAATGTGTATAACGTTGTGCTGATGTGGTCCTATTCTGTCGTGGTCTTCCCATTTTTTTGTCATCATTATTTTTGTCTTTTGTCCCGTGTCTGTACTTTCATTACATTTGATCAATATCGTTTACGTCACATCTTTTTTTTTTAATTTTAACATTATCATGGGTAGATGGAGTTTTATCATATTGTTTTAGATTGTTTCAATTTCTTTTAAGCATATTTGTTATACTTTATATGTATTTTTCTGTTTTTAATTAAT
Source organism: Oreohelix idahoensis (assembly GCA_024509875.1). Lineage (NCBI taxonomy): Eukaryota > Metazoa > Mollusca > Gastropoda > Stylommatophora > Oreohelicidae > Oreohelix > Oreohelix idahoensis. Next base: position 100,514 of record JAMPIV010015453.1, read on the forward strand.
ATTTATTGTCTTAAATTAACTATTTTTTCCTCACTGGTTCACTTCTTTACCCTCTGACGTTTAATATTATTATTGCTAGTACTTTTTGGTTGCTTGCCTTTTATTTCTTTTCTCTTCTTAGTATTTACGTTCCGTACCCAAAGCGGAAGCCATTTTTTTCTCATTTCACGATCTCTGATCGACTAGAAAACCATAATACGGGTCTGTATTTATTAAAGAACTCTGAATTCAAACCACCGCTGCCTTGCGGGAATATCCATTTGTGGAATTGGCTTCGGGAGTAAACCCTGAGGATAAATCCGGAGTCGGAGTCCCTAAGGCAGTCTAATGTCGATTCGACATTATTCTGGCAACTCCTGCGACATGGCTGGTACCAAACTGTATCGGCTACTGCCGTTCCTTTGGATCTACCGGCTGTGTGGAGAGGGGGAACATGCTGCATGGGCAACAGCTTGATCTCCATATAACTGTGCCCAAGCTCGCGCCCTGGAGAGGACACTCCAGCTTCACCCTATAGGTGTCGGCAAAACATGGGAAGTAGCAGTTACCGGTTATAAGCATTATGCCCAATTGGCGTAGGGCATGGCGCCAGGGGCTACTTCCGACAGTGGGAGAGGTTCTAGGATCTCACTGGACAGCTACCGCCCGCTTCAAGCTGGGCAGCCCCCAGTCAATAAGGTTGTTGTCCCGCCCACTGTCTGCTTTCCCCATTGGGTGCATGGGGGATTAGGGTCAAACCCGAACTGTGGACAGAAAATTTTGCACCAAGCAATTATCGAAAAAATAGAAATAAGCAAACTCTCAGATTGGGATGCTGGAACGTCCGGACTATGTTGACTGGACTATCCGAAAACCTACAGGATGTAAACGATGTAAGGAAGACAGCCATAATTAATGATGAGCTTAAACGACTTCAGGTGGATATAGCTGCACTTCATGAAACGCGCCTGGCTGGCTCTGGAATGGTGAGCGAGAAGGACTACACATTTTATTGGCAAGGGAAAGATCTTGATAAAGCTAGAGAACACGGAGTAGGTTTTGCGGTCAAAAAATCGCTAACTAACATGGTTGAACCAGGCGAGAATGGATCAGAACGCCTGTTAACGCTCCGCCTGCAAACTAGCACAGGTCCCATCACCCTTGTCAGTGTGTATGCTCCTACTCTGTACTCTGCCTCAGAAGCTAAAGATGAGTTCTACGAGAATCTAGCAGCAGTAATCAAAAGCATACCTAGGCAAGAACAGCTTGTTCTCCTTGGTGACTTTAACGCTAGAGTGGGTGCCGATAATGTTTCATGGCCTTCGTGTCTGGGCAGGTTTGGTATTGGCAAGATGAATGAAAATGGACAACGGCTCTTAGAGTTGTGCGTCCACCATGACCTCTGCGTGACCAACACCTACTTTCAGACAAAACCCCAGCATAAGGTGTCATGGAGACACCCACGATCCAAGCACTGGCACCAACTTGACCTGATTCTCGTCAGAAGGCCACTCCTCAGGTCTGTGCTCTCCACGCGCTCGTACCATAGTGCAGACTGTGACACAGATCACTCCTTGGTTTGCTGCAAAATCAGAGCACAACCAAGAAAACTCTATCGTGTCAGACATGAAGGGAAACCACGCATTGATACCAGCAAGATGTCAGACCCTTTCATGATCGCTCAATTCACTGCGACCTTCAAGAAAGTGCTCAGTAGCCCTCAGCATGGTGATACTATTACAGAGAACTGGGAGCATCTACGGAACACCATTCAAAGTACTGCACTTGCCACCTTTGGTAAGAAAACAGCAAAGTCAAATGACTGGTTTGACGCTTCATCAGATGTGATGGCACCTGTTTTTGAAGCTAAGCGCAGTGCTATGAATGAATACAAACGTTCACCGAGTGCCAGAACCCTACAGATCCTGAGGGCTACGAGAAGCAAAGTTCAACAAACTGCTCGACGCTGTGCAAATGACTATTGGCTCCAGCTCAGTGAGAGCATCCAGATCGCAGCGCAAACAGGCAACATTAGACAAATGTATGACGGTATAAAGAAAGCACTTGGCCCCCATAAAAGTAAGACGGCACCGCTAAAAACCATCAGCGGAGAGAAGCTAACCGATAAGGGTAAGCAGATGGAGAGGTGGGTCGAGCACTACTCTGAGCTTTACGCTAGAGACAATACCGTTACGCCTGCAGCCCTTGATGCTGTCAATAGTCTGCCAACTATGGAGGAGCTGGATGCCGAACCAACATTAGAGGAACTCAGTAAGGCCATTGATAGCTTGGCCTCTGGCAAAGCACCAGGCAGTGATGGGATTCCTCCTGATTTAATCAAATGCTGTAAGAGCACGCTATTATATCCCCTGCATAGGATGCTGTGCCAGTGCTGGGAAGAGACAACTATTCCTCAAGACATGCGAGATGCCAAGATTGTAACACTGTATAAAAATAAAGGAGACAGAAGTGATTGCAATAACTACAGAGGCATCTCTCTTCTTAGTATTTGTAGTGAAATTGACAGAGATACAACGGTAAAATACCTCCAAAGATAACATGTAAGGATAAAAACATAATGCGTAGGCTGCTGATAGTACATGATCGCCCAGACCGCGGGTCATCACCCTCCATAAAAATTGACTTGCTAGACAGGAGGGGAACGGCGGATAAAAAGGAAAAAATATGACTGGAAAGATTGCGTGAGACTAGAAAGGCTAAGGAGACGCAATTGGGGGGGAAACGGAGAAAAGTCACGTTTCTCAAGTTGACATAAAGTAAGGAATTCGACAGAAGGGACCTTAGATATAATACGCCACAGTCATTTATCGGACGCTTTTGCGATACCAAGCCTTTGATTTGAATTCAGCGGCAGAACGCAGATGTTTGGAATATTACAAAAATTAAAAAGTAACTTTTTCTTAATATTAATGTTAGGAATATAAAAATTAGCTGGCCGGATGGCCCATTCTGAGCAGTGAACTAATATGTTCTTAATTTTACAGACGGATAGATAATATTGAAGATAATGACAAAAGACAGTGTTGTTCACATCAGCGACAGACTGTATTGAATAAAAAGTGTCGCTATTTGCACAAAAAAACACGACCTATATTTTGAATATTGTTTAATGTTCAAGTGATTTGATACTGCCATATCATAATCTAGCCTTAAAAACAAGTAGGGATTTGCTCTAGACCCCCCGCTTTAGTCAGGGTCTAGGGACCAACAATATACATAAACTCCAGCAAGGGTTAGGAAAGACAGATCAAGTGTTGAGAATAATGAAACATATTACCTATCCACTTTTAGGGAAGGAAACTAATAAATATTTTTCAGAATCTATAGTCTGGGAGGACCTATCTGATGTAAAACCACCATGGTAAATGTGCTGTTTGGTCAGAGAGATCTGACCTGTCTGTATGATGTGGTTGTTGTGTCCGTGTTGTGTCCAGACGTGGGTAGAGAATATAATTTTGACACATAGCCAATACTTTGATTGCAGAGCTGTGAGTTTCAGTTGTCAACAAGGCGGTGTCTATTCAGTTGGTGATTTTACTCGAGTGTATCTGTGCAGTACGTTGTGACAGAGACCACTATTATTGCCCGCCAGCACGGAGAGGTGGGACCACCAGATTTCAGCACCAGAGCTACATATGCAAGTTGAGTGAGCCTCTGGTCTGCTGGAAATTCACCAACGCCTTTTAGTTACTAATACCCCATAAAATTCCTGCAATTTACTGGACACTGTGTAGTCAATATAGACAGGTGTGATGAGGCCACCCCAACAGCACAAGCATTAACTATCCTCCCAAGTAGATGACTACTAGAACATTTTAATAAAACTAACTAGTCTAGTACTTATATATGTACACTCTTGCATTTATTATGTAACATTCCATGCATTTCTTTCATAATTTTTAAATCTTTTTTTAAAAAAAGTTCTGGTCAACATAAAACTTGATCCAGAACAAAATAAATGTAATATAATTCTATCAAAAAATTTTACACTCTTGAGTTAGTTCAGTGTATTATAATATTTGTTAAATATTATTAGTCTGCTTAAATATCTGTGGGTGTATCTATAACTATCACACCACATTACATATCATTACCCTAGACATTTTACGTAGCTACATTCATTAAAAAAAAAAAAAAATTAAGTGTGAGGTCGTAGTGGTAGCAAGAAAGGCCTTCTGACAATTCACAACTACATTTTATCTCAGGAGCCTTCACAGCTGGCCTCATACATTACATTTAGTAATATCACCATCATACAATACCATCAAACCCACTACATATATTGGGGTCTTGTCCAGGGATAATTAGCCCAACAGTAATATTAGGATCTCCTGGTTGGAGAAATAAAATTAGGAAAAAAAAAAATTGTGAAATTCCCTTTAAAATTAAAAGTGTCCCTGCAGATAAAAGTTGGTGAATCTTCACAGCCAGTGATAATTAATTAGTTAACTGGTTAGTTAGAATTAGTTAGACTATAGTCATAAGAAGTACTTAGTGTATTTACTGGTTAGAGATTTAGCTTGTATATTATTATATTGTCTAAAAAGTATGGCGGAGCTAGCAAAATTCCGATCAGCTGCTGTGCTTACCGCAAAGGAGATGGGAATGGATGGTCAGATTTTAATTCAATATGTAACGGCTGAATGTGATAAATATATTGAAAGGGAAGATAGAAAGGTAGCTGAAGAGAAGAGGTTACAAATTGAGGCTGATAGAGAAATTAAGAGGCTGCAGATTGAGGCAGAAGAAAAACGACAGCAAAGGGAGGCAGAAGAAAAACGACAGCAAAGGGAGGCAGAAGAAAAAAGGTTGACTGCCGAAAGGGAGGCAGAAGATAGAAGGTTGCAGAGGGAGCACGAATTACGACTAAGGGAGCTGGAATTACAAGGCCGGCTCCTGAAAATGGTGCCAGCCCTTTTGCCTCAGATGCTACGCCCAGTCTGGGAGCCTCAAACTCAGCTATGGGGTTTCATTTAGACCATTTTGTTGAAAAAGACGATGACATAGAGGGGTACCTAGGACGTTTTGAGTTATTAGCTACTACATATGGGTTAGAGAGAGAGAGGAGGAGTTTAAAGCTATCACAGGGATTGAGAGGTACTTCTTATGAAGTATTTGCCAAAATGAACAGGGAAGACCAAGACAATTATGACATGTTAAAGCAGGCTTTGTTATTAAGGTACGAGAAGAATGGTGAATTTTATCGTAAGAAATTTAGAAATGCCAAACTGTTGTCTGGGGAGACATACCACCAATTCTCTGCTAGACTAGAAACCTATTTGGAGAAATGGACGGCTCTGGGGAAGACCCAAGATCTTAAAGAAATGATCATGATTGAGCAATTGAGAGAGTCCATGGCTCCAGACATGAGAAAATTTCTCATGGAACAAGGTGCAGAGAAGTTGGGGGAAATTTTAAATGTTGCTGAGAGGTATCAGGCAGCTCAGGCAGAGGTAAGTGGTGCTAAAAAGAAGCACATAGACAATTTTAAAGCTCCACAGCAATTTAATAAATTTGATAATAGAGAGCAGGGAAATAAAGGTAGGACAAACTTTGAGCGGCCAAGAAATGACTATCGCGACAGAAACTCACAGTTCAATGACCAAAAGTTCAATGAAAGAAAACCGTTGAACCAAGGAAAAAGATGGTGTAAATGGTGCAAGAAGGATAACCATAACACCGAATTTTGTAGAAGGAAACCTTCAAACATTGCTGCAATGAAGTCGGGGACGCAAAGATTAAAGGTTAATCCTAAGGGACAACAGGAACCTTATCACCCCCCAGTTTGTGAGGATGTTATTTGTAATGGGGTCACCATAAGGTGCCTTTATGATACAGGTTTGGATTATGATTCAGTTGTGAAGTCTAGCCTAGTGGACCCAAGTCAGTATACCACAGAAACAGTGGAAATACAAGGGGCGACTAAGGACATACCACTCATGACACTTCCCATCGCAAGGATAACGGTGAAAACTCGCTATGTGGAAGGAGAAATCAGAGCAGCAGTGATAGATGAACCAATCTACCCTCTGATATTGGGGTGTAGATACGTCTTCTTGGGGAATCCCGAGAAACCTGTGATCATGGCGACAGTGCAGACCAGGTCACAGAAGAAGGAGGAAGAAGGTGAACCTATAAATGCTCATCCAGAGGAGATGAGGAAGGCGCAGGCTGAGGATAGGACACTCAAGCCCTGTTTTAAAAAATTGCCCAAATGCCACACACCTCCGAGCAAGGGGGAATATTTCATGAAGAACAAACTCTTATACAGGAAGGCCGGAACTGGAACAAATGGTCATAACCAGCTGGTTCTTCCCACTTCATATAGAGATAAAGTGATGGAACTCGGGCATGCGATTCCCTTCAGTGGTCACATGGGGATCAGCGCCACAGGACAGCGTATAGCTTGTCATTACTTCTGGCCAGGGATAACGGAGGATATAAAAAGATATGTCAAATCCTGCCCAGAATGTCAAAGGGTAGCTCCAAAGCACTGGACTGCTCCTGCAACTCTAGGGGAAATGCCCATAGTGGGAACACCTTTTGAGAGGGTTGCAGTGGATATTGTAGGACCTCTCACTCGGACCAAGAGGAGGAACAGTTACATCCTTACTCTGGTGGACACTTGTTCTATGTGGGGAGAGGCGGTAGCCCTGCCATCAATTGATTCAAAACATGTAGCAGAGGCACTACTTACAATATTTACCCGATTAGGATTCCCGCATCAAATCTTGACGGATAATGGTTCTCAGTTCAAGGGGAAACTAACGGAAGAAGTTTTTTAAGCTATTTCAAGCCAGACACTTTCATTGTAGTCCGTACCATCCACAAGGGAACGGCCAGGTAGAGAGGTTCAACGGGACTCTCATTTCTATCCTGAGAAAGCTGGCACACGAAAAACCGGATCTGTGGGATCAATTCCTGCCCGCCGCATTGTTTGCGTACCGGGAGGTACCACATAGTTCAACCGGGATGGCTCCCGCAACTCTGCTATTTGGGAGGCCAATAAAAGGTCCATTAGAAGCTCTATTAAGGACCTGGACAGATGAGAAGGCGGAAGAGACTGTTACCTCATCGTATCAATACGTGAACGAACTGACCACTCGTTTGAAAGCTGGATGGAAACTGGCAAATGATAATTTGAAGCAAGCCAGGAAGAAACATGCAGCATATTTTAATAGGAAGGCAAAGGACAGGGAACTGGCAGTCGGAGAGAAGGTGCTGCTTCTACTACCCGGAAGCCAGAATAAATTACAAATTGGTTGGCAAGGTCCATATACGGTTCTAGAGAAGGTGTCTAGAACAAACTATAAAATTGACAAAAAGGGGAAGGAAAAAGTTTATCATGTAAACCTGTTAAAGAAGTATCTGGACAGACCACTCCAGGAAAGCACCCCCTTATTGACCTTGGCTATTGCAACCCAGATGCAAAAAGAACCACTCACCTCACATGAATACCCATTACATCCTTGTGAAACAGCAGCACAGGTAAAAGTCAGTAAGCACCTGACTAAAAACCAGAGGGAGAGAGTTCAACAGGTTCTGGAGGAACATACAGATGTATTAACAGATAAACCAGGCCATACAAATTTGCTACAGTATGACATGAAACTGGTAGACTCAAACCCAATCTGTATGAGAGCCTATTCTATTCCGTTCGCGAAGGAGAAGGCATTGAAGGAAGAAATAGAGTATTTGTTGAAGGAGGGGATTATTTCGCACAGTGAATCATCTTTTAGTTCTAGTGTCGTTTTGTTGAGAAAACCGTCTGGGGAACACAGACTGTGCATAGATTACAGGAAACTGAATGCTGTCACAGAAGGACAAGTGGATCCATTACCAGACACAAAACAGTTATTTGCCAGACTGAACAAGGCAAAATACTTTTCAAAGGTGGATCTTAGTAAAGGCTATTACCAGATCCCAGTGAAGCCTGAAGTGAGACCTTATTTGGCTTTTAGCACTTCGGATGGACATTATGAATTCAATATGCTACCATTCGGACTGAAAAATGCTCCGAGTGTGTTTTCAAGGATGATGCGAAAATTGTTGGATCCCCTGAATAACCCATGTATCACGAATTTCATGGATGATATTCTCGTCGCCACAGAGACATTTGAAGAACACATTGAAGCTCTGGAGATGTTGTTTGATAGACTTCGGGAGGCGAACTTAACTGCTAGGCCAACAAAATGTTGTATTGGATGCAAAGAGTTGGAATTCTTGGGACACACTGTATATCAGGGTAATATGACCCCTGATCCTAAGAATTTGGAAAAACTGCAGAGAGCACCTAGGCCGCAAACAAAAAAAGGACGTGCGATCATTTGTGTCGTTATGCGGATTTTATCAGAAATACATCAAGAATTTTAACGCTATTTGTGCTCCTCTGACTGATCTGACTCGCAAGGGACTTCCAGATAAAATTATTTGGACTGCACAATGTGAACTAGCGTTCCAAGAGTTAAAGGAAAAACTCACTAGCAAGCCTATTCTCAAACTGCCTGATTTGACACAGGACTTTGTCTTAAGAACCGATGCAAGTAATGTAGGACTCGGAGGGGCTTTGTTGCAAAGATCATCTTCACCTGATGGGGAACTGAAACCAGTCGCTTATGCAAGCCGCAAATTGAATAAGGCAGAACAAGGATACTCCACAAGCGAAAAAGAATGTTTAGCGTTAATCTGGGCAATAAAGAAGTTTCAAATCTATCTGTATGGTAGGACTTTTGTGGTGGAGACGGACCATCAGCCTCTCGTATTCTTATCTCAGGCTAAGCATGAAAACGCAAGATTGCTGAGGTGGTCTTTATTACTTCAACCTTATCAGTTCAGTATCCAATATATCCCAGGCAAATTGAATGTCGGTGCAGATTTCCTCAGTCGGCACCCCTGTGATCAAAATTAGAGTAGCGGCAGACGTGAGGAGTAATTTTACCTATGTGTATCGCTGGTTTTGGAACTTGCCATAGGCATGTTTTCAAGTGGGGAGATGTGTAGTGAAATTGACAGAGATACAACGGTAAAATACCTCCAAAGATAACATGTAAGGATAAAAACATAATGCGTAGGCTGCTGATAGTACATGATCGCCCAGACCGCGGGTCATCACCCTCCATAAAAATTGACTTGCTAGGGGGAACAGGAGGGGTGGAGACGGTCGGATAAAAAGGAAAAGAAAAAAAATATGACTGTTTTCCTAAAAGATTGAAACTTTATAAATTAAGGACGAACCTAACATTCGCCACCGCGAGAAATAGAGAGACGCATATGAATATGAATATGACCGAGATGGATGTGAAAATCCGGATCTTTAATTGATGGGTTGGAATAATTGAACTGACCAGCAGATTCACTTATTTTTTTATTTCGGACGCTTTTGTCTTTTTTTGTTTTTTTATGAGTAGAAATTTTTTTAGGTGGGGTGGTGATTACCAAAGTAAAGAGAGTAGGATAGGGATACCAAAGGGCATCGGTAGGTGATTTGAGGATTCCAGCTTTTGTCTGCTGGTAATAAAACAGTGGGAGGCAGAAAGGGGGACCAGGTAAGGACAGAACGCAGAGAGGTCCTCGATACCAAGTAATAGGTGTGTTTTTGTCGCACAAATTATTATATTACACAAGAGTCTAATTTGTAGTTGAAAAATATGAAGAAGTAAGCTCCGGTGTGTGTTGGATGACCCGCGCTCGGTAATATGAGATGCTTTAGGAACTAGAGAAATGCGGATTAGCGCGAGGTCAGCGATTTTTTGATGTGTAGATCAATTAGAGCTAAAATCGTTCATATTATGGTTAATTTAGCAATTCTTTGGATAGTCCATGATCAGTATGTTATATCATTTGTGTGTTTGTGCGAGGATAATATCGCGTTTCAATGTAGCAGGATAGTTTGATTGGATTGAGGCGCCTCCCCTCAGATGGGTGGGTATTTGGAAAGCTGGGTGAGCAGGCTCAATATATTGTTTGCATGTTTTTGTAGCCACGTGAATCGTGTATGTAATATGATGTATAATCATTTTTTTAGATGGCGGTGTGACTCCGAGAGTCTAACTTGGGCGCGTATGTTTTCTTAATTATTTCGGTTACTAGGTACGGATCATGGGCATATAGATGAAAGCCGGATATACAATAGATAATAAGAGAATTTTTGTAAAAATGCATAGCGGTAGAGTATAGAATCATGGAATAAATCTAATG
>JAMPIV010015454.1:0-263921 GCA_024509875.1 Oreohelix idahoensis
GCGCTTAAGAGTGCGTTGCACGTGGTATAAATATGCGATTCCTCTTTTGAGCTCTTTTGCTTGACTTCAGATAATAATGATCTTTCGAGTGATTTGAATTTATGATGACTCTGTATTGAGCTTGTGATAACGATGTATTGAACTTGTGAGCAAGCAGTATATGGTGACGAAAAATGCTGCCTCCACCTTCTGACTTGTGGGTGAGACAATATTCCTTCTTAATTGAGGAATGAAAGATGTCCTATGGCGAATTCTGCTAGCCAAATGTCCGTTTTTAATGACTTAATTCTGGTTAGACATCAGACACGTTGCGTGTAGACTCAGACTTCTGATGAACTGAAGACACACAAAAGTCTTCGTAAGTTTTCACATTTAACATCACTGGTTGACTTGCATTTAAACTACTGCTCATTATTCATCTCTCTCTCTCTGAGTTCAATTCTAATGATGTTAAATATCTTGTGCATGAGAGTGTGTGCGCATGGGAGACTGTGATGATGATAAAGGTGAAATATGAACTATTAATTACCTCCTATCATCCTATCATCTTCTAGGAAAATCTTCTGATTTTATTAATCAGTTATGCCAAGAATTATTTAAAACTTTATCTTTCGCACATTTTAGCTGTGACGTTAAAATAAACAAAAATAAGAAAATGTATTTATAAGTATAAGATCTACTAACCTTCTTTTCCCTTCGCAAAATCCTTTAAGAACACAATTAATCACAGAACTGAATTATCATCCTCTCTGAATAAACACATGTATTAGGCTATGCGTTTTGGGTTTAATCTCTTCCTCACAAGGTAAAAAACTTGACTGCCTCACTCTAGTAGATTATGCGGTATTATATATTTCTGCTAGTCCAATATGGGTTTCTGGATCCGACATCTAGCTCCGCCCATATCAACCAATCCTTAATGGCCCCTCTGGTCACTCATTCACAGGATCGCTCTTGTCCCCTGTCAGTTCAAACGTGGGTGTAGTTTGACCTCTGATTGTTTATTGTTCACCTGACCAAGATGGGCGTCCAATGTGGTAAACCAACGCTTGTCTGGACCGCGGCCGACTAAAGATAACACCATTACAGCATGAGACGTTTTCCCCTGGCCAATGTTTGATTCGGATGACCATATGTGTTTTTACCAGATTTATCACGATGCAATGTGGGCTTCAAACGATAATGTCGGGCATGTGGACTCAATCAAAGGATTTTATTTCCCCCGATGAAAGAACAAATGTGGTTCTCTAGATACTGGTCTCGAGTAATCACAACGATGAAATAACAAATGTGGATCGCAAAGGTTGCACGAAAGAGCAAATGTCGGAGAAAATACAATACGAAAGATGTAGGAAAAGATAGAGCAATAAGGCCTTTGCGCTCGTTTATCACACCCTCCCACTGGAACATGGAAAAACTAGGAAAATGATCCCACCCGAGGTTTGTTTACCCAACCGATCAAACAATTGATTGACAAATGGGAGTGGGGTAGACGGGACGGGTATATAGGATATGTCCTTAATTTAACTTTCCCGTGGGGCTTCAGACTTAGTGAGAGAATAGATAAAAAAATGAAGGTGTTATATTAGTTGTAAACTTAAGTAAACTAAATTCTTTCGTTCAGTTTCCACGCTCTACATTCATGCAGTGAGCGCTCACATCCATTCAGACTTACCCCTCAGTCGGCTGCATACGTCCATAGAAGTAAATCGCACACAGTTCTTAAACAAAGACTATTAGATGTCCTGTTATTTTGTCCAGTCCAGCCCCATAAAATTCCGTATAGCCACTGCTAATATCGCTCGGAGAGTTCGCTGAAATGGTGTGTTGATTATAATTTTTCCTGGCAAGGATTTTCCGTCAGACTGCAGGTATTTATTTGGGAATAAGTTTGTTTTTTCTAGGATTCTGTCGTAATGACCGGGAAATATCTCCAACAGCAGAATGTTACAACCCGGCTGTTCTCTGAATGAATAGCTGAAACTGTTCTCTGTATAGTTGGTGTTGGAACTCAGTTTTTACTGTCATATGGGTTTTGATTAAATAGATTTGTGCTGTCAGTTCTGCCTCATCAGGCCAGGGAACTTTATAGACTTAAATATAGGAATCTTCTGGCATTGTCCGTTCCAGTTAACATTTAACACAAGTGAACAATTGACCGTTCTGGTTATTTAACCGCTGTCGTGGGTTTAGAAGGTGGACTTATAAGGGTCTCCGACAGTCATATTTTGGTATAGTCAATGTTATTATGTTTGGAACATACACTGGGATGCCATAAGCCATCTGAACACGACTCTCTATATAATAAAACCGTTGGGTCGCAAGGTCTGATCACCTGTATAAAGAGAATATATAAAACAGGTAATACTACTATAATTATTTCTAACACCCGCGGTAATCGGTAAGATCTGTAAAATCACTCCGGTATTAAATTATTTATATTTAAAGACTACACGAGTGACTAGCTAATGTATCGTTTGTTTTTAACACTAGCTTTGAACAGTTAATTACTCCAAATTTACGCAAGATGAAATAGAATTATGGTTATTAAACAATTTCGCTCGCCTAGCGTGTAAAAATGATGTTGCACATCTATTATCTCGGGAAATAACGGATAGTTATATTATTTAATTTGCGACTGGAAAACTTTGCGATGAGGTTATTTAATAGGTTTAAATTAACACAAAAATCCAGTGAAATAAATGAAGGAACTAAACTACTGAATCTCAAGACTACCGTAGCACCAGAATGAATTCACTCCGATATAAAAGAACTCCAAAGAAATCTTGTAAGATTCTAGTATAAGCTAGTACTCCTTCAAATCTCTGGGCAACGAATGATAAACTGCATTTTCGGCGATGCCAATATATAGTTAATGAAATGAAAAGTAATAGCTGCATGCTAAGTTTCACACCTTATTTGATTCAGGAAACTTTTCTGTTTCGCCGCTAGACTTTCCCCGTCTCTCCTTCGTCCGATTTCCCCCTGTACCTCTCGGTCTGGCAGAAATTTAAACGTGCAAACCGTAGGTGTGAAAAACTGCTTCGTTCTTCTGGGACCACCACAGTCTTTTGATACTGACCGCTTACGTCTCCTCTTGGCAACGCCTTCTTGAAGGGGTGGCAGAAAAGAACGAGAAATTAGCTGATGCTCATAGCTCTAGAGATAGGCTATAGGCGTGGCTAACTAAACCTAAGACAAAACGAAACTCCTGGATCCTCGCACGATAACTGTTTACATATTAATTTGCGCACGTGGTGAAAATCCACATGGAAATGTGCATACTAATTTGCACGCGTGGTAGGATTCCACGTTGACGACAAAATTACAACAATATTCAGGGGTACTGATGCTATTCGAGTGTACTACCATTATCATTCATCAATTCAGGGACTTCAATTTTCATCCTATCCGTCACATCCATTTACGATTTTAATCTTAATGTTTATTTGTCTCTTGGGCCTAACCGGTTCACGAAGGAACTTGGGACTGGTAGCCAAGAAGAAGACATCATTAATCCTTCACTGAATGAAACAAGAGGACCGAACTAGTCCAAAAATCGAAGACCCAAAATAATAATAATGGTAATGGTAAGACCGCTGGCAGCTGGTTTTGATCAGGTGCTATATTAGGAAGAAAAGAACATTTATGAAAAAAAACTGCTACTATCCTATCCACCCGTAAGTTTTCCGCTATGGCATGTCGGGAAAAAGGGTATGCGCCCTCCCCCGTTATTGCCCGCGAGAAAATGAACAGCGCACAAAGTCAATTATTATTTAATTTATCCATACGCACACGTTAACAAAAATCGCCTGTCACTACTAGCTATCAGCTCTAAAACAAAATCCATGGTGATATCACGAGAAGAAAGAAAACATCAGATTAAGCTGGGAGAACAGGTCCTGGAGCAGGTCGACAACTTTAAATACCTCGGAGCTATTATAGACCGAAAGGGAGGCATCAAAGAAGAGTTGGCTACTCGAAAAGCAGTGGCTGGGAGACTTTTTCAGGCCATAAATCGAGGATTCCTCAGCAAGAGAGAGGTTGGTAAGAAAACGAAGATGGCTGTATACCGCTCCACCTATGTCCCAGTCTTGACATATGGATGCGAGTCATGGGCAATGACTACAACCCATAAAAGCCAGATCCAAACCTCAGAAATGAGGTATCTGAGGAAGGTGGTTGAAGTAACAAGAAGAGACATGGTACGCAACCAGACGATACGTCAAGGCCTTAAATCCTACCCCCTGCAGACCCAAGTAGAACAGTCCCAATTAAGATGGTTTGGCCATGTCTGCAGAATGGGAGAAGATCGGTGTAAAGTTTCTTTTCTTCTTTCCACTGTAATGAAGTGTCAGTCTGTATGCTCTGTAAGGAAGAGTGGTGTGTTGTTGAGATCAGGCATGCCCCCAGTCTACCCAGCTGTAAATGGGTAACTCACCCTAGTCCTGAGTTAGGGAAGGCAAAGGCTCCAGGGGAAGCAGGCCCTAGACTTGGTCACTCCAACCGACGCAGGATGGTGTATGTATGAAGTAGAAGTGTAGAGTGTGATTACCGCGAATGGTGTACTGTTCGTGTGCTGACCAATATAACCACTCATACACTTGTGTCAACAAGGCACCAATGCAGACTGCTGGAATCTTTGTTTACTCAATTTATTCAGACGTACACACTGGGACATACGAGTACATCATGGTATGTTGACATATCAATTTGTAGGTATACATAGCAGATCTGAAGTCATGACACATTCAGAAATAATGGGCAGTACATCAAAAGTTCAATGTCATGATATATTATGGCCGCATTCCCCTATCTGACTAAACGCGTCAGTGAAGGCAGATCGGTAAATAACTAAAGTTATTTGACGTCCATAGTTTGTAGCATATATTATGAAACCACGAAAGAGGGGGTTTCTAGCAAGATTGAGATCTCCCTGTCACTGTCCGATAATAGGATAAATAATCTGTTCTCTTGGCAGTGATCAAAACATCTGATGACCGAAATCTAACATGGCTGCCTCCCTGAGTTGTCGTTCACTCATTCATAGGAAGGAGAATATAAGCCAGAGTTAATTTATAATGGGTATATAAATGATTTCATAAATGTTTCCATACAGCTCTACGGTGATCAGGTTAATTCACGTAGCCATAACCGCTGCAGGAAAGTCTGTCATCTTCGTCGATACAAAACACGACCCTAGCGATACGAAGCACAATGTTCCATCTAGGTCGAATCGACATGAGATCATCAAATAGGGTCTGGCAATACATGGAGTCCGAATTATACATTGTACCGTACCTTAGGAGAGTCTCTAACATAAACTATAGTAGAGATACCATCTCCTTTAGAAGAAAACCACTCCATGAATCGTATTTCCTTAAGAATCTACC
The DNA here is from genome assembly GCA_024509875.1 of Oreohelix idahoensis. NCBI lineage: Eukaryota > Metazoa > Mollusca > Gastropoda > Stylommatophora > Oreohelicidae > Oreohelix > Oreohelix idahoensis. Next base: position 5,394 of record JAMPIV010015454.1, read on the forward strand.
AGCCCTTTGAAACATGCGTACCCGCCATTATCACGGTACATCGGAACTCATCACGACTTGTCAAGACAACTCATCTAGTCACTTATATAATTTCACACAATGAAATATAATGCGAATTCTATTCTGTCAATCATCCGTCACGCGCAATAATCTCAGTCAGCTAACCATATCTTCTTGTGTAAGAAAGTGGGGTGATGGAATTTACATTACACTGAACGACTGGCAAGAAAAATCTACGCGTTAGGTTATTTCACTAGTTTTAAACGCTAAGGAATTACAGTGAATGGAAATTGTAAACTTAACACATTTTAACACTTAAGCACAATTTCTATTACCACAAATCATAAAATGAAATCCCCACGAGACAATTTAACACATTTAGCGAAGAATGGTTCTAGTCTGGCGTGTTTAGATTATCCAAGAATATCTGAGCGACTCTAACAACTGAATTTGAGAGAGCGCGGTATATATACAGATCATGTTGTTATTATCACTAGAAGATGTTAGAATTCATACCTTCTATATAGCAGAGAAATCAGGAAACTGCCTTTACTGGGTCAAAGGTTTGTTCGTTCATTCCACTCAGCGATGTTGACCGACATCAGAAGACTTGGCCGTGCACCGGGCCTCTCTTAGATTACGTCCTCTATATGCAGATCAAACATTTACCTCCCCCTGAAACGTAAGAACAGTAGTCGGGAAAATATTATCGCCCGTGTATTTCTTCAAACAGTCCGTTATTTCCCCGCGCATCTGTCTAATGACCGATAATTGGCAAATCAGCTCGCGTGAGAAACTCAGGTAAACAAACGTGATTCGCTTCCCTGTTAAGACTAGCAGGTTGCGAAAAGTTGGTAAGCAACTCTGTTGTTATGTTCCCAGAAAAAGGGTGTGGATTCAAAGCTGAGTCATACAAACAGAAAATTGCGTGGTTTGGCTTAGCTAATGGTAGACACTAACTGGGAAAGCAAAGGCTGTCAGATTACTGTATCAATATTTCCATTCTACGTCACACAGGGACATGTCTCATCAGTTTTCAAAGTGATTCTCTGTCAACGCTATCAAATGTCTTTCTATAGTCCACAAATCTATTGTGAAGAGGTGAGTTCCATTCGAAATTTTGTTCAACTATCATTCGCAATGTACGGTTACCTTGGCTTCCATTTCCTACCTCTCTTCTACAGATTCTTTTGTGCCTTCCCACTCTTCTCTTGTTTGATTATGCTCCAGTAAATGGCACGTATGGTTATACCTTCTTGTTGTTTGATGGGCTCCAGTAAATGACACGTATGGTTATACCGGCTTGTTGTTTGATGGGTTCCAGTAAATGGCACGTATGGTTATACCTTCTTGTTGTTTGATGGGTTCCAGTAAATGGCGCGTATGATTATACCGGCTTGTTGTTTGATGGGTTCCAGTAAATGGCACGTATGGTTATATCTTCTTGTTGTTTGATGGGCTCCAGTAAATGGCACGTATGGTTATACCGGCTTGTTGTTTGATGGGTTCCAGTAAATGGCGCGTATGATTATACCGAAACCGAAGTACTCAAGACCTAATCTTCACACTCAGACAGCTAAGTGAAATGGCCCTTGAGTATAAGAGTGAGATGCATCTTTGTTTCATAGATCTGGAAAAGGCGTTAGGCAGGGTCCCCTGGAGCAAACTTTGGGACTGTTTGGCAAGGAAGAATATCCCAGCACCTCTGATATGCTATACAGAGCTTCTACAAGTCTTGCAGAAAGTGAGGACAGCAAACCATAAGTCAGAAGAGTTCAGGACCACCACTGGTGTAAGACAAGGTGATATCCTATCACCTTACCTCTTCATACTCCTTATGGACGATGTCATCAAGGCATGTAAGGAAAGAACAAGAAAGTATTCAGTGGGGTACTGGAAGATGAGACAGGTCTATATTTCGGAGCTGGCATTTGCTGATGATGTTGCCCTGATTGCTAAATCAGAGGCACATCTCCAATCCAACCTGCAAGTCTGGAAGGAAGAGCTGCAGAAGACAGGGATGGTCATAAGCAGCTCTAAAACAAAATCCATGGTGATATCACGAGAAGAAAGAAGACATCAGATTAAGCTGGGAGAACAGGTCCTGGAGCAGGTCGACCACTTTAAATACCTCGGAGCTATTATAGACCGAAAGGGAGGCATCAAAGAAGAGTTGGCCACTCGAAAAGCAGCAGATGGGAGACTTTTTCAGGCCATAAATCGAGGATTCCTCAGCAAAAGAGAGGTTGGTAAGAAAACGAAGATGGCTGTATACCGCTCCACCTATGTCCCAGTCTTGACATATGGATGCGAGTCATGGGCAATGACTACAACCCATAAAAGCCAGATCCAAACGTCAGAAATGAGGTATCTGAGGAAGGTGGTTGAAGTAACAAGAAGAGACATGGTACGCAACCAGACGATACGTCAAGGCCTTAAATCCTACCCCCTGCAGACCCAAGTAGAACAGTCCCAATTAAGATGGTTTGGCCATGTCTGCAGAATGGGAGAAGATCGGATACCACGACAAGCATGGGAAACAAAGAGCCAAGGATCCAGACCCCGAGGACGACCCAGAGTCCGCTGGGAGGACAACATTAGACAATCTTTGAAGGACCGAGGACTAGAATGGAACCAGGCCAAGAGGAAGACAGCCGATAGGATAGTCTGGCGCTCTCTCTTCCAAATCTCTACACCTCACGGTAGAAGGGGAACGACTAAGTAAGTAAGTAAGTAAGTAAGTATGATTATACCGGCTTGTTGTTTGATAATAATAATAATAATAAATTCTTTAAGCGCCAAACACGGCGCATAAGGCAGAAACCAGTGCTCTCCAGGTTGTTCGTTGTGACGCCACTCCTCTTAGCTCTTGCACATTATTTAGGCCCAACGTTCTTCCTTCTCTTATTATTGTTCTTCTGAGTGTTTCTTTTGGTCTTCCTTTTTTCCGCTTACCCTCAGGAACCCAAGTGAGCGCCTGTAGTGGTATTCTGTTGTTTTGCATTCGTAGGACATGACCGATATATGACCATCGTCTTTTCCTTATATAGTCGGAGACATATTTCTGCCTAAGTCTTCTCTTATTTGTCGATTAGTCTTGAATTCTTTCCAACTGATGTTCATGAGTTTTCTAAGACATTTGTTCTCGAATGTATTCAGCTTGTTCTCCAATGATTTTGTTATTTTCCAACTCTCACAGCCGTATGTTAAAACTGAGATAACATTTGAATTAAACAGACGAAGCTTGGTATGTATATTCAATGATCGTAATTTCCAAATGTTAGATAATCTATTGAAGGCGCTAGCTGCCAAAGCAATTCTAGTATGGATTTCTCTTGTTGTGTCACCATCCTGAGTCATTTTACTGCCTAAATAATTGACACTTTCAACTTTCTGTTGTTTGATGGGTTCCAGTAAATGGCACGTATGGTTATACCGGCTTGTTGTTTCCTGTGGGCATATCCCATCCAGCTGCACGTTTTCTTTTCATTTTAAAACCCAGTTTTATACGTCGTTGTCTGGTTATCTTGCTCAGGGTCTGGCCATCTTCCTCAGGGTCTGGCAATCTTCCTCAGGGTCTGGCCATCTTCCTCAGGGTCTGGCCATTTCATGCGGGAGGTACACCGGAGACAACTGTTAGCGAATGTCCTGCAGCTTGGATGTCACATTCTTGGTGATTCCTGGGGATAGGTCACATTTTATAACCATAGAGTGTACAGATTCTATATTTATGTGTGGCCATCTTAATTACCTCGCAAAGAGATGATGAACTCCGTACTCATAATAAGAAATATCACCACAAAATAAATGAAACGCTATTAAATTCTAATCTAGCACACTCATTGTCGCCTATTTTGAAAAAAAGAAAACGAAATATTGTAATTAGACATTATAGATATTTTATAAAAGTATTGTCACTGCTGCTAAAAAATCTCACTGGCTAACAATTCTATGGAAGAACTATATAACTTCAATAATCTCCCGCTTCCTTTTCTTTATTAAGATAATTGCGTTGTACTTCCCGTTTTATTGTAGAAGTTCTTAACTTACCATCTGCTAGGATTACACTCTTAAAATGTACATTAGCGGCTTGTTGGGTTATTTTTCGACGTCTCTTTCGAGAACCTTCTGAAGCAGACTGGGCGTACTATTATCTTTAGAAAATCAACGAACCGGACATACGGGTTCTAATAGAATGGACCTAGGGTTAGAGTTGTACAATTTTCAAAGTGATAAATAAACAGTATGCGGTATCATTATCTTGCCAGCCAAGTTTCTGCTCTTTTGGCGCGTTCAGGACAAATGTCAATAGCAACCTGTAAAGTCGGGTGTTATTTTCTGTCACCAGCGTTCTGTGCAAACCACTTTTTTTTTCTCTGAGTTTAAATTCGCGCACAAAATGGAACATTTGATGCCGGTTTGTATCGTCTTCCGTGTTTAAAGGATTGGTTAACCGCTATAAAAACATCTTCTGGTTGTCCTTCATGAAAATTAATATAGCAGAAACAAACTTTCACCATAGGATGCAAAAATGTACTGTAAATATAAAAAAATAACACAGATATGTAATGTTAGGCAGTCGCAAGAAAAAATGGAAAAAAAAGAAGGAAGAAGGACATTACGCAAAAGAAGACAACTTATAGGCACTCGAGAGATTCGATCCAGGTTCATCAGAACGACGTTATCACCTAAATGCAAAAGTAACCGTGTTATGACACACTACCAACTAAACGAGCTCTGTCGTGTAAACGACTACCCCAGTGATGTCTTTTGTGTGGTGATAATCTGGTAGTATATAGTAACATCAAGACGATGATGTAGTTAGGATTCACCAGGTACGGATTTCCAGATAATTCTTATGATTTTTCTTATTTTGTATCATCATTTTTCTTTACTTCTTGTGAGTGTCTACCATTTACGTAATTTCGTTATCTATTAACTATTCACAGTTCTCGGAATTCCTGTTTCTTGTATGTTTATTTCTGTGTTTGCACATTAAACATAGCACAACATACACTTCATTAAGCCTGTTTGTTGCAATAAATGTTACACTTTTTATTACAGACTGCAGTCATCAAAAGTCTACAGTTTATGTACTTATTACTCTTTCTGTACAGGCTGCATTCATCATCACCACCCCTCTGCTCTCTCTGAAGTATAGGCATTCAATCAGTTATTGGTATACTATCCGTTCGAGTTCTTTTCGTGCCATGCTTTTTTTTTGTCTTTAAGGTTTATTTCCAATTATCTTCTCCGTGTGTTTGTAGACCTCACTCTGTTTCTTCTGCCATGGGGATTTTAGAAAAAAGACTGCCTTCTAATGTGATAATCTGGTTTCCTCAATTTATGTCATATCCAGCGCCATCAAACTTATTCCAGTGGTAATTGTTTGGAACATCGCACCAGTTTCACACTGATGATCCTGTCATTCCATGTCAGTCATTCTATTCTCCACAAGCAGCCACGTATGACAGTATGTCACTTTTTGGTTCTCGTTTTTTGTTGTTGCTCTCCATGTTTCTGATCCATGCAATAAGAATGCCGTCACCTTTGAGTAAGAAATTCTTATATTTGTAATTATTTCACTTATTTTGATATCCATATATTTCACAATACAATGAAAACCCAGCTTGCCTTTTGTATCCATATATTGATATCATTTTCTGTTTCTCCACGTATGCCTATGCTGCTACCAAGTTATTTGTACGAGTTAGCACCTGAATAGGTGTTTCTCCAAGTGTAATATGGCTATCATTTGTTCCATTTATTCTCACGCCATGACGACATGACTAAGCAGCGACCATAATTGTAAGAAAGAGATATGGCTAAGAGCGAACGCAAACAAACAACAACATTCTCATAATCTTTGTCTTTTCTCTATGGATTTTCAAACCCAATTTCTGTGACTACCAATTCAACAGTTTTACTTTGTCTTGAGTTAAGTTTCTGGTATTAAACAGAAGGTCAAGGTCCTCGACAAAATCTAGATCGTCAAGCGCTTTTGAAAGTGTTCACCGCATTCTATCTCGGGTGGTTGATGTTGTTCTTAACCCAACAGGTAGCCAGTTAGAGAAAAGGTCACATGAAGCCATCCTGCCGCACTTCAGTTTTTATCTCACATTTTATGTTCTGTGGTTTCGCTATAGCCATATTACTTTAGGTATTTTTATACAAAGACATGCCTCATATAACACATTAATATGGAGCACAAAAGCTAATGAATATTTCTCCAATTTTTTCATTAATCAAAACCACGTACAGTATTAAACAAAGAAAGAATATTACAGCAGCATCATCAAGCATCTCGAACAAGATAACTAACATGCGATTGTGCACGGTGCTGACGGCATCATCATGCATCTCGAACAAGATAACTAACATGCGATTGTGCACGGTGCTGACGGCATCATCATGCATCTCGAACAAGATGACTAACATGCGATTATGCACGGTGCTGACGACATCATCATGCATCTCGAACAAGATAACTAACATGCGATTGTGCACGGTGCTGACGGCATCATCATGCATCTCGAACAAGATAACTAACATGCGATTGTGCACGGTGCTGACGGCATCATCATGCATCTCGAACAAGATAACTAACATGCGATTGTGCACGGTGCTGACGGCATCATCATGCATCTTGAACAAGATAACTAACATGCGATTGTGCACGGTGCTGACGGAATCATCATGCATCTCGAACAAGATAACTAACATGCTATTTGTCACGAAATGGATTTAGGACTAGAGACTGTCTACCTATAGTGACAAGACACTAGTGAGAAGGAAGACTGGAAAATTAGATTCAGATAGAAATATAGTGCAAAAAGTGAAAGTTGAGACCATTGGCTCCGAGGTTGAGAACCGAGGTTGATTCTTTCCTCGCCACTTCGGACGTGTAAATTGCTATGGCCTCGAACCACCTCTAACTACCCTATGGGGATAAGGTTCAATTAAGATTCACAAACACCAAGGTACAGACAACATATAGCTACTGTACTAAAGGAAATGACTGATGCCAGCTACAATTTATACAAGTTTATTATACACCTATAAACAACAAACATATGCATGTCCCATACATCAAGTGCGAGGATGCACTCCTGAAACAAAATCAAGCACAGTTAAAAAATGCATCCACCCCAACCCTTCTCCCACAATTGCAACCTGTATGGAGACAGAAGGTTAGGTTAACTGAAATGAACTACACTGCACTTGATGTCGCCTACCCTCCAAACTAGCTGTTCTAAATTCTAACTCTAACTCTAAGTCCACTGATAGCTGGAACGACGGCGAAGTGACTACACAATCTCTGCACAGACTTCGGTTCTACACAGCCTATCCTGGAATCTCCTGAACACAACTAACTGCACCTCTAAACTTCATCAGCTGTCCTCTGCTATGATTCACCAAAACTAACAGTTCTGCCTATCTGTGCTGACTTCAGTAGAGAGAATGTTTACCCTATCTCTCTCCACTACTCTGGATTTGACTGAGGTTTAACAGAACCCCCCCCCCTGGATTCTGGACTGGAACTGTAGCTGACTTCTACCACTCTGAAATTACCTGCCCGAGTATCTATAACTGGGCCGTCGGCTTTATTATGGCCGTGAAGAAACGAACACAAAATTACCACAACGCTGGCAGCCTGCCAAATCTGCGTGTGTAACGAGCGTCAGAGCTCAGGATTTATCCACAAAAATCCTATTCGCTGGAAAATGTCTTCCCCTGGCTGGGAAAACGTATTCTCTTCCTCTCCTTCCACTACTGGCAACTAACGTAAAACCCTTGCGGTTCTGCGAATGCCCCAACTTTGCCGTGGGAGAAATTTTGTGGTCTCAAAATTCCGCTCTCATTCCTACAAAAAGCCGGCACCTGCTGTTTAGACAAAAGCAAAAACAACAGCTAAACAAAACGTTAATACTCTATTACAAATAACAATTAACTTCCTGACAAACCCTTAAGTCTTTAACACTTAAGTCTCCCCCGTCTATAATCAATACAGCTCCCCTACTCTCTCCCGTTATGCACCACCATACAAAATCATGCAAACAAAGTCCGCTCCCCCCACTGAGCTCTCTTCTCTACCTGAGCCCACAAGGTAAACATTGGCTAACCCAGATCGCCTGTTCTGCCTGACTAACTCCGAGCAACAACCATATTTTCAATGGCCCGTCTGGGCAGACGTACTGTGGCCTACTTCTTACGCTGACACTAATGCCGTAATGTTTAACACAACTAAAACTAGCCTTCTCTAGGAATTTCTAAAATTCCCGTCAATAATAGTAATCACATTCAAAATGAAATACAAAATAATTCCCTTAACATAAATAAATGTCATCTCCATCTTCTGAATACACAGAATAACAAAGCACAATCAATAACCTATAACCGTGTTTACGCTAGCATCTACATGCCGTCAAAAGTTATACATAACCCCTGATTATCAAATTGAAAACCCCGTAGTTCAACCACGTGTTTATAATTTTATGACCACGTGCTTATCTCCCCCTCGTCCCTCTGAACGTCGTATCAATAACAATTCCGTAACCAACGCGCCCACGCGCTTCCAAATTATGCCTCTTTCACTCCCGTCCACAGATATATGTGTAACTATATAAATAGCGAGCATCAATACTCTCACTAAAATCACAAATAAAAATACACATTACGCGCTCCCGACTATTCTGTAAATAAATAAAATTCGCAGATGCGAGTTTCTCTCCCGACCGACTTTGCAATAATACCAAGCGGTGATATCTCAACTTTTAAACCATGCCGCTATTCTTTCAACAAGGAATGAAATGGACCTATACATTTTCAAGTCTATCACTAAGATCGTATTGATGGCTCTGGAGTTAAGAATTAAATTAAACTAAAACTTCCCAAGAAACTTAAATGATCGGCTAGGACTAGAAAAATTAAATAAAGTCCTCACGCAAAAATTCATGCTTACCAAATCTCGAATGTCCAATTGAAGGCAATCGACTTGACTGGCAACCGGCTTTGGCAATTTTTTTTTTCATTAAAAGAGAAAGAAACTATGAAATATAGGCCTTTTATAATCAAGACCCCCACGCGCCGACTTCGTGACGTCATATGCGCGGCGTGGTTGTAAAGCCAATGAGAGCTCTGCATTTCAACTGCAGTTATCTCTCAGCCAATCAGAACCTAGATCGTTCTGATGTAACGTGCATGGGTTTTAGACAAAGAAACGAGATTAAGCCTAGCCCTATACTGCGGAAATGAAGCAAAAATGGCCGCAAATAATTTAACTCCCGAAAAATGCGTATATGGCCACGCAATATCTTTAAAAAAAGACAATCTGGTGCCAATCCTGATCTAGCATCTATAATCTTAATCTAGAATAATACTTTCTAATTCCCTACACCCCCATTCTAAACACATAAAGAAGAACCATAAAGCAGATGAGATCAAACTCCCTCGTGATCTCATCTTGAAAAAACGTAAATAATAGAAGGAGAAGAAACATGGAGAAGGATTTCCTGTAATCCCTCCTAAAAATAGTGAACAAAATGCAAGGAGAAAAAGACATGGGCCATTTGAAAGACAGAATCTCAGTACTTTCGTCACATCACTCCCACCTTCGAAGATTGAGCATCGATCTCATTACTGAAATCTCTGTGTTTCACACTGGCCCTTAACTCTGTCTACAAGGCTGTCTGTCCTTACCCCTCCTATTCAGTGTTCTTCGACCTTCCTCTTTTGCGTTTCCTCCTTCCTCCTCTCCTAGAATGAGCTCCTATGCTCCGTTGGGAGAGTTGATCTCTCTTCAGACCTGTGCCGTCTAATGGCGGGTCTGAACTTTCCCTTGCTATGACCGTCAAAAGGCTGTTCTGGTCAGCTGATGTGACCGGCGGGCGCTGTGGCGACCTGGCGATGGCGACTTCCTCGCTGCGCGTCAGCAGGGTTGTGACTGCTGGTACCGTACGAAACTGATGCAACGTCTCGGGTTCCTCTGGTGTAGAGCCTCCGATTTCTTGCTGGGTGTCTATTGGATCACGATCGACCTCAATAGCTTCTACCTTTGAAGAAAGGTAGGTAAGATCTGCCCCTGGCAGCGGTTCTGGACTCGCTCTTCCCCTACCAATCTGAAGCGGGACAGAGCTCTCCAAAATAGCTCCTTGCAAATGCGTAAGGTCGCTTTTCTCACTCTTTTCTGGCCTGAAAAGTTGGTGAGATGAAACTGTAGACCACGGGAGCTCTCCGTCTAACACCCTGGTTCTACCTTCAACCTTGCCCTCCCCTGTAAGAGTTACTGGCGTCAGTTGGAATGTGTCCTGCAGTGACACTTTACGGTTTAAGATCCCGTTAGATCGCGGAGAATCTGAGTTAAAGCTCTCAGTAACTGGTTCCAATGTTCCGTGAAACGAATTGGAAAAGATAGCCAATTTTTCAGGCTGCTCGTTACAAGAGTTGTTTCCTGTAAACGAGATACGAGAGTTGTGGGGCCCATCTCCGTCTATAGGCAAACGGATACTCAGATCACTGTCCTCCTCCGTTTGAGTAAAGTGCTGGTCGGATGGGGCTCCAGGGCTGGTTGGAACTATATGCTCGCTCAGACCGCTATCTTGTGCCCTATGAAGATGGCGCTGGTCGTTGACATATGTAATACTGCTCTTGTCAGTATGTTCCTCACTTGAGGAAGCTAATACCATCGGGGGCCTAATTCCCGACAACAAAGAGTGTACTTCCGGAATCAGAGGCGTCTTCACCACTGTTTGGCCGGTTGGCTGAACAGGGCTGGCGGGCGAATTTGCCTCTGCAAATAACATACCGCTGTCGTCGGAGGCATTGAACCTCTCCTTAGCACGACAGTTATGTTCGAGCTCTCTCGGGGCTTCGTGAATTAGGGGTTCTCCTTTTTCACGTTTCTGGCCTGCAGTAGGCCCCCTTGCATCAGCAAGGATCGGTGTGGTCGGGTTCCCCAAAACCAAATATGGGTTGCCAAGAATGAAGTCATAGGCTGGCTGAGCCGTTACAGCTGCCTTGATGGTGCCAGACACGAACTTACATTTCACTTTAATATTGGCTACGGGAAAGCACTGTGAAGTCCCTTTCCTTAAAACTCCACCAATATTCACTTTTTCTTTCGTCATCTGCCAGGGCTTCACCAGATGTCGGGCGACTATGCTGGGGTAGGTAAGCCCGCTGTCAAATAAGCATGTAGTCTCAGTCCCGTTCACTTCTGCTGGCCCGCTGTTGGAAAACAACTTCTCTGACTGGAAGGGTTTCCACTTCTTCCCTTGTTTCACCCTCACAGGCCTTAAACAAGCCATCTGATGAGCGGGTTGTTTGTTTGGGCACCGTGTTGTCCAATGAGAAGTAGTCCGACAGAACCTACAATATCTCTCATTATCTCCCCGGTTCCTGACGGGTTCATGAGAAGTCGGCCCCTGTGTTCTGTTAGGCGGCTGGGAGCGCATGTTATGACTGGGAGGGGGCTCCTTGCGAGACGGCCCTTGCGGTTGGTGAGCTGAAGAGGAAGGCGAATGCGATGAAGATGCTCCTTTGTCCGGGGCTGGCAGGTCAGGGTGTTTTCTTTTCTGGCCCAGTACTTCGGCCTGGGCCGTCTGGAACCTTTCTGCAAATAGAATTATCTGGTCCAGTTGCTGTGCGCCCTGCTCCGCCAGGTACTTCCTTAAGTCCGGAGACATGTTGGCCTTTATCTGTTCGCACATGATGAGCTCTTCGAGTCCTTCAAACGATTTAGCCAAACCCGACAACTCTCTCCAGCGAGTGAGGTAATTCCTCAGCCTCTCCGCGAATTGGGGAAATCTTTCTCCCTTTTCCAGTCGACTTTCCCTAAACATTGTTTTGGCACTTCCGGGGAGTACATTGGAATCGCTGTAACAGGGCGTTCCGCAGAGCCTCAAAGTTACCTTGGTCATCTACCAGCATCTTGCTATAGACCTCATACGCATGTCCTCTTAGAGATTGAGATAAATTTGAGACACCAAAGACTATCATCCAGCCCGTATGCCTTTGCCATCCGTTCAAATTTTTCTAAAAATACCTCAATTTTCTCATTCCCGTTAGGAAAAGAGTCCATCGGAAAATTCATGGCTGCCATCCGGGGCCCTCCGTTTCCTGCGGTGTCTGTTGCCCCTGCTCCGGGAGAATCTCCGTTAGCCGAACTGCCTTCCGAAGATCGGTACTGCAGTTCCAGTGAACGCAGGGCAAGTTCATGCTGTCTCTCTGCTGCCTTCTCCCTCTCTTGGGCTTCCCTCTGTGCTAACTTCTCCTGGGCTTCCCTCTGTGCTATCTTCTCCTGGGCTTCCCTCTGTGCTATCTTCTCCTGGGCTTCCCTCTGTGCTATCTTCTCCTGGGCTTCCCTCTCTGCTTTCTCTCTTCTTTCTCTGCTTCCAATTTACGCAGGTCTTTCTCCGCTTCCCTTTTCTCTCTCTCCGTCTGCCGGTCCTGTTCCCTCATAATGTAAGCCCTAGTCTCGGCCTCATTCATCCCCATGCTTTTAGCTGCGTCCTTCCATGCAGTAAGTAGCTTGACCAATTCAGCCATCTTACCTGACAAATCAGCAGTACTCACAACGAGGGGAAATGACAAAAAAGGAACAAGAAAAATTTACTGTTACCTACTATGAATATGCTGTCGCAAAAACCCGCACTCAGACTAGCACCAAGTCTGACTAATAACTACCTGAAAAAAATTCAAGTTATCCAGCTACCCAAAACCCGAATTTACTTTCCTGTCAAGAAAAAAAATTCCATTAGCCATCAATTACTTCTAAGTCATAAACAACCTTACAACCACTATCCTCTATACTAACTGGAACCTGTGGAAAAAAACTTATAGCTGGATCAGTCTTAATATAGCTCAAGTCTAGGGGATTTTTTTTTTGAAATCTATTTCCAGAACTTTCTACAGAGACAATCTATGAATCTAGAATTGATCCCAACAAAGATGATCCCAAGGACGACGCCACCACTTTGTCAAGATCACAGAATTGAACGTAACAAAGATGATTCACCGGACGATAGCACCCACTTTGTCACGATCACAGAATTGAACGTAACAAAGATGATTCACCGGACGATAGCCCCCACTTTGTCACGAAATGGATTTAGGACTAGAGACTGTCTACCTATAGTGACAAGACACTAGTGAGAAGGAAGACTGGAAAATTAGATTCAGATAGAAATATAGTGCAAAAAGTGAAAGTTGAGACCATTGGCTCCGAGGTTGAGAACCGAGGTTGATTCTTTCCTCGCCACTTCGGACGTGTAAATTGCTATGGCCTCGAACCACCTCTAACTACCCTATGGGGATAAGGTTCAATTAAGATTCACAAACACCAAGGTACAGACAACATATAGCTACTGTACTAAAGGAAATGACTGATGCCAGCTACAATTTATACAAGTTTATTATACACCTATAAACAACAAACATATGCATGTCCCATACATCAAGTGCGAGGATGCACTCCTGAAACAAAATCAAGCACAGTTAAAAAATGCATCCACCCCAACCCTTCTCCCACAATTGCAACCTGTATGGAGACAGAAGGTAAGGTTAACTGAAATGAACTACACTGCACTTGATGTCGCCTACCCTCCAAACTAGCTGTTCTAAATTCTAACTCTAACTCTAAGTCCACTGATAGCTGGAACGACGGCGAAGTGACTACACAATCTCTGCACAGACTTCGGTTCTACACAGCCTATCCTGGAATCTCCTGAACACAACTAACTGCACCTCTAAACTTCAGCAGCTGTCCTCTGCTATGATTCACCAAAACTAACAGTTCTGCCTATCTGTGCTGACTTCAGTAGAGAGAATTTTTACCCTATCTCTCTCCACTACTCTGGATTTGACTGAGGTTTAACAGAACCCCCCCCTGGATTCTGGACTGGAACTGTAGCTGACTTCTACCACTCTGAAATTACCTGCCCGAGTATCTATAACTGGGCCGTCGGCTTTATTATGGCCGTGAAGAAACGAACACAAAATTACCACAACGCTGGCAGCCTGCCAAATCTGCGTGTGTAACGAGCGTCAGAGCTCAGGATTTATCCACAAAAATCCTATTCGCTGGAAAATGTCTTCCCCTGGCTGGGAAAACGTATTTTCTCTTCCTCTCCTTCCACTACTGGCAACTAACGTAAAACCCTTGCGGTTCTGCGAATGCCCCAACTTTGCCGTGGGAGAAATTTTGTGGTCTCAAAATTCCGCTCTCATTCCCACAAAAAGCCGGCACCTGCTGTTTAGACAAAAGCAAAAACAACAGCTAAACAAAACGTTAATACTCTATTACAAATAACAATTAACTTCCTGACAAACCCTTAAGTCTTTAACACTTAAGTCTCCCCCGTCTATAATCAATACAGCTCCCCTACTCTCTCCCGTTATGCACCACCATACAAAATCATGCAAACAAAGTCCGCTCCCCCCACTGAGCTCCCTTCTCTACCTGAGCCCACAAGGTAAACATTGGCTAACCCAGATCGCCTGTTCTGCCTGACTAACTCCGAGCAACAACCATATTTTCAATGGCCCGTCTGGGCAGACGTACTGTGGCCTACTTCTTACGCTGACACTAATGCCGTAATGTTTAACACAACTAAAACTAGCCTTCTCTAGGAATTCCTAAAATTCCCGTCAATAATAGTAATCACATTCAAAATGAAATACAAAATAATTCCCTTAACATAAATAAATGTCATCTCCATCTTCTGAATACACAGAATAACAAAGCACAATCAATAACCTATAACCCTGTTTACGCTAGCATCTACATGCCGTCAAAAGTTATACATAACCCCTGATTATCAAATTGAAAACCCCGTAGTTCAACCACGTGTTTATAATTTTATGACCACGTGCTTATCTCCCCCTCGTCCCTCTGAACGTCGTATCAATAACAATTCCGTAACCAACGCGCCCACGCGCTTCCAAATTATGCCTCTTTCACTCCCGTCCACAGATATATGTGTAACTATATAAATAGCGAGCATCAATACTCTCACTAAAATACTTACTTACTTACTTAGTCGTTCCCCTTCTACCGTGAAGTGTAGAGGTTTGGAAGAGAGAGCGCCAGACCATTCTATCAGCTGTCTTCTTCCTGGCCTGGTTCCATTCTAGTCCTCGGTCCTTCAAAGATTGTCTAATGTTGTCCTCCCAGCGAACTCTGGGTCGTCCTGGAGGTCTGCAGCGGATGGGATTTCAGGCCTTGACGTATCGTCTGGTTGCGGACCATGTCTCTTCTTGTTACTTCAACCACTTTCCTCAGATACCTCATTTCTGAGGTTTGGATCTGGCTTTTGTGGGTTGTAGTCATTGCCCACGACTCGCATCCATATGTCAAAACTGGGACATAGGTGGAGCGGTATACAGCCATCTTCGTTTTCTTACCAACCTCTTTCTTGCTGAGGAATCCACGATTTATGGCCTGAAAAAGTCTCCCAGCCGCTGCTTTTCGAGTGGCCAACTCTTCTTTGATGCCTCCCTTTCGGTCTATAATAGCTCCGAGATATTTAAAGTGGTCGACCTGCTCCAGGACCTGTTCTCCCAACTTAATCTGATGTTTTTTTTCTTCTCGTGATATCACCATGGGTTTTGTTTTAGAGCTGCTTATGACCATCCCTCTCTTCTCCAGCTCTTCCTTCCAGACTTGCAGGTTGGATTGGAGATGTGCCTCTGATTTAGCAATCAGGGCAACATCATCAGCAAATGCCAGCTCCGAAATATAGCCCTGTCTCATCTTCCAGTACCCCACTGAATACTTTCTTGTTCTCTCCTTACATGCCTTGATGACATCGTCCATGAGGAGTATGAAAAGATAAGGTGACAGGATATCACCTTGTCTTACACCAGTGGTGGTCCTGAACTCTTCTGACTTATGGTTTGCTGTCCTCACATAATTTCTGCAAGACTTGTAGAAGCTCTGTATAGCATGAATCAGAGGTGCTGGAATATTCTTCCTTGCCAAACAGTCCCAAAGTTTGCTCCAGGGGACTCTGTCAAACGCCTTTTCCAGATCTATGAAACAAAGATGGATCTCACTCTTATACTCAAGGGCCTTTTCACTCAGCTGTCTGAGTGTGAAGATTAGGTCTTGAGTACTTCGGTTTGCTCGGAATCCGCACTGGACCTCATCCAATTGTGGCTCAGCTAGGCGTCGGAGTCTCTGCTCTAGGATTCTAGAGTAGATTTTACCAGGGACACTGAGAAGGGATATGCCTCTATGGTTTCCACATTGTCGATTGTCACCCTTTTTGAAAATTGGTGTTATGATGGCAATCTCCCAATCCTTTGGTATGGTCTTGTTGCACCATGCTGCCTGTAGGACCTTTAAGAGTAATAGGTCGCCTGATGCTCCCATGTACTTAACCATTTCTGGTGTTATACCATCTGCCCTGCTGCTTTGCCCATCTTGATTTTCTCTAGTGCTGCCCTCAGTTCTTCCATCTTTATGTCATCTTCACCATCATTGGTTTTCTCTTCTGTGCTAGTGGTTATCATTTCTGTTGCTTCACCATGCTCACCATCCAGGAGTTCTGAGAAATATTCTTTCCATCTTTCCATTACTTCCTTCGGGGCAGTAAGCAATTTGCCTTGCTTGTCCTTTATAAATTTGAGAGGGCATTGTTTTTCCTTCCTCATGTTCTTTAGGGTCTTATAGAACAATTTCTGGTTTTCTTGTGCATCTTTTTCTAGCTTTTCTCCAAATTCTTCCCAGGACTTCTGTTTTGCTGCTAGCACTTTGTTCTTTGCTTCTGTTCTGAGTATCACATATTCTCTATATTTTTCCATTTGTCCTGTTGTGTTTTTAGCTCCTAAGTATTGTTTCCATGCCATTTTCTTCTCTCTTATTTTCTCTTTGACTTCCTCTGTCCACCAAGGTGTCCTCTTTCTCTGGTTCCCAAGTCGGACTTCACCGCATGCTTCTGCAGCAGCTGTCTTTATGATATCCTTGAATTTATTCCAGAGGGTTTCCAAGTCATCAGGTCGTTCTTCTGTGTTGCTCACTGCTGTAGCAATAAGCCCCTGATATCTGGTTCTTAAATTTCTGGCTCTCTCAGCTTGTAGGTCCTAATGCTCATTTCTCCTGCTCGTTTACTTGGTTTCTTGCGTGATGTTGGGCAGTTCCTAGGCTGAGCAACTCTTTCAGTTGTTCGTTTGATTGTTAGCAGGTAGTGATCACTTCCAATCTCTGGCCCCCTCCAGACTCTTGCATCTCGGACATATCTGAATGAGCTTCTCCGAACAATGGCATAGTCGATCACTGACTTCTCATTCTTGGTTGGTTCACATCTAGTGTATGCATGTATGCGCTTATGGGGGAACTTTGTGTTTGTAATGATCAGATTCTGCTCACTGCAGAATCTAAGGAGTCGCTTTCCATTGTCATTGAGAGTATCTTCTCCATATCTTCCGATAACGCCACCCCATCTAGCATGGTCATTTCCAACTCTGGCATTAAAATCTCCGAGCATGATAACTTCATCTAGGCAGTCATCCACTGTCCTTTGAAGCAGCTCGAAGAATTCCTCCTTGACCTCTGCTCTCTCATCCTCATTTGGCCCATACACTATGACCAGGTTGACTATGGTTTCTCCTTCTTTTAGTTTTACAACCATAATGCGCTCCGAGACAAAGTTCCATCCCTTGATACTATCTTTTTGATTTTGGGCCACAATGCAACCCACGCCCCCTTTAGCTCTTTCAGATATGGGTACACCACTGTAGAGCAACGTGTTGCCATCGAGATCCATGACTCCTTGTCCTTTTTTCTTCGTTTCTGTTATAGCCAGGATTTCTAGTTTTGCTTTCCTCATCTCTTCCACCAGCTCCTCTTCCTTCCCATTTATACTTCTTGTGTTCCAAGTTCCATAAGTCGTAGTCCGTAGTCCGTTCCAGTTCGTCGCCTTTAGAATCAGTCCGGTTTTCTCTCTTGTATTTCTCGTAATCATAGTTTAAGACAAACAGGTGATTGGCCTGTTGTGCCTTTGCATGGTGGAGGGGCTGCCTCCTTACGGCCTCCATGCAGGCCGCCCTCCTCCTTTTTCATCCGGGCTTGGGACCGGCATGGGCGGAGTTCTCTCACTAAAATCACAAATAAAAATACACATTACGCGCTCCCGACTATTCTGTAAATAAATAAAATTCGCAGATGCGAGTTTCTCTCCCGACCGACTTTGCAATAATACCAAGCGGTGATATCTCAACTTTTAAACCATGCCGCTATTCTTTCAACAAGGAATGAAATGGACCTATAAATTTTCAAGTCTATCACTAAGATCGTATTGATGGCTCTGGAGTTAAGAATTAAATTAAACTAAACTTCCCAAGAAACTTAAATGATCGGCTAGGACTAGAAAAATTAAATAAAGTCCTCACGCAAAAATTCATGCTTACCAAATCTCGAATGTCCAACTGAAGGCAATCGACTTGACTGGCAACCGGCTTTGGCAATTTTTTTTTCATTAAAAGAGAAAGAAACTATGAAATATAGGCCTTTTATAATCAAGACCCCCACGCGCCGACTTCGTGACGTCATATGCGCGGCGTGGTTGTAAAGCCAATGAGAGCTCTGCATTTCAACTGCAGTTATCTCTCAGCCAATCAGAACCTAGATCGTTCTGATGTAACGTGCATGGGTTTTAGACAACGACAAAGAAACGAGATTAAGCCTAGCCCTATACTGCGGAAATGAAGCAAAAATGGCCGCAAATAATTTAACTCCCGAAAAATGCGTATATGGCCACGCAATATCTTTAAAAAAAGACAATCTGGTGCCAATCCTGATCTAGCATCTATAATCTTAATCTAGAATAATACTTTCTAATTCCCTACACCCCCATTCTAAACACATAAAGAAGAACCATAAAGCAGATGAGATCAAACTCCCTCGTGATCTCATCTTGAAAAAACGTAAATAATAGAAGGAGAAGAAACATGGAGAAGGATTTCCTGTAATCCCTCCTAAAAATAGTGAACAAAATGCAAGGAGAAAAAGACATGGGCCATTTGAAAGACAGGATCTCAGTACTTTCGTCACACTATTGTGCACGGTGTTGACGGCATCATCATGCATAACTAATTGCCACATAAACTACTACTGCAAGAGCACATGAAAGCTCAGTACAGGCTTCCTGCAAGGGTACCAGCTACAGTGGTGGGTTCATGCTCCATGAGGAGCGCAAAAGAAAATGACGACAAAAACCATGTATTCCCGTTCTCTCTCCAGAGGCTCTGTTGTCTGCTCCTATACATCTAGGTCACCCATCAAGCATTGTAATGTCTGGACTTCTTTTTATTCTCGATAGGCTTGCATCAGCCTTCAGTAGTTTTAAACCAGATAGTAGATCCCAATATAAAATAACATTTCACGACTTAATCAGTTACGGTTGCCACCCTAGCATTACGATGCAGTTCACTATTCAGTCAATACTGTTTGTGTTTTCACACATCTCAAATACGCTGACGTTGGGCATCTTTCGCCCTATTTCAATTTTCTTACTTGGTTTGACACTGCACCTGTCGTGCTAATTTGAATCTCAGACAGCTATTTCGTTTTCCATTTAAAATGAAAGAGCGTGTAAATGTATCCCACATGTATTCAGTTTCATGCCATTTTCCTTTCCTCGTGGGGCATTCATACATGTTAGAAAACATTTTTGAGCTTTGTACACTACGCAGCAGTGTACTTAATAATACTTGCTTTCCTTATATATCGCATTAATACCAGTTTGCTATAGAAACATGTTATTTCATTGTTTTATATGTCCACTTGTGCCGTTAAGCGTCATAAGGAGAGACAGTTTTCATTCTATGCGAATTGTGAACCTTTGGCCAGTGTGATATCGTGTGCCTTCATGATTTCTTTAACATTGTCTATACACCTTCATCTCGACGTCAACTGGTCATGTAGCAGCCCTGCTATGTTGTCTGATCTGACTACAATTTAATAGGGTATTTAAACCATTTTATTTTGTATTTCTACTAACTTTCTGAAGTCCTTGTTTCTTAATCTTCCTGTTAGCATGACATTTCTAGCAGTCACCAGGTATCGTATGGTCCTTATTGAAGTCTTTCTCTCCTGTGAATCCGACAGTGATGTTTGACACTGATATGAAAGAATTGGTTTGAATCTGCTATTTGTCAACTGTCGCTTAGTCTCAGGGATATATAGGTAAGCGAGAAGTTAAGTTAGTTGGTAAGCCACTGTTAAGCCATTTGGCATTTCATTTACGTATCTCTGTTCATTCTACCACCATCTGTGAAAATGTTTATAAATGGAAATTGAAATTTTTAGCTTATTTGATCAGGATATTATAGGCAGTGTTGCAGATGGGCTTGCATTTTTGCTAACCTTCATTGGTTCTGTTTATAAGACGTGATGATCATCATACTATATCTCCTACACGCTGTATTGAGTGCTCCAGTGAATTCTCTTAGTCTTAAAAAGTGTGTGTGTTGTTGTTGTCTTTGGTCTTCTAAAAATAGTAATTAGTTTATGGTGTCTGATTCTGGATACGCTTCTGTTGTTATCCTGTCCACATAGATGTTAAACAATAGGGGTGGTACTATACATCCCTGTCGCCCCCCCCCCCCTTTCCTGTTAAACATGTTTGTGTAAACATCTGGTGTTCTAACTATGCCTTAGAAGTTACCGACTGACTCAAAGCACCACCATTTTGTTATCGAGAAGGTAATGGTCAGGTTAAGAATGCCTATGGTGTGTATTTTCTAGAGAGATCGCTATTGTAACCATGGGGTGGATTCGGAGCAGCCTTAAAAGTTCTATGTAAACGAGCGTTGATTAAATTGCGATACGCCCAGAATGACGTCAGTAGTCACACCCTCCCATTACAAAAAATGACAAGTTTCCGAACTAGCACGTGCAAGGAACACGAGCAACACAAGCACGTACAAGGAACACGAGCAACACAAGCACGTGCAAGGAACACAAGCAACACAAGCTACAAAATAGTTACACGGTAGATCTGTGGAATAAAGATTATTTTTGAAGAAAAGTAAGAGAAACAGGCTAAACAACAATGCGTTAACTTGGAGAGGTGTCAGAGAAGAGCAAAGAACATACCGTGGAATAGGTTTCATTCTCCAATCAGAAAAGGCTCAACAAATATCCAGCATGGACGATATAACTGAGGGGATTAATGAACACCGACTGCAAGAAAATGGAAAGAACACACCATTTACATATACATACATACGTGCTATGACTGCACTGAGGACAGAGATGAATTCATTGATAAGGTATCTGACACCACCAATAAAATACAAGTAATTGTAATCTCTTGCCCTAGGGAACTTTAAACGACACTTTGGGAAAATCACACAGAGACACGGAAAGACTCTCAATAAAGCTAAGAGATATCGGACCAGGGAGGTTAAAACCTTTAATATCAGAAAACGAGATCTACAGTTTTAAATGAGAGGGGGCAGGGGCTGAAACTTGATTGGAAATAATCAGTAATATATGAGAATTTAGAAAGATTTAGCGGGAGACCATCCTCTCCATCCTAAAAAGAAACCCCCCAAGGCTGGACACGCTGAAGATGATTTGATATTAATCTTGAAATATAATAATTAAAGTTAGCACAAAAACGGGTAAATTAAAACTGCCTTTAGTCATGTATAAATTATAATTTTGTAATCTCATTTTCGTTCAGTTTAAAGCGATAGTTAATTTCACTGTACGTTTATCATTAGGGACCTTTTATTTTAGTATGTAAGCATAACCCCGACATTTATCCACGGTAACACAAAGCATCGTTATCATCATCATCATCCTCATAATCATCATCATCAATCTTCATTATCATCATCAGGATTTCGATTCCTGTCAAGCATTCAGTAATTCGTTACATTTTACCTACCTGTGGAGTATAGGATCCCGTTACACGCCCATTGAGGCATATTGGGAATATGGTGTTAGGCTCATATTTTCTTGACCATCGGTACACTAAGGATGATGTGGTCAGCATCACGCCGGCCGCCTTAACCTTCCCAGAAGTTGCTCTGGTACCCAAACTGATGAGGCTGGGTCGACCCCGGAGGTGTTTGCGGTCTAAAAAATCCCACCTCAACTGGGGATCGAACCATAGACCACCGAGCTAGGAAACCAGTGCACTAATCACTGTGCTACCGTGGCTCTCTGTGGAGTATAGATTTTCAACAAACTCACGCAAAGACTTCTTGTCCTTGTCATCCGTTCAAGACCTTTCCGTGTCTTATTTATTTCTGTTATGTCTGTTGCCATGTCTTATTTATTTCTGTTATGTCTGTCACCATGTCTTATTTATTTCTGTTATGTCTGTCGCCAGTTACCGTCTCCATGTGTTGTCAGGTCTCCCTCTATTATTCTTACCGTAGGGATTCTTAAACAAGGACAACCTTGTAATGAACAGGTTTCCTCAATGTGTATCTTACCCAACGACGTCTGTTCGTCACATCTTGTACCATTGGTATTTGTTTGGCTATTTCCATCAGTTCCATATGAGCGATCTTGTCATACCGTTTCAGTCGTATTATGTGCAAGCATCCATTTTTGAAAGTCTGTAGCTTCTTGGATATCGTTTTTGTTGTTGTCCATGTTTCAGATCCATACTGCCTTGACATTTAAGTTGAAGATTTTTATTTTTGTGTTGGACTTTGATTTCTTTGGAACATTGGCCTTTAAATAACCCACGCCAACAGACTATGAACTATGTCATCTGTTCAAGTACAACAATGATTACAGTACTGTAATTTTGATTGTCATGTTTCTAGAGGGCATATGTGGCGTTAAATTTAGCACTACCTGGTAAACTCATCAAGTCCAAATTGAGTGTCATTAAGTGTTAAATACATTATCCATTACTGTTTGTTGTAGAAAAATAGATAATGAACAATCAGGCTGAAGAAAGAATAGAACTTGAAATGCGAATATATGGAAGAATGCGGCGCACTTCATGGTTGTCACGGATTGCCTCCCCTGCCTTGAGTGGCCAAAACTCAAGAGTATCTAATATGGGCCTTCAAATATGTCTACCGTCGCACAAGATTACTCTTGGCAGAGTTGTAGATAGAAGGGTAATGACGCTTCTATCCCAAGGTAGTTTCCATAAGATATTTCCGAAGTCAAGAACAATGCTGCATTGGCAGGGCAATTGTTAACTTTAGATCGGTCCGCCTCCTTTTATGAAGAATTAAGCAATTACTAATTTCAGCTCGTCAAGCATTTATCAGTGGAATTCTTATTAATTAAGGTCTTCTCTCTATTCCACCATTCCATCTAACTCAGAATTTACCCTCGATGAGAATTAAACTTAATCCCTCGAGAGAAAACTTTCTTTACATTTAAATTGAATAGCCTTTATCTTCTTTTTACATTTAAATGAAAAGGTTATTAGTACAGATAGAATATGTTTACATTTACATCTCCACTAATTGAAAAGTGTTCACAATATAAATTGAATATGTTTTCATTTATATCTACATTTGTTGAACAGTTTGAAACTTTCATTAATTTTAAATTGAATATGTTTACACAGACATTTACACTAGTTTGAAAATGTAAATTTTATACTTAGAATGTACATAATTTCTTTCATATTTCCCTCCCTGCTCCATATGAAACTTGGGACTACTTATGCTTTTAGTTGTCTTTAAGAAACTAGCGATAAAGCAGTCATCAGCCCTTGCAGTGGTGGTTCATGAAATCATCATTCTTTACGCTGAGGTTGCTAGCCTCAAATGACTTGGACATCCACAAGCGTTTTTCACATATTAATATTCCAACAGTAATAACAGATTCCAATGGGTGGGTTTGAAAAAAAATCGAAAAAAGGTGATTCGTCTTACGAGGACAAAAGACAAAGAAAATAGTCTACGTTACGGCCACAAGGCCTTCGTCAGGAAAGGAAAGAAAGTGAAGTCTAGATAGGACACATAAAAAAACTTAATAAAATAATAAAATAAAAACTGGGTACTTCCCTGAAGGCAAGAACCGAAATTCGCTGTCTGTTGAAGAGCGCGTGGCTGAACAGAAAGCGACTTCCGCCGCCGGGTGTACACAATACATACTGAAAAACTAAAAAACGAAACCGGACAATAAACTACCCAACGGGATAAAAGTGGGGACTGGAAATAGAAGAGGACAGAATGAGTGGGAGATAAATAAATATGAAATTAAAAAATGTATATGGCATACAAATAGAAGAATAGGATAAGAGTGGAAAGAGTCAAATAGAGCAAGAGAGGAAAGGGTGACCTCAGACAAAGGTGTGAAAAGTGTTGAGACCGGCAGGTTTTAGACACCCCATGCGGTGTATAAGACGGTTCTCAAGCTGTTCTCGGCTGGCAGTGTCAGAGGAGCAGGATCGGATCGCTGTGACCTGGATGTCGATGGGACCATGGTGGTCAGGACCATTGAAGTGTATGGCAACTGGTGTGGACTTTTGCTGAGCGATGTCATTTAAGTGCTGGCTGAATCTGTCCCCAAGTCGTTTGCCTGTTTGGCCAATATAGGTTTTGCAGCAACGTTTACATATGATCGTATAAATGACATTGCGCGATTCACACGTGAAGCTACTAGTGATGGTGTACGTAGCCTTAGGAAAGGACACCTTCTGGGTTGAGGTGACATACTTGCACGTGTTGCATCTTGTCCGACCACAGGGTAGTGTGCCAAAGTGAGTGGCATTCTCCTTTGGGAGACGGCTGTGAACAAGAAGATCCTTCAAGTTCTTGTCACGTCTATATGCCACCAAAGGTGCTTCACTGAATACTTTTTGGGTCACAGGCTCTGCTTGGAGGATAGGGAGGTGGCGGAAAAGGATCTGTTTGACAGTAGTACTATGAGGGTGATGGGTCAAGATTAATTTGACTCTATCCGAAGTGGATTTATGGTGAGGTATGAGGGCCTCCTGACGAGAGATGGGGAGCACACGTTGGAGAGCAGAGGTGAGAACATGTTCTGGATAAAGTCGGTTACGGAAGAAATCCAACATCTCATTTGCTCGTAAGTGGAAGTCATCGTCGTCTTGGCATAAACGGCGGAGGCCGAGAAGTTGTGAAAAAGGAAGGGAGTCACGACAGGCCCGAGGATGAGAAGAGGTATACAGGAGGTAGCTGTGGGCATCTGTCGGCTTGTAGTATACTGAGGTATTAAGGCCGGAGGGCGTGATAGAAATAGTAATGTCAAGGAAGTTGACAGAAACTGTGGAGACGAGGGAGGTGAACTTAATGGTGGGGTGAAAGTAGTTCACAAAGTCGATGAAGCGGTGTAAATCAGTCTCAGACATATCTGTGAGACCTATGCCATCATCGATATATCTGCGGTAAAACCCATATCTACACAATCATAATGACGTGGGGGTCGGAGTAGCTAATAGGTAAGGCGTCCGCCTCGAATTCTAGAGGTACCAGGTTCAATTCCAAGTTGAGGGGAATATATTTTATGGAAATTTTTTTTTTCAGAACCAGTGGTCCTAAAAATGTCTCCTGGGATGTGAGATCGGATGCCTAGCCTTCTCGGATAAAGGCGAAAAAATAGGAGGTCCCGTGTGCAAGTTGCGCACGTTAAAAATCCCACGGTAGTTGGAAATCGTAAAGAGTAGGCCTATCAGGCCGCTGCCCTGGCAAAATTTAAAAATTAGAAACCTACCTACCTACTACAGAAACCACGTCTGCAAGATCAAATGAATGATGTGACTAGGGCTGCACCGAATAGTGATTTTTACTATTCGACCGAATAAGAATAGAGACCTTTAACTATTCGAGCGAATACGAATAGTCAGTGAATGTTGGGCATAAAACAGTTGTGTTCAGTAGGTCTCTTGACATTTTTATTAATTATACAGTGCTACACGAAAATAGGGCAAATATCTTGGAACTATTTAATGCTACTAACTAGCCTTTAATCATTGTTTTTAAATTGCTGCATGAAGCATGTATTGGTTTTAAAATAAACAAAACAAGTCTCTCAACATTCTCTACCAAAAGACACCATCTGTTATCTGAAAACGTGTTGTCGGCAAGTGCTGGACAGAAATTTACTATTCGTATTTGATGGCAGCTTACTATTCGACCGAATACAAATAGTTCATTGAATGCACTATTCGGCACCGAATCGAATACGAATTGAATATTCGGTGCTGCCCTAAATTTGACCGCGGCTTCCTGTAACGGGACCAGCTACAGTTGTTCCTCAGTGTTCCGTAAGGACCGAGAAGGAGAAAATAAAAACAGGATGACATTTTCCTGGCTAACGTTTTCCCATCTAAAACTTCTCTTTAGATTTCTGCACATGACCTGATGACGTCCTTTCTTCTCCTAACTGTAAAATGTTTTTGAAATTTAATCCAAAAACTGACAAGAGTGTACGTGTCACGTGACTCGAAATCCATCCACATGTTTAAAAATAAAGGGATTTGTCGAAAGGGTTCGTTGAGCAGCTGAGTAGTAACTAACCAACAATTTGTTGTGACTTTGCTTTTCATTGACGTCACAACATTCGTTCAGCAAGCTTAAATAATGAGGGGAGGGGAGAGAGTCGAAATTTCGTGTACCGTACAGAGATATTCATATATTTCTCTCTTTCTCTTTCTCCCTGTCTCTTATACCCGCCTCCTCTCTCCAGCCTTACTAAAACGAATTTTGCTCATCTCGCATTCTCATAAAAGCGGTAATCAAAATTATATTTTCATTTTGATGTTGATGCATCAAGATCTGAGAAATGTGTTGAAAGCTGCAGTCTTGAAAGGATGACCTCTCTATCTCATCCCGATGCCTGGAGGGAAGCTCACGCTGAGTTTTACGACTACTCCAACAGGAGTACGCGTGCAAAAAGATCACCATACCATCTTGAAAGACTTCGAGTCGGTTTATATTCCTCCTCTAGCAAGTTCCAAACATACGGGCAAAATTAGCGACGCTTTAATCCTGTAAGTTTAACATCGCTACACTCACACTTGCTTCCCAAAACGATTGTTTTTCTCGCTGATTTAACCTCTTTTAGTTTTACTACCACGTTATTTTCTTTTAAAACACGGACGTTCTAATTGTTTGTTGCTGGGGTGTTGTAAAGTGTTTTGCAGTATTTTCCCCCGCCGTACTGAGAGCCACTCTGGTGTTACTTATTATAGCAATGTTTAATTTTACGAACATAAGAGTTACACTTCTTTTACCTTACGATAATGATACACACACACACACACACACACACACACACACACACACACACACACACACACACACACACACACACACACACACACACACACACACACACACACACACACACACACACACACACACACACACACACACACACGCACACACACACACACACACACACACACACACACACACACACACACACACACACACACACACACACAAAGGGATTGACATAAGTCTTGGGCCTGACCATGAAGGAGTCACAGGAGGAAGATGAAACTTGGCACATTTAAAGTTCATCATATTTGCACTGAATGTGTAAAGTACGCGTTTGTTTCTTCAATTGGTTTTTCCGCTACGGTGCACGGCGCAACGTACCCTATTGACCGGATCTGCTGTTCCAAAGATTTGACAAAACAATGGACAAGAAGGAGGCCAGAGCTGTGATAAAATTTCTGATGTTTCAGGGAAAAACACCTACAGAAATACACAAGGAGATGGAACCAGTGTTTCGTGATTCTTGTCCTTCATATACTTCGGTAAAAAACTGGTGTCAACAGTTTAAGTGCGGCCACTCCAATGTTGCTGATCTGCCAAGATCTGGTAGACCAGCCTCAGAGTACAACGATGAAAATGCAACAAGAGTGGAGAAAATCATTGACCAGGATCGAAAAATGACAATTGTGGAGAAGCTAGTAGAGTAAAACTAAATGAAAGAACAGTTTATAGAATTTTACACAACAGACTGAACATGAGAAAAGTGTGTGCACGCTGGGTTCCGTGACTGTTGACACGTGAACAGAAGCAAACGAGGGTAAATTGCTGTCAACAGTTGCTCAAAAAGTGTCAGGCAAAAAATTTTTTGGAGACCATGGTGACAGTAGATGAGACTTGGGTACACCATTATGACCCCGAATCCAAAATTGCCAGCACGCAATGGAAAACCCCGGGCTCCCCAACACCTGTCAAGCCGAGGGAGCAGAAATCTGCAGGAAAAGTGATGCTGACTGTTTTTTGGGACGGCAAAGGTGTCCTTTTGAAAGATTATCTGCCTCGTGGCAACACAGTTAATTGACATTACTGTGCAGATCTTCTCACAAAACTAAGAAAGGTTGTGACCAGGAAACGAGGGATAACGCGCACTCAAAATCTTCCTTTGCTTCAAGACAACGCGCCCTCTCACAAAGCACGGCTTGTGCAGCTAGCAGCCAACGATTTGAATATTGAAATTCTTCCACACCCACCATATTTTCCAGATTTGGCTCCATCAGACTTTTTTCTATTCCCAAATCTTAAAAAAACAGCTAAAAGGAAATCATTTTGACAGCGATGAAGAGGTTATACTGGCATGTGACGACTGGTTTAGTTTGAAAAATAGGGTGTTCTACTCCCAAGGTCTTTTCAAGGTCAAGCAGAGATGGCAGAAGTGTGTCAATTCAGACGGTGGCTATATTGAAAAGGAATAAACACTATACAAAATTTGAGCTCTCTGTGACATGTCCTTCATGGTCAGGCCCAAGACTTATGTCAATCCCCTTGTATATATATATATAAAGGTAAAGGAACCCGTTACACGCCCATTGAGGCATATTGGGAATATGGTGTTAGGCCCATATTATCTTGACCGTCGGCACACTAGGGGTGATGTGGTCGGCATCACGCCGGCCGCCTTAACCTTCCCAGAGTTGCTCTGGTACCCATTTGGGGCTGGGTCGACCCAGGAGCCGTTTGTGGCCTAAAAAATTTCCCGCCTCATCTGGGGATCGAACCATAGACCACTGCGCTACGAAGCCAGTGCACTAACCACTATGCTACCGCGGCTCCATTATATATATATATATATATATATATATATATATATATATATATATTTATATATATATATATATATATATATATATATATATATATATATATATATATATATGTATATATATAATATATATATATATATATATATATATATATATATATATATATATATATATATATATATATATTCCTAATGTATTCGCCTTATGTATCTAAAAGGCGATTAAATAGAAGTTATTCTTGAAGCTAGAAACTATATTATGAAAAACAAGTTGCTCCACAAACCACTACCACAATTGCACATGCATGCTTTAAGTGCAGGTTACCTACAAGGGCACCAGCTGTAGTGATGGCTCCTTACTCAGCAAGAAGAGAACAGAAACATGATAATGATGGTGGTCCCATTGGCCTCTCCATTTCCACTTAGTGGCGTTTCGTCTTGTCTAAATATATTTGTGGACATAGCCACCCCACCCCCCCCCCCCCCCCCCCCCAAAAAAAAAGACAAAAGGTAAGTTAATTGTTCTAAAATCCTAAAACCAGTAAATCGTGCAAAAAATAAACTGCATCTTTTCTTTCATAGGCATTGTTCCCATGCACTGTTTTATATTTTCTCTGTCCTCTAACTTCCATCTCCAATTAAATGGAAGAAACTGGCTTTAATGAAATAACAGAAAAAAATGCAACGTTTCTCAATTCACTTTGCTGTTGGAACATTTTGAAATGCCGTGAAACAGGTAACAGATATTAAAATATACACGTGTCAATCAGTAATCTAGGTCACTCATCTTATCTGTTTTTGTTTTGTTCATTCATTTTCCCCACGTGTTTGGGTTCACTTAATCTGTCCATATTGTTGGTCTTTTTCTTGTTTGTGACTTTGACGAAAGGTATACCCACAGAGACACTGTGGCCAGGCCAAAGAAATCTTAAAGAAAAACCATAGGAATCAAAAGCAACCAGAGAATCGTGGATCAACTGGTGATAGTGGTCCAAGATAGGAAAGAACGACAAGGATAATTCCAAAGGAAAAGAAAAGGATCAGCGGTGCTGACTTCTTTGTTCGCTCCCATGTACCACGTCTATTCTTTGTTCGCAGCTAGGTAACCACGTCTATTCTTTGTTCGCTCCCATCTACCACGTCTATTCTTTGTTCGCAGCCATGTAACCACGTCTATTCTTTGTTCGCTCCCATGTACCACGTCTATTCTTTGTTCGCTCCCATGTAACCACGACTATTCTTTGTTCGCAGCGATGTAACCACGTCTATTCTTTGTTTACTCCCATGTAACCACGTCTATTCTTTGTTCGCAGCCATGTAACCACGTCTATTCTTTTTTCGCTGCCATGTAACCACGTCTATTCTTTGTTCGCTGCCATGTAACCCCGTCTATTCTTTGTTCGCTGCCATGTAACCACGTCTATTCTTTGTTCGCTCCCATGTAACCACGTCTATTCTTTGTTCGCTCCCATGTAACCACGCCTATTCTTTGTTCGCTCCCATGTAACCACGTCTATTCTTTGTTCACTCCCATGTAACCACGTCTATTCTTTGTTCGCTCCCATGTAACCATGTCTATTCTTTGTTCGCTCCCAGGTAACCACGTCTATTCTGTGTTCGCTCCCGTGTTTTTTTTTTTTTTTTTTTTTTTTTTTTCCTTAACCAGCAGCACTTGGGCTTTCAGCCCTTCGGCCCAATGACATGTCATTGCGAGGCTGGGGAACCTGAGGACTTTCCTTCCAACCCGGTCAGGAGCTTCGCTCCTTCCCATCCACAGAGGGTTTATCACAGGAGCCGTTCAGGCTATTCAGTCAAATTTCCGGCCGTAAACATTTCTTCAAACGCCGACGCCCGGGTTTGAACCATGAACACCTGGTCGCCAGTACAACGCCGAAGCCATTACACCAGCGCGGCTCCCGTGTAACCACGTCTATTCTTTGTTCGCTCCCATGTAACCACGTCTACTCTTTGTTCGCTCCCATGTAACCACGTCTATTCTTTGTTCGCTCCCAGATAACCACGTCTATTCTTTGTTCGCTCCCGTGTAACCACGTCTATTCTTTCTTCTCTGCCATGTAACCACGTCTTTTTCTCTAAAAAAGTTAGCGGTTTTTATCTCCCCATCAGAAAGTATCTCCCTCAATTGGGTTGGTGAAGTCCATGCTGACAATTTGTTCCTCTCGTGGAGCCGACAGCCTTGGAGGACATATTCGACTGATCGAGTTTGTTTGTCTTCCCCGCATGTCTGTCTGTGCGATTTTTAATTTGTTCAACAGATGGTATTTGAGCTAATCTTACTTGTCTGTGATCACTTCCTCCCAGTTGTTCTAGTACTACTCCATGTGTTGTGTCTTCTAGGTCTCCTGTAGCAATGACCAGGTATATGCCTTCACACTAGGTCAGATGGCCGTCTGTTTAATCTCGCAAGGCTGATCAAAAATCAGAAGGGTCACTATAAGAGACTTGTTATTCGCTGATGACGCTGCAGTCGTCATTCAAAGCCAACAGGAGCTTCAGAGCTTGATGAATCGTTTCACCCAACCATGCAAGGACTTTGGCCTCACAATACGTCTAAAGAAAACAAATGTACTGAGACAGAATGTGGGTGCTGCACCAGTTATCACTATCGATAACTATGAATTGGCAGTGGCGCACCACTTCACATACCTGGGGTCTACCATCAATGACAAACTCTCTCTGAATTGGCAAAGCTGTAGCTAACTTTGCCCGCCTCACATCGCGTGTTTGGGGAAACTCCAAACTCACAACAAAGACCAAGGCTGTGGCATATAACGCCTGCGTCACCAGCACTCTCCTATATGGCAGCGAGACATGGACAACCTATGCTAAACAAGAAAGAAGGCTCAATACCTTTCATCTACGGTGTCTACGCCACATCCTTGATGTTTCGTGGAAATAAAAAGTGACAAATGTCGAGGTGTTGTCACGTGCTGGCCTTCAAAGCTTGTATACACTGCTTAGACAGCGCAGACTACGCTGGCTTGGCCATGTCAGCCGCATGGAAGATGGTCGCATCCCGAAAGATATCCTCTGCGGACAACTGGCAGAAGAACAGTTGGGTGATCGCAGCTGAGGTTCAAAGATGTATGCAAGAGAGACATGAGGGCACTGGACATAAATCCAGCAACCTGGGAGGATGAAGTTGCCGATCGCACCAAGTGGCGATGCTATCTGCGGCGCCACCTCAGATTGGGCGAAAAGAAGCTCACACAACAAGCAGAAGAGAGGAGAAAACGTCGAAAGGAGCACCAGGAAAATAAGCAGCTGAGGGCTGTCACCTCAGGGGCGCATTCCCATAGTCAGTTTTATTATTATTATGAGTAGTTTTTGATGTACATCAACATAAGTAAATGTGTGATAGGTCTTTTATCTAGTTAGTTGATTGGCTGTAAGTTGTCTATTTCCCAGTCTTCTGTTTCCTCTCGCGTCTGTCTATGGCCTCACCTTTCTGAGTGGCTGTTGAAGTCATCAACTTTAATAAAATTGTTTTCAGGTACTTTGACTGCTGTTTTGTTCCATGGGTGTCCCTGGTGGGCAGTAAATGTACATTCTATTCTTGTCCTGACCAATCACAGTGTCTACTTCTGCTACCTCTGTTGGCCCTCTTGTTTGGACTTGTATTTCTTTGGTTGGCAGTGAGCTGTGTGTCAGAGTTAGGTCGCCCATTTTGTGTCTATTAGTGACAACTGCTACCAAGAAAAAAAAAAAGAAAAAAAAAGGGGGAGGACAGAGGAATAGCATCAGATAAGCTGCAGTTGCCACCTCTCATTCACTATCGAATCAGAAAGTCGACCAGGTTCAACCTAATTTTTAGTTATAATTAGGGTATTCAGTGTAACTTTCGTTTCCATTTTGCGTTTTATCTATATCATATTGTTATTTACAATTGGTTGTACTTGGTGATAGCTATTTAAAGTGGGATTTGTTGCTTGCTTATTTTTTGACAATTTTCAGCGTTGATTTGTTTTTCATCCTTTTTCACTTTTGTTTTCCATATTAGTATTAACCCATTATGGTCTGGTACCCTCTTATTTGAAATCCATAGTTTTTGTTCAGGTTTGTGTGCCTCGATGCAGGCCACGCTGATATTTTCATCATGGAATCTTGTCGTTTCTTATTCAAAACTCGTTCTGTGTTCCACTGGAGGATGTTTCAAGTTTTTGAGTTGCTGGCGTTTTGGCCAGTATTATTTTACCCTGGCTTTCGACTCATGATTTTCTACTATGAACCAGGGTGACTACCAGAAACCATGGGTGGATGTTTTTGAGGTCTAGGGCCTAGCATTCCATCTGCTTGCTGAGACTTTCCAGACTGAACACCCAATTTATGACTGACATGTGAGATCTTTTGGAGCATATTAATACATTGTGCCGTAGTTTACAGCTGATCTGTGATACATGCACCGTCTGGTCCAGCACATCCAATTTCAGCAAACATATTTTTGGGTTTGCTTTCCTTTGCCTTTGGCTGTTTCTGACAGACCAGCTAAAGAGAACATGGTTTAAAAGTGTCCTAAATGGTTACCAAAAAATTTGGTAACCATTTAGGACACTTTTAAACCATGTTCTCTTTAGCTGGTCTGTCAGAAACAGCCAAAGGCAAACAAACCCAAAAATATGTTTGCTGAAATTGGCAAACATATTTTTGGGTTTGCTTTCCTTTGCCTTTGGCTGTTTCTGACAAAATTTGGTTTAGTGGAGATGAGTCTAAACATCAGCATGGAGTAGGTTTTATCGTACATAAAGATAGATTGAACTCTGTCATCAGCTGCACCCCAATAAATAGCAGGCTTATCACCATTCGTATTGCAGCACATCCAAAGAACATCTCCATCATACAGGTATATGCCCCCACTACTGACTATGAGGATGAGGCAATTGATACATTTTATGACAATCTGGATGAAGCAATTAAGAAAATTCCAAAGAAAGATCTTCTCATCCTGCTAGGTGATTGGAATGCTAAAATAGGGCCAGATGCATACGGTCACTGGGCTGGCACAGTGGGGAAATTTGGGACAGGAGAAACCAACGATCGAGGACTAAGGCTACTAGAATTTGCCAGCAACTATAAACTAACCCTTGCAAATACACTATTTCCTCATAAGTTATCAAGAAGAACAACGTGGCATGCCCCAAAAACTGAGATACATGGCCAAATTGATTTTATTCTTGTATCCAAAAGAAACAAGTCCAGCATTAATAAAGCCAAGACTAGGACTTTTCCTGGCGCCGACATTGGTAGTGATCACGACATGGTATTGATGATGCTCAAGCTTAAACTCAAAAAGAACTATAATCAAAACAGATTTTCTCAGTTAAGATTCAATTTAGACAAACTGAAAGATCCAGAAATCGCGGGAATCTTTGAGGCAACTGTTGGAGGAAAATTCGCAGCTCTCAACTTTTTGGAGGATGATATCAACTCAATCACAGAGAACATGAAAGACGTGCTCATTGAATCAGCAACAGAAATACTTGGTAAAAGAAAGAAAATAAACAAACCATGGGTTACAGATGACATTCTGAAGTTATGTGATACACGGCGGGAAATGAAAAAGGTTAAGAAAGAGGTTCCTGAAGCAGCATGGCAATACAGTATGGTGAATAAAAATATTAGAAACAGGCCAAAGAAAAATGGGTAGCTGATCAATGTGAGTCCATTAATACGGGGCTAATAAAAGGTAAAACACAACGGGCTGATCACCCGTTTGCCAGTCACTTCGATTACGGAAACAACAGCAAATGGATTGATTTGCCGTTGCCCTAAAGACGCCACTAGGCGTGATGGGAAACAATGGCAAAGAAAATCTATCTGCTGTTGCCCTAAGACGCCACTAGGCGTAATGGCCACTGACTGCTTTGACGGTCGGTGGCTAAGGACGGAAGAAGAAGAAGAATAAAAGGTAACAGCAAGGCAGCTTTTGACACATTAAGAAAACTATCAAAACCCCAACAGCCCAGGGTAACTGTCATAGAAGATAGCAATGGGGCTCTGCTCAATGAAAAAACAGCTGTAATGAGAAGGTGGACAGAATATTGTAAAGAATTATATAACTGTAAACTTGACACTGACTTAGGCATATTAAACAACATTAAGTGCGAAAACAGGGAACTCGGAAATGCAGCAATACTACGGGAAGAAGTGGAAGAGGCTATATGTTCGATGAAAGGAGGGAAGTCACCGGGTGTGGATAATATACCAGCAGAGCTCTTGAAATATGGAGGACCAGATATAGTAAAAATCATGACAACAATTTGCCAGAAGATATGGAGTACAAAAGAATGGACGCAATCATTAGTAATACCGCTTCCAAAGAAAGGAAATCTAAAAATGTGCAAGAACTACAGAACCATTAGCCTTATTAGTCATCCAAGTAAGGTGATGTTAAGGATACTTTTGAACAGAATAAAACAGAAATCAGAAGAAATCTTGTCAGAGGAACAGGCTGGCTTTAGACCAAAAAGAAGTACCTCAGAACAAATCTTCAATATTAGATTACTGATCGAAAAACATCTCCAGCATCAACATGATTTATACCATAACTTCATCGATTTCACAAAAGCCTTCGATCGAGTCTGGCATGAAGGCTTATGGCAAATAATGAGAAAATTCAATTTTGATACCAACATCATAGATATCATTGAAGCACTATACAAGGACGCAAGCAGTGCTGTTTTTGCAAGCAACGACATTGGAGAATTTTTCAAAACAACTGTAGGAGTTCGCCAGGGATGTATCCTGTCACCAGTGCTCTTTAATATATATCTAGAACATATTATGCAGGAGGCTCTCTACGATTATAAATCAACCATATCGATTGGAGGCCGACCTCTGTGTAATCTACGTTTTGCTGATGATATTGATCTGATAGCTGGAACAGAATCAGAACTTCAAGACCTTACCTCTAGACTGGAGAAAGTAACAAGAACGTATGGGATGGAAATTAATATAGAAAAAAGCAAGATATTGGTGAATAGCCATAAGAAACATGTTCCGACCAACATTACGTTAAATGGGCAAACGTTAGAAGAAGTTAACACCTTTAAATATCTCGGGTCCACTATATGTAGTGATGGAAGATCAAGTAAGGAAATCAAGACAAGACTTGAGATGGCCTCAGCTGCCATGACAAGGTTGAATGTGATCTGGAAAAGTAACATCAGTTTTCCTGTGAAGATCAAATTATACAAATCACTTATATTATCTATTCTCTTGTATGGGTGTGAGGGCTGGACACTCACTGCAGATACAGAGCGAAGGATTCAGGCTTTCGAGCATAAATGTTATAGAAGAATTTTGTGCATTTGCTATAAAGAGCACAAAACAAATGTCTATGTTAGAGAGAAGATAAACACCTATGCAGGCCACCAAGAACCACTTTTGTCAATAGTGAAACGTCGAAAGCTTGCCTGGTTTGGGCATGTAACTCGTCATGACTCCCTTTCGAAAACGATCCTCCAGGGAACAGTCGAAGGTAAACGGAGAAGAGGAAGGCAAAGAAAATCCTGGGCTGATAACATCAAAGAATGGGCAGGACACGGTTTTTCCACACTTGTACGCATTGCTGAGAATAGAGAGCAGTGGAGGACCCTGTCTGCTGATGCTTCCACCATGGCACCCCTACGACCCATGACGGGTTATGGGTTGAGATGATGATGAAATGGTTACCATTCAAGGCTTATGAGCCTCATCTACCATAAAACATTCTAGTTTTTGGACGCCAGAGAATTGTCCTCAATGTTGGTCCTGTTAATTAAACAACAATTCCACCACAAGGGGACAAAGACATAGACTTCTGCTGTCTAAGGCTGTTATAGTTGCATGCCTTGGGAGCATTTAAACAAAGTTCTGAGTTCATCCCCTACTCTTCTTCCAGCTATGAAAGTATCCAGGATTGATGATAATGGCTGATTGTTTTGCTGGCTACCTGCCCACTTTTCCATGGTTATTCTAACTATAGCTGAAAGTCCTGACATAGGTAACTTAAAATCTTCATGTCTCCAAAAAACTGACTTCTTCTCCCATAAAATAATAAAATATAACAACAATGGCAAGCTTATGATGAAATTTATTCCATACAAGCATGAAAAACAATAACAATAAAAATGACTTAAACAATAAACAAAGAATTTATCACGGCTGGTTTTTCCTTTGAAATTTGTTGTTCTTGGTTTGTTCTTGTGCTCTTCTAGCATTCTAGTGTTACCAAAAGCTGTTCTTTTTAAAAATACCATTCTCTGTTTATTGTTGCTGTGTTCTGTTATTGTTATTGTCACATATAAGCTCTTCTGTAGATTTGTTGTTGACATGCAACAGGCATCTATGACACACTAAATGTGCATAAAATATGTAAATAACGATATTATGTCATTTTAAATTACAACAAAACAAAGCTGAGATTCTGCTCTGGTTATTGTAAAAGTGATACAACAATGGTTGGATAATTTACAAAATTATTGCCTTCACTTGGTCCACATTCACAACATTTGGGTTTTTATTATTTACAAAGTATGAAAATAAGACAATCTATTTGTTTTTTCATTTAAGCCGCACATTGTTTCTTCAGTGACTGGTTATAAAAGCTTATTGCTATATATATTTATTATTATTAAGCTTGGTTAAGCCCATCATTCTATGGGCCCACCACTAATAACATCACAATATCATAAAATCTCACAACTCCACTGGTTCAGATCTTGGTTGAATTCAGTCACATCCAGAAAGGACATGCTGCATGAGAGATCAGTTTTCAGGCCGTCTGCTAACACCCAAATATCGAATATCTCATGTGTTTGCATTCTCTTAAGCTGTAACCTTTTCTTCTCCTGAGTTGTTAGTTTCATTCAATAAGGTAAGATAATTTGACATCTCTGCATCAAAGATTGACGTGAAAGGATCTTCTGTGTTTATTTTTCCATTAACAATTCTCATATTAGCCTCAGACAAACTTATTATATATCAATCAGTTTGTGAAGCTTTGGATACTCTTGAACACACAAGCAACAGACCACAAGCTTTCATTTACCCAGACTACAACATGCTCCATCTTTTTTCATGTATATACACAATTCTGCTGTTAATTAGCTGTTTAGCATAATAATGTCCGTTTGTAGATAATTTAACTTTTTAATAAGACACAATCCTTGTTAATCAGCATATGTGGCATATGTAATCACGTTTTTTACAAATATCTCTTTTTTAAAACAAATGATGTATGTAGCAGACATATACAACTCTCCTTTGCTACTTAAATAATCCGTAGCTACTTAAAAGATCTGACTACAATGAGTCAGGACGTTTCAACTATCACTGCATAACATCAGCAATGGTGTGGTGGTGATATTGAAACTCTTCACTAAGTTTACACAGCATCCTTTTAATAATCTTAACATTTCTCATCCTCTCCATTCTGTCAAAGTGTGTTTATCTAACGTGACATAACACTTATCTTTTGAAATAACTAATGTCACTATAAACTGTAACTTGCATAGAATAAATTCATAATTATTACTAAATTCCTATAAACAATACAGCCACCTCATTGAAATTATCACAAATAATTGTCCACCAACAGCAATTATGCTCAGTATGGAAGGCATGGTCCCTGGAAAAAGGGGAAGGGGTCGACCTAGACGACGGTGGACTCAGGACATCACAGAGAGTCTGAACTTGTCTTTGGCTGATGCAGGTCGACTTGCCCAGAATCGTGATGCGTTCAGAGCAGCTGTAATGGAGACAACGTTCTGGAAAGAATACGTCACATGATGATGATGTTTACAATCAAATGTATAAAAAAATAAAAGAAGGATACCACATGATAGTGTATTATTAGATAATGTTGTTGTAAGATTTTGTACAGCTTTACGATCAAAAGTCACAGCATAACAAAACTGAAACAGGTAACTGTCAATGGCCTTAAGCAGTTTCAGTTTTACTGCAGGTCATGGACTAATAAACAAGAGGCAAGGATCAAGATTACCCTTATTTGCCTGAGAAATATTTTTAAAAATTATTAGAAAATTATGTCAGTACAAGGTACAACCCAAACTCTGTGTCCCACCTTCCTGCTCATGTTATAATACTGTTGGCTGCTCTTAATTATGCAATGGGAAATACAGAAAGAATGAACCACTGTGAGATAGTAAAACAGTCAACTTCGACTTATTAATTCTAGTGTCTTAAATACCCAGTTTATAACCCTTTGGATTTTATTAGGGTATACAGGATTTAAAAAAAATTGTAGACAATGGATTCCATGTATTGGAGTTATTTACTGATTCTTCTTCTTCTTCACGTACCGTGCCTAGTGGCATAGGAGATCATGTCTCTCCACAACTTCCTGTCTCCAGTACAATTTATCAATTCTGCTGTTGATTTCTTTCCATGCCATGATGTCAAACTGTCCAGTATTTGCTCTCTTTGTCTTCCCCTATCTCTTTTTCCTTCAATCTTACCTGTTGTTATGATATACGAGGGGCGTTTAGAAAGTAATGCACCACATCGTTTTTTTCTCAGGAGCTGTTTATTCAAAAAGCATGAAATTTATACACAATATACATGGATATGTCATGTAAACATCAGTATTATTCAACATAATCCCCATCAACTTGTACGGCTTTATGCCAGCGCGAAACTTACTTACTTACTTAGTCATTCCCCTTCTACCGTGAGGTGTAGAGGTTTGGAAGAGAGAGCGCCAGACTATTCTATCGGCTGTCTTCCTCCTGGCCTGGTTCCATTCTAGTCCTCGGTCCTTCAAAGATTGTCTAATGTTGTCCTCCCAGCCAGCGCGAAACAAGTGCATGTATTCCTAGCCTGTACCAGATTTTGTCTTGATCATGTAGCCATTTCTTCGCTGCATGAATCACTCCTTCATCATCTTCAAACCTTGTCCCATGGAGTGCATCTTTAAGTGGACCAAATAGATGAAAATCAGAGGGTGCCAAATCGGGACCATAAGGTGGATGGGGTAGTACAGTCCAACCCAATTTGGTGATTGCTTCCCGTGTTGCCAGACTTGTGTGAGGGCGCGCATTGTCGTGAAGGAGAAGCAGGTCTGCTGGATTCTTGTGCGCCGAACTCTGCGAAAACGTTGATTGAGTTTTTTCAATGTCTTAATGTAAGCTTGCGAATTGATTGTCTCTCCTCTTGGCATAACGTCCACAAGAATCACACCTTCAATGTCCCAAAAGACAGTGATCATGACCTTTCCAGCTGAAGGAATTGTCTTGAATTTCTTACTTCTTGGTGATTGCGGATGATGCCACTCCATTGACTGTCTTTTTGTCTCAGGTTCAAAATGATGTGCCCAGGTTTCGTCGCCTGTAACGATCTTAGCCAAAAAGTTATCTCCATCAGCATTGAAACGCTCCAACAATTCAGAAGGAATTGCTTTCCTTTGCAATCGGTGGTCATTTGTGATACTTCGAGGAACCCATCTTGCGCAAACCTTAGAAAATCCGAGAGTTTTTATAACTGCATTTGCACTACCAATGCTGACTGACAGCTGTAAGGCCAATTTTGAGTAGTGATTCGCCTATGAGTAAGAATAATGCCCTCAGCGCATTTCAACATTTCTGCGTTGGTGGCTGTGGCAGGACGTCCACAGCGCGGCCGATCAAGCAGCTCCGTATCTCCACTTCCTGATTCTTTGATTCTCTGAACCCAGCAACTGACTGTACTCCTGTCGACTGCAAAACTTCCATACACATCACATAGATGCTTGTGAATATTCACAACAGTTTCCATCTCTGCAACGAGAAATTCTATCACAATTCGCTGTTTATATCGCAAGTTGCTAACACGCTCCATTTCAACGGTTTAGGGCAGCCGTATTATTTGGCCGGTTGCGGTGCAATATAGTGCACACAATTGGTACATGCCATATTTGAAGTGTGCAAAATTTCATGCTTCTATCTTCATTATTAGCTGAGAAATACGATGTGGTGCATTACTTTCTGAACGCCCCTCGTATTCCAGCTTTCCTCTTCTCATAACATGCCCCAAAAAAGTGGATTGCTTCTTTCTAACTTGTGAAATAAGTTTCATTTGTGCATTGGCCTCTTTCAGGACATCCACATTACTCTTTTTGGCTGTCCATGGTATTTTTAACATTCTTCTGTAAAACCACATCTCTGTTGCCTCTAGTGTCTTCCCTATTTTCTTGCTAATTGTCCATGACTCACTCCCATATGTCAGGATTGGTTCTATATAACAATGAAGAACTCTCTTTCTTACTTCCAATGACAAAGAATTGTTACATAAAATACTCTTCATTTTATAGAATGGTGCTTTTGCCTGAGCTATTCTGCTCTTCACTTCTGAGATGCATCTTCCATCTGTTGTTATTAATGTGCCCAGGTATTTGAATTTTTTGACTTGTTTTAAAATGGTTCCATTTATTTTGATTGTGCATTCTGGGGAAGCCCTTTTCTTTGAGACGACCATTACTTGTGTTGTTTTGCTGTTAAGACTAAGGCCTTTATTTTCACTTTCTATCACTATTGTATCAACCATTTCCTGTAGCTCCTTTTCACTTTTTGCTATTAAGACTGTATCATCAGCATAACTCAAGTTGTTTGTATTATGTCCTCTAGAGATCTCATTATTTTTTCACTGTACAGATCGAACAGATCCGGTGACAGCACACATCCCTGCCTGATACCCTTTTTTACTTGCTGAAACGTTCCTACTTGGCTGCTAATTCTTACAGCTGCTGTTTGTTGCCAGTACATGTTCTTTATTATCCTCAAGTCCTTTCCATCAATGTTGATGCTTTCTAATATTTTGATAATTTCCTCATGTTTCACTTTGTCAAATGCCTTAGTGTAATCTATAAAGCACAAGTACAGATCTGTCTTCACCTCTACGACTTTCTGTTAATGTTTTTATAATAAATGTAGCATTGTTTGTACCTTTATCTTCTACAAATCCACACTGTTCATCACTGATTTCTGGTTTAATTTTATTTCTGACTCTTCTCATGATAATTCGTAAGAATGACTCATAAGACTAATGGTGCGGTGTTCTTCACATTACATGGCACCAGGTTTCTTTGGCAAAGCTATGAATATGGATTTTAGCAGATCAACAGGTATTTGACCAGTTGTAGATGTCATTTAATAGTTTTGTTATCACTTCTACTCCAAATTCTCCCAAAGCTTCCATTTCCTCTACTGTTACATTATCTGGTCCAGGCGCTTTGTCTTTCTTCATGTGGCGCATGGCATCCTCTACTTCTGCCACAAGTATTGGAGGTCCTTCACAACTGTCCTGGTAGTTCAAATCTGGTCTTTCATCATCACACAGCTCCTTGATGTATTCTGTCCACCTTTCTATCATGCTCTCAGACCCATTAACAATGTTCCTTCTTTTGATTTCAAACAGCCAGTGACTGCTTGTGTTCTTCTGCCTGTTAACTCATTTATTTGCTTGTACATAGATTTTGTGTCTTTTCGGTTCTGCACTTCAAGCTCTCTGCATTTCTGGTTTAGCTATGCTTCTTTTGCTGTTTTACATTTGTTTACTATTTCCTTATTTAGTCTGTCATATTCTTCGTTGTCTTGCTTCTTCTTCCTTCTTGCATCCATCAGTTGTAAAATTCCATCTGTCATCCACTTCTTCTTTGCAGTCCTCTTTACTTCTGGTACGATTTCTTTTGATATATTCCCCTCTCCATGTGGTTTTTTTTGGTCTTCTCTATCTCTCTCAATAAATACTAATCAGGAAAAGATAAGAACAAAGGAGTTCTCTTTTAGAGAAACAAATAATGGACATAAACAAATCACTTTCGCTGTCTCTCACACTAGTTAATCCCTTAGCTGCTATCAAAGACTCCTCAACTCATGAGATCTGTTGAAAGACAATTGGAAATTGTAAACAGATGTCGTTATATAATTTATAAAATCACCCCAAAGCATATAAGTGAGTGACATATCAACTCATTATGGAGTTAACTAGGTTGTGGGGTGATTAACACTCAAACTTTATGACTGGAGACCAACATTTAAGTCCCTCGAGAAACCCAGCCAGCCAGCAGTGCAATATTCTTCCTGCTAAACTTAATGGCAATATATAGAATTTACTGATTATTCCAGATTATACGTCTGGCAGTTAGGTATCATAATACTTTCCTGTGACTATTAATGTTATGTGGTGTATCCTTTTCCATCTCTGCTATCATCCTTTATGTTACTAATTCTGTTTTGTAGAATTTTTGGTTTAACCTACTTGTTACAATATACTACAACAATATTTTAACTCTTGTCCTTGTACTGTCCGATTCTGAAGCCATATTTGCCTCTCAAAATACTTTTATGTGATTTAAAGGCAGCCCAAATTTCTTATTGATGCAGAAGTGATAAATATGATTTTTTTGTTCATGTTCTGAGTAAATCCATGATTTTTGTGCATTTTTTGTGTGTGTGCGAAAATATAAAAAATGGTAAAGTTCCTTGGCAGATACTGCCATAAAGGAGTGAAGTGTTACTTCACTATTCTAGGCCTAGTTTTTTTTAATAATTTGGGGTGACCAGTTTCCTTCTTCGCTGCCTTTTGCCTTCCCCAACTCAGGTACCCATTTACAGCTTGGTAGACTGAAGCATGCCACTACCAGGTATCAATCACAGAAGCCAGTAACTTCACCCAGAAAAGAAAGCGGTCTAACCTCTTAGCCAATCATACAGGTGTGATATAATTAATCTATATTTAGTATTTATAACATAAATCAATCAATCATTAATATCCTTTAGCTCCCCGAGGAGCATAGGCCTTCAACAAACACATGCCAAGTCTTCCTGTCCTGTGCCATCCACTCAAGTTCTTTCCATGTTTTCTCATCATTTTCACCTCTGTATCCAGTTCTCTTCTCCATGTGTTTTTTGGTCTACCTCTGCCCCTCTTTCCCTGTGGATTCTAGAACAAGGACTGCCTTGTAATGCTATCAA
Source organism: Oreohelix idahoensis (assembly GCA_024509875.1). Classification (NCBI taxonomy): domain Eukaryota; kingdom Metazoa; phylum Mollusca; class Gastropoda; order Stylommatophora; family Oreohelicidae; genus Oreohelix; species Oreohelix idahoensis. The sequence goes on from JAMPIV010015454.1 coordinate 49,356, forward strand.
CAGGTCTCCTCAATGTGTGTCCTATCCATTGCCAGCGTCTTCTTCTCAACTCTTGTTCCACTGGCACTTGTCTGGTTCTTGTCATCAATTCCACATTTGTGACTTTGTCATACTATTTCAGTCCTTCTGTTCTACACAAGCACCCATTTATAAAAGTCTGTAGCTTTTTGGTTGCTGTTTTTGTTGCTCTCCATGTCTCAGAGCCATACAATAGGACTGACTTCACATTTGAGTTGAAGATTCTTATTTTCGTGTTGGACTTGATTTCTCTTGTTCCCCATATGTTTCCCAATGCAATGAAAGCTCGTCTTGCTTTTTGTATTCTTATTTTGATATCATTGTCTGTCCCTCAAACTCCGTCTAAATTACTGCCAAGATATGTGTACGATTCTACATCCTTTAGTGGTGTTTCTTCAAGTTCAACCTTGTTATCATTTCTTGTATTTATTCTCATAATCTTTGTCTTTTCCCTGTGTATTTTCAGGCTCACTTGTTGTGACCTCTCATCAAGAATTTTCATTTTCTCTTGCATCTGATTATGGTTATGGGACAGAAGAGCCAAGTCATCTGTAAAATCCAGATCAAGCTGTTTAGAATTTATTCCATTTCTGTTTTTTTTAAAAACATAAATAACCATTGCATTTATAATTTAAATAACACTTACTTACTTAGTCGTTCCCCTTCTACCGTGAGGTGTAGAGGTTTGGAAGAGAGAGCGCCAGACCATTCTATCAGCTGTCTTCTTCCTGGCCTGGTTCCATTCTAGTCCTCGGTCCTTCAAAGATTGTCTAATGTTGTCCTCCCAGCGGACTCTGGGTCGTCCTGGAGGTCTGGATCCCTGGCTCTTTGTTTCCCATGCTTGTCGTGGTAGCCGATCTTCTCCCATTCTGCAGACATGGCCAACCCATCTTAGTTGGGACTGTTCTATTTGGGTCTGCAGCGGATGGGATTTTAGGCCTTGACGGATCGTCTGGTTGCGGACCATGTCTCTTCTTGTTACTTCAACCACTTTCCTCAGATATCTCATTTCTGAGGTTTGGATCTGGCTTTTGTGGGTTGTAGTCATTGCCCACGACTCGCATCCATATGTCAAGACTGGGACATAGGTGGAGCGGTATACAGCCATCTTCGTTTTCTTACCAACCTCTTTCTTGCTGAGGAATCCACGATTTATGGCCTGAAAAAGTCCCCAGCCGCTGCTTTCCGAGTGGCCAACTCTTCTTTGATGCCTCCCTTTCGGTCTATAATAGCTCCGAGATATTTAAAGTGGTCGACCTGCTCCAGGACCTGTTCTCCCAACTTAATCTGATGTTTTCTTTCTTCTCGTGATATCACCATGGATTTTGTTTTAGAGCTGCTTATAACCATCCCTCTCTTCTCCAGCTCTTCCTTCCAGACTTGCAGGTTGGATTGGAGATGTGCCTCTGATTTAGCAATCAGGGCAACATCATCAGCAAAATGCCAGCTCCGAAATATAGACCTGTCTCATCTTCCAGTACCCCACTGAATACTTTCTTGTTCTCTCCTTACATGCCTTGATGACATCATCCATAAGGAGTATGAAGAGGTAAGGTGATAGGATATCACCTTGCCTTACACCAGTGGTGGTCCTGAACTCTTCTGACTTATGGTTTGCTGTCCTCACATAATTTCTGCAAGACTTGTAGAAGCTCTGTATAGCATGAATCAGAGGTGCTGGAATATTCTTCCTTGCCAAACAGTCCCAAAGTTTGCTCCAGGGGACCCTGTCAAACGCCTTTTCCAGATCTATGAAACAAAGATGGATCTCACTCTTATACTCAAGGGCCTTTTCACTCAGCTGTCTGAGTGTGAAGATTAGGTCTTGAGTACTTCGGTTTGCTCGGAATCCGCACTGGACCTCATCCAATTGTGGCTCAGCTAGGCGTCGGAGTCTCTGCTCTAGGATTCTAGAGTAGATTTTACCAGGGACACTGAGAAGGGATATGCCTCTATGGTTTCCACATTGTCGATTGTCACCCTTTTTGAAAATTGGTGTTATGATGGCAATCTCCCAATCCTTTGGTATGGTCATTTAAATAACACACCGAGTAATACATTCTACAAACATACCTACGACAGTTAAAACAAGATTGTCATTTTGTACATACTTCTGAAGGACTAACACAATATTATGTGGCAAGTTCAGTCTACAACACACAGAACAGAATGAATACATCTAACAGAAAAACATACTGTGTGATATACTGTAGCAGTCAAGTCTACACATGTGAGAGAATACTCATTACTCCATATACGAGGTCTGTCCAAAAAGAAACCGAACTTCTTAAATAGGGCGCCAACGAGCCAACACAGCAGACTCACGATAGTGGTGGTGTGTAGCGGTGACTTTGAGCTTTAGCCTCCCACTTGCTTGATCATGCCATGTGAATCAGTCATCGAGTACATGCAGTAGAGTGAAGTTGTCTCCCGTGCCTTTTGCAATTTTTACGGATTGAAATATGAAGGATCTTGAAGAGCAACGTGTTTTCGTGAAATTCTGTGTGAAGTTGGCAAAAACTTTTACCGAGACTTTTCAGATGTTGCAGCAAGCTTATGGAGAGGATTGTTTAAGCCGCACACAGTGTTACGAATGGTACCAACGTTTCAAATCGGGCAGAACGTCCATCAAAGACGACCCCAAAACTGACGATCACGTTCAGAAAGTGCATGCTTTGATTCTTGAAAATCGTCGCCTAACTGTCCGTGAAGTTGCTGAAGAAGTTGGCATTAGTAAAAGTTCGTGTCACACAATTTTGACTGAAAAACTGCAGATGCATCGTGTTGCTGCAAAATTTGTGCCACGTCTCTTGACAGATGAGCAAAAAGTGAACCGTGTCACACAGTCAGTCACACACTCACTCATCGCTCCTTATCACTGAATTTTTGGCAAAGCACGGGATGACACTAGTCCCGCAGCCACCCTACTCTCCAGATTTGGCTCCTGCGGACTTTTTTTTATTCCCGAAGTTGAAATCCACCCTGAAAGGTCGCCGATTTCAAACGATAGAAGAGATAGAAGAAAATTCGCTACGAGACCTACACACCATTCCACAAAATGAATTCCAGGATGCGTTCCAGAAATGGAAAACACGTTGGGAGCGGTGTATAAGTAGAGGAGGGGTATATTTTGAAGGAGACAAGTCTGATTAAGTTGTAAGCATATTAATAAATTTTTTTGTTTTAAAGTTCGGTTTCTTTTTGGACTGCCCTTGTATGATAAGCTGAAATTCAGCATAAATATCTAACACAACAGAACACTGTGTCACATGTTAAGTCAGTACATCTGAAAGAATAATACAGTATTATGTGACAAGTTCAGTCCACACCATACTTGACAAAATAAACACATCTAACAGATAAAAACATATTCTGTAATATACTGTTGCAGTAAGTCTAGACATGTGAGAGAATACACATTACTCAATATATCGTCGCCTTTGTCCCATCTCCACTTTTAGTGAAAAATTTGACTATGGTCATAAGTAGACATAAAATAGTTTAATCTATCATCCTACACAATATCTTACAGTTAATAGTTTGGATCATCATGGAAAATTTCATTCTAATGTGATATAACCTTTTCAACAAATAACACACAAACTTTGAACCCGTTTTTCTCAAAACAAGCTGAAGTGGAGATGGAATAAAGCAGTACAAAGGCAACAATATGATAAGATGAAATTCAGAATAAATATCTAACTGAGCACAGCACTGTGTGACATACTAAGTCGGTACATCTGAAAGAATAACACAGTATTGTGTGACATGTTCAGCCTACATATTATGAGACAAAAAAAAAAACAATAATATTAAATGACATTTTGAGCTCATACACCTGAGACTGATAATATTATTGCTTCACATATGACTCTGTCCTGGATGACTGACTTATAACAGTAAGATAATTACCAAGTACCTGATTTTCTGTGTAAGAACAATAACAACCTGTGGAAATTCAGACAACATGAACCTACGGTGCTTTCAATCACATCACCATAGTATCAGTGTAACAACATGATCTGCTGATTATTCACCATAACGTTTGATACGTTAACAAAATCATGGCAATAACAAACATAAAATCGCCAGATCAAAGTCTGTATGTTGAATAACATACAGCAATACCTCTTCGTAAATGAGATTGTACATCTCATGATCCAAAAGTTAGTGAATGATTGAACATTTTCTGCCATTTGCATGTAGTTCATTTATTTATGTATTGTTATATTTTCTTGTTGTTCATTTATTTATGCATTATTATGTAATAATAAACAGAATTCTGTTTTGGGAAAGACCTTGTTTGCCAACACACTGGCATCACTATTCCCTGATCCTTTAAACCTGATCCTTTTAACTCTGTCAAATTTTACCATCTCAAAATTAACTAAACAAACACAATACTGCAAAAATGGATACCAGCAGCATACATTTATATTTATTGCCTTCTAAACTGATCAGCTCTGCATACAATAAACATCTTCTCTGCATGAAGCAAAAGAATTTAAAAGTAACAAACTTGAAATCAGTAATTGTTAACACTGTTAATTTAAAAAAAAAAAACAAAGTGGACGTTTGTCTATATACAAAACAAACATAATAAATAAAGCACTATTATGTTGAGTAAAGCATACATTAAAGTATTACACGCAAGCTGTAACCCACAAGCTTATAAGCAATAAAATAAAAAAAACATAATTATAGAATATCTACATGTGTGAGTAAGGAACTGATAGAAAACAGCAAAACTGTGGGTATTTATAAATATGAAAACAGTAACTGACTGAAAGAGAAGAATAAGATTACCTAAGTAAGGGAAAAACATAATTAAAATCAAAGCTGTTGAAAACTGAAGAACTCAAGCAAGTTAAAACCAAAAAAAAATTTACCAGGGAAAAATTGACATACAATCATTATGCAGAACAAAGTAGAAATGTAAAACTGCCAAAACATATCGTGAATAAATACAAATGAAATATAAGAAAATGTTTATCTCAGTAAAAGTAAACATCTATAGGCAGGCTTAATTAAATGCCAAAAAAAAAGCCAATTTACATGGCATAACAATGACAATAAATACTCAGTCATTCATTACCTTCAGCTTCCTGAAGAGCAGAGGCCTTTCATAATTTCAGCCAAATCTTCCTTTCCTGAGCCTTCCATTCATCTGAGGTCTTTCTGTGTCTTCTTCAGCCCATTTATATTTCCCTCTCCAAGTGTTTTTTTTTTTGTTTTCTCTATCTCTCTCAATAAATACTGATCAAGAAAAGATTAAGAATAATAAAGGAGTTCTCTTTTAGAGAAACAAATAATGGACATCTACAAATCACTTTTGCTGTCTCTCACACTAGTTAATCTCTTAGCTACCATCAAAAACATCCTCAACTCATGGGATCTGGTGAAAGACAATTGGAAACAGTAGACGGATGTTGTTATATAATTCATTAAATCACCTCAAAGCATATCAGTGAGTGACATATCAATTCATAATGGAGTAACTAGGTAGTGGGGTGATTAACACTCCAACTTTATGACTGGAGACCAACATTCAAGTCTCATGAGAAACCCAGCTAGTCAGCAGTGCAATATTCTTCCTGCTAAACTTAATGGCAATATGCGAAAGATATCTCACTGAACTTGGCACATTTATAGAATGGCTGAAGAAAACGTAGTGAAATGACAGAATACTGAATTTATACGTGAATCAGAGAACACGGTTAGGTTCAATGATTAAGAATAGATGGAAAATTAAGAGTCTGAAACATATTGAGCAAAATTTAAGCCTAGAGTCACAGAGATTTACACCAAGCAATAAGTCAAGGATATGTATTCTTCTTTTTAACAATTTCTAGTGAGACACATTTATCGGCTTAAAGCATATATGAAACAAAACTGAACAATGGTATCTCCTCATGTGAAATCTAACAGTTGTTCTACTATGTTTAAGTATTCCTCTGACAGTGTTGCTGAAACTGAGGAATGTAAAACTGTGTTTTTCCAATTTAACTGATTCTGTATGTAATGTCTTTTTAAAGATGCACAGTTCCGTTCCTCTGGACGTAACGTCTTTTTAACTCTTACTATACGTGAGCTAAAACCGCGTTTTTAACGCGCTAGTTTTGCTATCGTTACCATCACGCGCCAGTTGAACTGGCGAGCCGTAAAATTGGTACTAAACCCGCGCCACTTCACGGGGCTTGCCGGATAGTAAGAGTTAAAGACTGTAACTAATTTTGATTCTTTTTCCGATCCAGTATTTTAAAATGACCGGAATTTAATCCAGGACGGAAGTAAACACATTTTTAAGCATTTCTGAACGGTCTTTGTTCACTTTTGGTAGGAATTTCAGTGTGTTAGCTTAATGTTTATCTGCGTTTCATAGTGATAAACAATGGCTGAAAATACACAGAATGGAAGCGGTTTACAACCGAAACGTCCTGCTCGTTTAACAGCTATTCAGTTTTGTTGCTTTTTCTGTATTACCAAATGGATTACCTACAAAATGAAAGCAATTAGAATGTATTGTGACAAAAATTTCTGATGGAGGCCTTAGGTAAGTGGAAATAAAAATTCATAATTTCAGATCTTTTTTTTTTTGGCATGTACTTTTTAATCTAACAAAACTACTAAATTATAAATTTAGTAAAAACAATTAATATGTTCATAATGCCCATTCATTTTCCTTAAATTTCATATATAATAAGTTATACTTTACTTATAATTAGATATTTTATCTCAGTAAATTTAACTTATGTATATGTTTAATTCAAATGTTATCTCAGTGTTAACATACAGCTGTGAGAGTTGGAAAATAACAAAATCATTGGAGAACAAGCTGAATACATTCGAGAACAAATGTCTTAGAAAACTCATGAACATCAGTTGGAAAGAATTCAAGACTAATCGACAAATAAGAGAAGACTCTAGGCAGAAATATGTCTCCAACTATATAAGGAAAAGACGATGGTCATATATCGGTCATGTCCTACGAATGCAAAACAACAGAATACCACTACAGGCGCTCACTTGGGTTCCTGAGGGTAAGAGGAAAAAAGGAAGACCAAAAGAAACACTCAGAAGAACAATAATAAGAGAAGGAAGAACGTTGGGCCTAAATAATGTGCAAGAGCTAAGAGGAGTGGCGTCACAACGAACAACCTGGAGAGCACTGGTTTCTGCCTTATGCGCCGTGTTTGGCGCTTAAAGAATTTATTATTATTATTATTATTATATGCCAAAGTTTAGGGCCTAAAAATAATTCCGTCCAGAGGAGAAAATAATTACGTACGGAATCAGTAAACAGAGCAGACAAACAGCTAATGACATTAAAAATATTATAACATTTAAAATATTATAAGTCCTTGTCATGCCTGGTAGCAAATAAGGCACAGATAATGGCTCTCAATCTAACAAATCCTATACAGAACTGTTTCTTTGGCAGTGTTTTTTTTTTTTTAATAGGGGCAAGTTAATGACCTAAAGCCTAACTATCTTGTGCTTAAATACCTTTGATGATCATGAAGGTTGCAAAAAAGGTAGTACAGGTGCGTAAACCAGAATCCGAACATCTGAAAACCGAAATATTCCGAAAATTGAGTTTTCTTTTGCCGACTTTTGGGCTTTTTGTTTCCCAAACATAAATTTTTTTTTAAAGTGGTATGCAAGGAATCAAAAACATGCAATCTTCAGTTTATCATGTTTCAGGCCGTGATGCGCAAGGTGCAGTATAGGCTGATGTAAGTGATATACATTTTTAAAGTGTGGTTGATATATTTACAGGAATGCGAGGAACTGACCACATGCTATGTTCAGTTTATCACATTTCCAGCCCATGACGAGCAGGCTCAGTACAATATATACTGACATAATCGCTACTGTGTGATACAAATGTTCAAACATAGCGTGGTCAGTTGTGTTCCAGCACTGCTACCAGCCACATGTGTGTATATTTCTGAGCTTACTTGTGATTTAGAGTTTAATTTCATTGTGAACATGTCAAAAAGAGCTGCACATACTCCTGTGGATAACAGTGGGAATAAAAAAAGGAAGCATTTGTCATTATTGATAGTGCAGAAAGTAGAGTTATTGCAGAAGCTGATCATGGTGTCTTTGTGCGTCGTCTTACAGAAGAATATGGTGTAGGAACTACCACAGTATATGATATAAAGAAACAGAAAGACAAGCTACTGAAGTTTTATAGGGACAGTAATGACCAAAAACTAATGTCAGATCGGAAAACTTTGCAAAGAGGAAACAATGAAGATCTTGACCATTTGCTGAGGGAATGGATTCGACAACAGCGAAGTGAATGCATGAATAGTTTGTTGGTTATGAAACAAGCTAAAATATGCCATGAAGAACTGAACACTGAAGGCGAGTGTGAATATTCGGTAGGGTGGCTGCAGAAATTTAAGAAGCGCCATGGCATAAAGTATCTGAAAATCTGTGGGGACAAAGGTTCTGCTGACCACGAAGCAGCTGAAAATTATATTGAAGAATTTGCAAAAATAATATGCCATGAAAATCTTGGTCCTGAACAAGTATGTAACGCCAACGAAACTTCTTTGTACTGGCGCTACCTTCCTAGGAAAACTTTAACAACGGCTGAAGATAGAGTACCAACAGGCATTTAGGATGCAAAGAACAGGTTGACTGTTCTTGGTTGTGCCAATGTTGCAGGCACACACCAGCTAAAGTTGACAGTCACTGGGAAAAGTAAACATTCAAGATGTCTTAAGGGTGTAACCAATTTACCTGTCCATTACTATGCCAATAAGAAAGCATGGATGATGAGAGAAGTGTTTTATGACTGGTTTAATAACCATTTTGTACCAGCAGTATGAGCTCATTGCACACAAGCTGGACCAGATGAAAATTGTAAAATTGTTCTGTTCCTGGACACCTGCTCTGCACACCTCCTGCGGAACTTCTTGTCAAAAATAATGTTTTTGGAATGTACTTAAAGTACCTCCGAATGTAACATCGTTTATACATCCTTGCGGCCAAGGGATTTAACATTTTATGAAGAGCCATTACAAACATGCTTTTTTGAATTGTATGCTGCATGCCGTGAACACTGGTGTAGAAGTACAAACATTTCTCAAGATGTTCACTATTAAAGATGCAATCTATACAATTACAAGTGCATGGAGTAGTGTTGACAAGGTAACACTAACAAAAGCTTGGCACAGACTCTGGCTGGCAACAATATTTGACGATGATGAATCGGGAGATGATGAGTTTGTAGGATTTCATATCAGTAAAGAGAAGAACATGATATCAGACCTCTTAACCTTCACCAGAAGCGTAACATCGGAAGATTGTAACAAGTTGGAGGAGGCTGACAGAGAAGAAGTGCTCAACATTGATAATGATGCACCTGTTGTCATCATCCTTGTCTTGTAGAACCATTTGGGCAATTTCCCCATCACTCAAAGATAATTAAAGGTCTTGAATGACTTGCCAATGCCGGTCCCAAGCCCGGATGAAAAAGGAGGAGGGCGGCCTGCATGGAGGCCGTAAGGAGGCAGCCCCTCCACCATGCAAAGGCACAACAGGCCAATCACCTGTTTGTCTTAAACTATGATTACGAGCAGTACAAGAGAGAAAACCGGACTGATTCTAAAGGCGACGAACTGGAACGGACTACGGACTACGACTTATGGAACTTGGAACACAAGAAGTATAAATGGGAAGGAAGAGGAGCTGATGGAAGAGATGAGGAAAGCAAAACTAGAAATCCTGGCTATAACGGAAACGAAGAAAAAAGGACAAGGAGTCATGGATCTTGATGGCAACACGTTGCTCTACAGTGGTGTACCCATATCTGAAAGAGCTAAAGGGGGCGTGGGTTGCATTGTGGCCCAAAATCAAAAAGATAGTATCAAGGGATGGAACTTTGTCTCGGAGCGCATTATGGTTGTAAAACTAAAAGAAGGAGAAACCATAGTCAACCTGGTCATAGTGTATGGGCCAAATGAGGATGAGAGAGCAGAGGCCAAGGAGGAATTCTTTGAGCTGCTTCAAAGGACAGTGGATGACTGCCTAGATGAAGTTATCATGCTCGGAGATTTTAATGCCAGAGTTGGAAATGACCATGCTAGATGGGGTGGAGTTATCGGAAGATATGGAGAAGATACTCTCAATGACAATGGAAAGCGACTCCTTAGATTCTGCAGTGAGCAGAATCTGATCATTACAAACACAAAGTTCCCCCATAAGCGCATACATGCATACACTAGATGTGAACCAACCAAGAATGAGAAGTCAGTGATCGACTATGCCATTGTTCGGAGAAGCTCATTCAGATATGTCCGAGATGCAAGAGTCTGGAGGGGGCCAGAGATTGGAAGTGATCACTACCTGCTAACAATCAAACGAACAACTGAAAGAGTTGCTCAGCCTAGGAACTGCCCAACATCACGCAAGAAACAAAGTAAACGAGCAGGAGAAATGAGCATTAGGACCTACAAGCTGAGAGAGCCAGAAATTAAGACCAGATATCAGGGGCTTATTGCTACAGCAGTGAGCAACACAGAAGAACGACCTGATGACTTGGAAACCCTCTGGAATAAATTCAAGGATATCATAAAGACAGCTGCTGCAGAAGCATGCGGTGAAGTCCGACTTGGGAACCAGAGAAAGAGGGCACCTTGGTGGACAGAGGAAGTCAAAGAGAAAATAAGAGAGAAGAAAATGGCATGGAAACAATACTTAGGAGCTAAAAACACAACATTCAATTAGATTGGGTTATGAGATCATCGACAACACACAACAGAAATGGAATCCAGTGGACTCTGACTAAGCAGTTGGATGATCTGGATTTTGCTGATGACTTGGCTCTTCTGTCCCATAACCGTAATCAGATGCAGGACAAATTGAAAACACTCGATGAGAGGTCACAGCAATTGGGTCTGAAAATACACAGGGAAAAGACAAAAATAATGAGAATAAATGCAGGTAATGATAACAGGGTTGAACTTGAAGAAACACCAATTCAAGATGTAGAATCATACACATATCTTGGCAGTAATATAGACAAAGTTGGAGGGACAGACAGCGATATCAAAATAAGAATACAAAAGGCAAGAGGAGCTTTCATTGCATTGGGAAATATATGGAGATCAAGAGAAATCGGATCCAACACGAAAATAAGAATCTTCAATTCAAATGTGAAGTCAGTCCTATTGTATGGCTCGGAGACATGGAGAACAACAAAGACAACAACCAAAAAGCTACAGACTTTCATAAATGGGTGCTTGCGTAGAATAGAGGGATTAAAATGGTATGACAAGGTTACCAACGTGGAACTGATGACAAGAACTAGACAAGTGCCAGTGGAACAAGAGATGAGAAGAAGACGATGGCGATGGATAGGACACACACTGAGGAAATCTGTTGATAGCATTACAAGGCAGTCCTTGTTCTGGAACCCCCAGGGCAAGAGAGGCAGAGGAAGACCAAGAAGTACATGGAGAAGAGAGTTGGAAACAGAGGTGAAAATGATGAGGAGAACATGGAAAGAACTTGAGATGATGGCATGGGACAGGAGGACTTGGCATGTGTTTGTTGAAGGCCTATGCTCCTTTGGGAGTGGAGGGTTATGAATGATGAATATGAAAAACACAACAGGACAAATGGAAAAATATAGAGAATATGTGACACTCAGAACAGAAGCAAAGAACAAAGTGCTAGCAGCAAAACAGAAGTCCTGGGAAGAATTTGGAGAAAAGCTAGAAAAAGATGCACAAGAAAACCAGAAATTGTTCTATAAGACCCTAAAGAACATGAGGAAGGAAAAACAATGCCCTCTCAAATTTATAAAGGACAAGCAAGGCAAATTGCTTACTGCCCCGAAGGAAGTAATGGAAAGATGGAAAGAATATTTCTCAGAACTCCTGGATGGTGAGCATGGTGAAACATCAGAAATGATAACCACTAGCACAGAAGAGAAAACCAATGATGGTGAAGATGACATAAAGATGGAAGAACTGAGGGCAGCACTAGAGAAAATCAAGATGGGCAAAGCAGCAGGGCATGATGGTATAACACCAGAAATGGTTAAGTACATGGGAGCATCAGGCGACCTATTACTCCTAAAGGTCCTACAGGCAGCATGGTGCAACAAGACCATACCAAAGGATTGGGAGATTGCCATCATAACACCAATTTTCAAAAAGGGTGACAATCGACAATGTGGAAACCATAGAGGCATATCCCTTCTCAGTGTCCCTGGTAAAATCTACTCTAGAATCCTAGAGCAGAGACTCCGACGCCTAGCTGAGCCACAATTGGATGAGGTCCAGTGCGGATTCCGAGCAAATCGAAGTACTCAAAACCTAATCTTCACACTCAGACAGCTGAGTGAAAAGGCCCTTGAGTATAAGAGTGAGATCCATCTTTGTTTCACAGATCTGGAAAAGGCGTTTGACAGGGTCCCCTGGAGCAAACTTTGGGACTGTTTGGCAAGGAAGAATATTCCAGCACCTCTGATTCATGCTATACAGAGCTTCTACAAGTCTTGCAGAAATTATGTGAGGACAGCAAACCATAAGTCAGAAGAGTTCAGGACCACCACTGGTGTAAGACAAGGTGATATCCTATCACCTTACCTCTTCATACTCCTTATGGACGATGTCATCAAGGCATGTAAGGAGAGAACAAGAAAGTATTCAGTGGGGTACTGGAAGATGAGACAAGTCTATATTTCGGAGCTGGCATTTGCTGATGATGTTGCCCTGATTGCTAAATCAGAGGCACATCTCCAATCCAACCTGCAAGTCTGGAAGGAAGAGCTGGAGAAGAGAGGGATGGTCATAAGCAGCTCTAAAACAAAATCCATGGTGATATCACGAGAAGAAAGAAAACATCAGATTAAGTTGGGAGAACAGGTCCTGGAGCAGGTCGACTACTTTAAATATCTCGGAGCTATTATAGACCGAAATGGAGGCATCAAAGAAGAGTTGGCCACTCGAAAAGCAGCGACTGGGAGACTTTTTTCAGGCCATAAATCGTGGATTCCTCAGCAAGAAAGAGGTTGGTAAGAAAACGAAGATGGCTGTATACCGCTCCACCTATGTCCCAGTCTTGACATATGATGCGAGTCGTGGGCAATGACTACAACCCACAAAAGCCAGATCCAAACCTCAGAAATGAGGTATCTGAGGAAAGTGGTTGAAGTAACAAGAAGAGACATGGTCCGCAACCAGACGATCCGTCAAGGCCTAAAATCTCATCCGCTGCAGACCCAAATAGAACAGTCCCAACTAAGATGGTTTGGCCATGTCTGCAGAATGGGAGAAGATCGGCTACCACGACAAGCATGGGAAACAAAGAGCCAGGGATCCAGACCTCCAGGACGACCAAGAGTCCGCTGGGAGGACAACATTAGACAATCTTTGAAGGACCGAGGACTAGAATGGAACCAGGCCAGGAAGAAGACAGCTGATAGAATGGTCTGGCGCTCTCTCTTCCAAACCTCTACACCTCACGGTAGAAGGGGAACGACTAAGTCAGTAAGTAAGAATGACTTGCATTCATCAGTGAACAAGAAGTTAAGGCGGTTTATGGGATTAAAGAGAGACTGCTTAGACAGAAACCATTGTTAATGAGACAGATGACACTTGACAAAGTCTACAGAAAGGCCGTCTGTCATAATGCCTATTCATCAGTTGAAAATCCTGTTCCTGGTCCATCAACAGATGTCTGACTCCAAGCTGATGACGACGATTAGAGCATGAATGTAGGCTACATGTGCAGGTATTTAACAAAGTTTATTTTTTAAAGTTAAAAAAAATATTTTTCAAAAAATTGTATTACAGCTGTACATAATTTAAGTTGGGGTGATATTTGGCGAAATCCGAAGAAATAAGAAAACTGAAAAATGGCCATCCCCGAGCATTTCAGATTCTGGGTTACCAACTTGTATTATTTGTTGTGTACCCTGTATAATTTATGGCAAAATTACACAAACAAGCAAAGCTTTTCAATATGTTCACACATGACATAATGCCATTAATTGATTACCAAAGATGAACATTTTTATTTATAAATTAGGCCTGGAGAAAAAAAATCATTCAGGATGTTTTGTTTTCATGTTTTTAAATTCTTGTATTTTTTAAACTGGTAAAACTGAGATTCTTCTGTAAATATATTCATATTTACACATAAAATAAATATTAAATATTTATATATAAATAAGTATACATTTTCAAATCTGTATAGGCATGAGTCTTCTGAGAGCTGATAAAATCTTTGCTTGTATAAATCATTACCAATACTTTGTTCTATTTAACATCTTGAAGTCTACCAAGATCATTGCACAAATTTATGTTTAGTAAATCAATCAGCTGGAGTTTCGTTTTTGTTTAAGCTCTCTGCAAAGATTCTGACACTAAATCTGACATGGCACATTAACTTAGAATACAAACAAAAACCAAGTTAACTTAGAATACAAACAAAAACCAAGTTAACTTAAAGCAGAAAAATAATTACATCAGAAGTAAACAGATTTCACAAAGTATATGACAAAAATATGTGCGGAAAAAAAAAAATTCATACAAAATAATCTCCTTCCACATCCTCTACCACTCTTGAGACCACTCATGTCTTATGGTATCTCACTTAATTAACCACAAACAATAATACAGGAACAGAGGCTGAAAATAGACCATGTTGGCAACATTTAAAGAAAATAAAATGGTTGAGACACTATCTCCGTGTAAACACATTGAGTGGAATCACATACCTGTTTCTGCAAAAAGAGGATATAAAACTTCTGTTTCTTCACAAGCCGTTCTGGCAAGAGGTGTTTGCGATTACATCATTCCACAACTTCTTGGCCTTAGTGATGTTGACTTTTATTCATGCTCTGATGTTAAACTACGATGTTAAACTATGTAGTATTGTCTCCCTCTACCTCTTTGTCCATCAACCTTTCCAGCTGTCACAAAGTGACCTTGAATATGGACTGCTTCCCTTTGATGTGTTTAATATGCTTCACTTGTGCATTGGCCTCCTTCACGATGTCCGCATAACTCCTTTTAGTTGTCCATTCTTTTTTTAACATTCATCTGTAGAATCACATATGTGTGGATCTTGTTGCTTGTTTGAACACAAAATTCAAGAAAGTAAAATTGGATAAACTAAGCTGCTGAAGTATAAAAGAGAAGCGAGTTAACTGGTGCTGAGATACTCAAATTGGCCTAAAGCTCAACTTAATCTTCCCAAAACATTTGGCAGCAACAATGAAAACTAGTCTCTGTTTGACACCCTATAGTAATAGAAGATGAAGAAGAATGAATTGTTACAATTGCTATTTTTATCTCAGTTAACTACTCAACACACGCTTTCTTCTTAACATTCATTATTTGAATGAAGAGAACAACAGGACTATTCGATCATACTTAGTGTCATTTGTGGCACAGCTATGCCCTACTATGTAAAGCACCACATGAAGGGTAAATAGAAATGACTTAGGGAAGTATATGAAACAACTTGACTGAATTCTGTACCGACTAGGTTGAACGTGACGCGCCTCGCCAAAACTTTATTAAAAAAAAAAAAAAATCAGATTGAAGATAAGTCCATATACTTTATGGCTTACTACTATTTCATTTTGAGACAGTTTTCTGTAAACATATAAACAATGCATTGCAAACTATGAAAAACTTGTAATCAATAAAATAAATTAATTTTTATTAAAATGAGATCTCTTGTTTACAGATACCCTGACATGGTGCTACTCAAATATCTCTTGGGTCTGAAAGGTATAGCCATTCTGCTTGAGCTTTTGCAGGACTCTCTGGCTGTTGGTCCAAATGTTTCAGCAGATCAGAAATTATGCTTGTTACTGCTTCTCCGACTTCCTCAGCTGGCGTTGTCCTGTCATTTAGACATTTCCAATCATGTTCTGACACACCTGGAGGCAACTGCAGAAAAGCCAGGGTAAGAAATATAGTAAATATCTTGGTGTTTTCTAACTTGACCAAATGGCTAGATGTAAAAAAATATTAACATACCATTAAACTAGCATTCACCTGTTAGGGAATCTCAATGATTCAGCTTCAGAATAACTCATAAGTACTGGAAGCTAAAAACTCATAAGTACTGGAAGCTAAAAACTCTTAAGTACTGGAAGCTAAAAACTCATAAGTACTGGAAGCTAAAAACTCATAAGTACTGGAAGCTAAAAACTCTTAAGTACTGGAAGCTAAAAACTCATAAGTACTGGAAGCTAAAAACTCATAAGTACTGGAAGCTAAAAACTCATAAGTACTGAAAGCTAAAAACTCATAAGTACTGGAAGCTAAAAACTCATAAGTACTGGAAGCTAGGCCCCTAGTAGTTCCCAGGGGTCTCTGAAGATAGAAAGAAAGAACAGGACGTCTGCACCCTAAGGCATATAGTACAAGGCAACTAATATGAGCTTGTGTACGGGGCTGACAACCTCATCATATAAAACTGACTGCTACAGAAACCACTGCTGCAAGAGCATGTGACTTCTTGGTGCAGGCTTCCTTCAAGGAAACCAGCTGCAGTGGCACTTCATGCTTCGTAAGGAGTGCAAAGGAAAGTGACGATTGTAAACTAGCTAATCTAATCTGATCTGCAATTTTCTGTGGTGCTAAAAGCGGGTGATGCTCAATGTCGACTTTGAGTATTGTGTACATCTATTTAAACAAACAAACTTCTAACTCACAATGAATTATACAGCAGTCAAACATTTAAAAAAGTGAAACTCTGCATCATTATTAGATATTGTAAACAGCAGTCAGGATAATCTATCAGTCTGGCATTACCAAGTTCTATCTTCTTCTTCTTTGATCCTTAGCTGCTGGCCGTCAAAGCAGTCAGTGGCCATCACGCCTAGTGGCGTCTTGTAGGGCAACAACAAATTGATTCCACTTTTCTCGGTCGGCGGCCATCCTTCGTACAGTGCCCAAACTCTGGTTCATTCTTTGCATCTCAGCCTCCACAGTCCTCCGCCAGGTTGTTTTTGGTCGGCCTCTCTTTCGTTTTCCCTCAGGGGTCCAAAGCATAGCTGTTCTTGTGATGGCATCAGGGTCTCTTCTGAGGACATGGCCAACCCAGCTCCAGCGTCTGCCAGCTATGATGGTGTACATGTCCTCTTGCTTACTCCAAGTAAGCAGATCTTGGTTGGTGATGGTATTCGGCCAAAAGATTCGGTGAATTTTTCTTAGGCATGTTGTGTGAAAAGAGGACAATTTCGACATTTCCTTCTCTGTAACTCTCCAGCATTCCGCACCATAGAGAAACACAGAAAGCACACAGCTCTGATATAATCTTAATTTTGTGCTTGTGCTGTATTGAGAGGACTTCCAGATGTTGTTTAGGCTAAAAAAGGCTGTTCTTGCCTTATTCATTCTGATGTTGATGTCTTCGCCTGCCCCGCCGTCTGGTGTTACTATGCATCCTAGGTATGTGAAGGTGTCTGTCTGTACCAGTTGCTGATTCCTTACTGATATGGGCTCAGGGTTGCTCACATTGAGCGTCATGACCTCTGACTTCTTTAAATTGACATTCAAGCCCACCTGGTGGCTAAACTTTTTAAGTCTATCCATTTTTTCCTGGATGTGTTGATGTGAATGTGCTAGTAGTGCAATGTCATCTGCATATTCCAGATCTTCCAATGTAGAAAATGTAGTCCATCTTATTCCCCTTGGACTGCCCTCTGTTGACCAAGTTCTGTGAGTGATGGATTATTAGTTTTACTGTAACTGTTTTTCTTCAAAACATTAAAGAATAAAATTAAAGGCATGAAGCATTCACATTGTCTCCCTCTATCTCTTTGCCCATCAACCTTTCTAGCTGTCACAAAGTGACCTTGAATTTAGACTGCTTCCCTTTGATGTGTTTAATATGCTTCCCTTGTGCATTTGCAAAATAAATGGTTACCATTAACCATGTAATATTAGAATTACTTGACAAGTTCAATTCCTGACATTGTTAATTTAAAATGGATCAGTTAACAAGAACTCTGGCTGTCATCATCATCATTACCCTCAAGGTCCCTAGATCAACCTTTAACAAGTTTCCACCAAGTCTTCCTGTACTGTGCCATCCGTTCAAATTTTTCCATGTCTCCGTTATTACTTTTTTTGCAAGAAAGACAAAATACTGTGAATATATATTGAGGCAGATAGAAAGTACAGTCCTTCCAATTTTACTACATTAAAAGCTCCGGAATTTTCATCGTTATAGATGAATCAAAAATATAAACAGATAAAGATGTTCATAAAATTAAATAAGTGTTGATTTTAAGCTGACAGTGTGTGGCAGAAACCGCTTACTTGAAACATCTTGCCTGGAGCTCTGCACTGCTCAAGAATGGCATCAGTTTCATAAGCACAGTCCACTGGTATAATAATATGATCATTCCATACAAACTCTTCTACTTCATGGGCTGCATCTGAACCTCCTGAGCTCATCAATTAAAAAAAAAAAAAAATCAAACATGATTAATAACAGTTATTGCATGAAAGATTCATAATTAACAAAGATCCAAGCTCAGCACCTAGATCTGACAGCAAAATCATTAAATATTTTGATATTAAACCTACATCATCAGAGCCAAATCTGGATTCAATGAAGTTCAGGCAAAAAACAAATTTCAAAATCTGAAATAAAAATTACCAACCAAATAAAAGGTGAAGGTCATCCCATAGTGATACTGTCATAGGGCAGTGAAGTCTTAAAGATTTTGCTATGCTAGGTTCAGCTTTATGGGGTGTGGTTTCCTTCCTTGCTGCCTTTGTGCCATGCCTAACAGCAGTCAAGTGCCCATTTACAGCTGGGTAGACTGGAGTGTGACTCTTCCAGGCTTTGATCCCAGAACCTGGTAACTTTGGCAGCAGAGAGGCAAGTATTTTAACGGCTCAGCCAATCAGATGCTCACCAGGAACCCCCCCCCCCCCCCCCCAAAAAAAAAAAAGAAAAAGCTGTTACAAAGTAATGTGTTGGAACTCAAACAAATACTAAATAAATAAATAAAGTTGTTCACACATCTTGTCAGAACTAAATTACCCCAACCAACTGTACAAATTTTCTGCAATGGGAACAAAAACAGCAGTCACCTGAGACAAAAACTGGCTTCTTGAAACTGTTTAAACATGTCTGAGCAATTTTCTAAGTAGTCTAGCAGTATTCTGGGTCATCTTACTTGATTCACCACTGCACATAAACTAAATGTGTAGAAAATACAGCAGAACATCTGACATATTCACTCCCACGAGGAAAGGACATTATTTAATATAATAATAACTTGGCAAACAACTACAGCTTGTACAATATGATTTAGTTCCTAAAATTCTATTACTGTGCATCTGTTACATCGATAATAAACAAAGAAAAATGAAAGACAAAGAATGAACATGCAGTAAAGATTTATGGTGTACTTGCACATACTGAACAAACTCAGATAATGAAATTTCATCTAATGAATCACTCTAGACTGTTTTTCCAGTTCACTTTAACAAACTTGATCTCCATAACAAAACAGTTGCAAATTTGTTGTTGTTGTTTTTATTTTGCATATCCTAATGATATTTAGAACATAAAAACTATAAAAAAGGTAAGACCTTTTGGCATCAAATAATTAAAGTGAATTAAAAAGAAACATTAATTTACATAAAAACAAATCAACTTAAGCCAGAATAAGTACCATGTCAAGTAATCATGATGTTGTTGACTGAACTCACCAGGCAATTAACATTTGAGCACTTTGTGCTTCGTGAACTGAATATTTCTGGGATTTACTTTTGTGGATAATAAGCATATTCCTGTTCATTAGAAGTGATCACGTCGTGCATCTCTGAAGCAATACAACTTGCAGGTGAAGTCCAGCAATGAAACTTGTGTGGTTTTTATAGTTTACATTAAAATTACATCTCATGCAGAGGTGCAATCTAATTTAACTGGCTCACATAAATAAAATTAACACACAATTCTAAAGCTTCTCTAACCAAAGCTTCCAATTAGCTAATAAATAAGCTGCAATACTAACCAGGGACGCAGTGAATTAAATTTTAGTGCTGAATTTCACATTTAGAATTCTTCTGTTAATGAGAAGCAGTGAAAACATAATCCATATTTGAGGGCTTAGTAAAGCAGTACTAACCTTTCAATAATGGACCTCACGAGACAGTATTAGCTATCATTAACTGACATTTTAAAACTGTATTTCTTCAAAGAGGAATAAAGTAAAGTGTAAACCTGCTATAAAACCAAATTCAGATATATCACGATTATTGTTTGGCTCCTTTTTCTGTGAAAATCATGTTCAAAACATAAAATCGCTGAAAACCATCTCAACTGGTTGCCCTGCTATAAAATGATGCCACCACCTTCATGATAATATACTTTGGACTATAGTGATTGCATAATAGCTGGGTTTTACTGTATTTCTATTTCGATAAAGAGCTCTATAAATCTACTTAAAGTTTTCACAAAAATGATCTACTTTCAAATTAAAAAGTTCTAAAAATAGCATTCACTTTCATCTGCATAAAGGCTTAAAAATAAAAAGCGCTCAATAAATGTATCAGCGAAGGCTTTATAAAAACATATCAACAGAGGGTTCCGTAACACAGCATCTACATTAATAAATGTTTAATAACAAGAATTATCTTCTTACATAAAGGATGTCCTTAAACAGTACTCACATTGAGTATATGGCCTTGTATAACAATATCTTCTATATGCATCTCTATAAGACAGCACCAATCTTCTAAATACACCTCTGTAAAATAGTACTTATCTTCCATAAACATCTATATAAAATAGCAGTGGTGCACCACTTCACATACCTGGGTTCTACCATCAATGACAAACTCTCTCTGGACACAGAAATTGACAACCGCATTGGAAAAGCTGCAGCTACCTTTGCCCGCCTCACAATGCGTTTGGGGAAACTCCAAACTCACAATGAAAACCAAAGCTGCAGTTTATAACGCCTGCGTCACCAGCAGACTCATATATGGCAGCAAGACAAAGACAACAATTGCTAAGCAAGAAAGAAGGCTCAATACCTTCCATCTACGGTGTCTACTCCACATCCTCAGTATTACGTGGAAAGACAAAGTGACTAATGACGAGGTGTTGTCACGATCTGGCCTTTAAAGCATGTATACACTGCTTAGACAGTGCAGACTACGCTGGCTTGGCCACGTCCGCCGCATGGAAGATGGTCACATCCCAAAAGATATCTTCTACGGACAACTGGCAGATGGCAAAAGAACAGTTGGGCGACCACAGCTGAGATTCAAAGATGCGTGCAAGAGAGACATAATGGCAATGGACATAAATCCAGCAACCTAGGAGGATGAAGCTGGAGATCGCACCAAGTGTCGATGCTATCTATGGTGTCACCTTAGATTGGGCAAAAAGAAGCTCTCACAGCAAGCAGAAGAGAGGAGAAAAAATCAAAAGGAACACCAGGAAAATAAGTAGCCGAGGGCTGTCACCTCAGGAGCGCATTCCCATAGTCAGTTATGAGAAGGGGCTATTATTATGATAAAATATCACCAGTATTCTATATAAACCTCGATAAATTAGTACCTATCTTTTACATACATCTCTATAAAATAGTACCAATCTACTGTACATACACATCTCTATAAAATAGTACCTATCTTCTATATACATCTCAATGAAATAGTACCTACCTTCAGCCTACAATTCCATAGAACAGTAACTATCTTTAACACAGAGCTCAATAAAACATACCTACCTTCAACAAGCAAACAAATCTGGAAACATCTTCCCACAATGGCCTCCTTTTCCCAGACACTACTTCCACAAAACAGCGTCTGACCAAAATCTTTAAGAGCAAAAGTCCCATCAGAGCTCTGATTATAGTGCTCACTCATATCCTACATATACACAAACAGAAAAACAAATGCAATGAAACGTGACAAATATTTATGCTTTATTGATAACACGTTTCAATAAGCTTGTTGATTAGTCTACTTTATTCAACACCAACTGATCAGTAAGTAGAAAACTGGACCTATTTTGCAGTGATATTTCATTTAATAAAAACCCCTGCATTAGCAGGTCTAAATAACATTTTACTGTTAAAAGATTTGGGCATTGTCAGTTGCAAATAATAGTGCTCAGAAATAATGCACTTCATAATATGCTGTAAACCTCTAATAACTGAAGAATAGTCATTTCGATATTTTATGTGATGGAAAAAACTCAAATAACTGAAGAATGGTCATTTCCATATTTTATGTGATGGAAATAATAACTGAAGAATGGTCATTTCCATGTTTTATGTGATGGAAATAATAACTGAAGAATGGTCATTTCCATGTATTATGTGATGAAAAAAACTGTAATAACTGAATAATGGTCGTTTTTATGTTTTACGTCATGGAAAAAGCTCTAATAACTGAAGAATGGTCATTTCCATGTTTAATGTCATGAACAAAAATCTAATAACTGAAGAATGGTCATTTCCATGTTTTATGTCAAGGAAAAAAGAAATTATATCAACTACATTTAGTTCTTTGTTTACATGATATATGTGTTCCCGAGAATGTTGTGTAAAATGGAAAAGGATTTTCTCTCTCAAAATGCATTTAAAGTAAGGGGGATGCATTCCACCAATATCGTACACAATAATAAAAACAAATACATGTAATAA
Source organism: Oreohelix idahoensis (assembly GCA_024509875.1). Classification (NCBI taxonomy): domain Eukaryota; kingdom Metazoa; phylum Mollusca; class Gastropoda; order Stylommatophora; family Oreohelicidae; genus Oreohelix; species Oreohelix idahoensis. Next base: position 72,043 of record JAMPIV010015454.1, read on the forward strand.
TAAACAGTTTAAATTAATATTCACCATTAATATTAAGTACATGTACAGAAAACAACATTGACAAATTGTTCAACATTGACAGGGGAAAGACCATTACTTTCTTCTTTTTCATTAGCTTCTGATTCAACGATGGTTGGGGTGGTGAGTCATCTGAATGAGAAGCAAGCAATGCAGCAATGAAATATTTCCTGAAGAAGGTTTTCAGAGTTGAATTTGTGACTTTCTCTGCTCATGGAGGATTTCTTGGTAGGCAGCACCACAATCTATCATTTTCCTCCTGACCATAAAGCTCCTGTCCATGTTAGGATCCTCTTGTTCACAGATCATGAGGCAGGATTCAAGAAGTTGGAAGGCCTCCTTTAATCGTTTCACTGTAATTTGTCGTCCTGGTGGTTGTTGCTTCTTCTTCCGTGGTGATCTTCTTCAGTGCCAACATCTTTTCATTGCTCAATTCTACTTTCTGAGATTTAAACAAATTTACAATTTCATTTTCGTCATCTCCATTTACATCAGCTCTTGAGACCATTTTGATATCATTCTTAATAGCTGTGATACTATTGTCATCAAGGCAAAAGCCTTCAAAGTCATGACAGAATTGAGGGCACACTTTTTTTCCACACATCATTCATGCATCGCAGTGGAACTTCATTCCATGCAGATCTGATTAGTGAAAGTGCATCTTTAATAGTGAATGCCTTAAAAAATCCCTCAAAGAAACATTTCAAACTGGCATCATTGTGCTCTCGCGCTCCCGTTGTCATGCAGATAAAATACATACTGTAAAGATGTCTAAATATTGGGTCACGCCGAATAAAACAAAAATGCCTTAAAATTGGTGCACTAAGTTCAAATTTGACTAAATTAAACAAAGAACTACCATATTATATTAGAAAAAAGGTATGCATCATGCACTAGTTCCTCTGTCTTATTCCTAAAGGAGGAAGTGGCCAGCAATGTAGTAAAGGTTAACTATAACTAATCAACAAGCCATCCAAACGAGCTATTGGAATATAGGTGCACCCACTGAGCCAGTCTGATGTAAAATGTCATTGGTAATCATAACATTTTCCTGAAATATCATATCTCTGTGCCCTCTAGTGATCTGCTAACAATGAGCTAAATATCTTTAACTATAAGAAAACTGGAGAGACATCAATGCATGTAAGAAGGAAGCCCCATTACCTGAGAATCCTGCTCTGGAAGGACGTGCCAAACTGTTGACTTTATAAACTGTTTCTGACATTCTTCATAAAATGTGCGCCCTACAAGTTCACTGATACCATAACAGCCCCCAGTTGCAATGGCGATATGGTTTAGCTTGGCCAGGTGTCTTCCAATAGACCTAAATGGGTACACAAATAGAGAGGAAAACAAGCCTATATATGATGCTAGCTCTCCATCTCTCACTGTCTCTCTCTAGTGTACCAGTGCAATGACCCTAAACTGAAAATTAAAATAGGAAAATTGTAAAGAGTAGGCCATAAGGCTGCTGCCCTGGCAAAATATAAAAATTTGAAACCTACCCACCACAAAAATAGTTATAGAATGTTTGAATCTTATATACACAAACTGGAATTCTTACTGATGCTAATGGAGTCGAGCACTGTGCTGAGATCCTCCTTGTGTGATCTAAGGGAGGAGGATGGAGCACTGATGGAGTTGTCCATGTGCAATGAAGGTAGTCCTTCAAACCAAACCAAACTAAATTTCAAACTTTAAATAATTACAGTTTTTCTGCAGACACTTAATACTCCTTTATCTAACATTGAGATTCCCTTACTTATGGTCATTCCTTCTCTTCTAGCCTAGCTATGTTCTAGTAAACATATACATATATTATCGTATATCTATTACACAAACACATACATTTTTGTTTTTAAAAGTCCACAAAGATGCGATAAGATGTTGTCTACATTTCTCACACAATTGTCTTAGACGGTAAATCTGCCCAAGTGGTACTTCTTTCCATTTAAAAACCAGCTTGTCCTTGAGAGATTAGACTGGACAACAAATTTTGACTTTTTGTGTGTATCTGAGATTAAACCAAGTTACCTTTATGTTGTTTGGGCTGCTGAATAAGAAAATGGCCGTTAAAACACCAGATTAGCTCTAGTTTTTTAAATATCTGTAAAACAAGTTTTACACATTTGTATATACATACCATATGATAATAATGCTCATAGCGGAAATGATTCACAGTGACGCCTTTTTGCCTGTTGCTTGTAATGAGTTTCTGGAGCATCTCTCACAAGGTTCCAACAATAGTCTGCTAGCATTGCTGCATTCCATTTCCCTTGGTACCTTTTTTCGATGGTAGTAATGTCCTGATGAAATCGTTCCCCATGCTTGTCACTGACAGCACCGCCGTTAGAAGGGAAGAAATCCAGATGAGAGTGTAAAAAGTGTAATTTCAAAGACATGTTGCACCCTAATTTCTCGTAGCGCTGCAAGAGGGTTTCTACAAGCTCCTGGTAATTGTCAGCCTTATTGTTTCCTAGAAAGTTTGTGGCCACTTGCTGGAAAGCATTCCAAACTAACTTTTCATCACCTGTGAGGATATCATCAAAATGCTGATCTCTTAAGAGCTGACGTACCTGTGAACCGACAAATACACTTTCCTTGATTTTGGCCTCACTAAGTCTGGGAAATTTATCAGAAGGTATAAAAATCCTGCCCAATTTCGATCCATGGCCTTTACAAAATTCGTCATTAATCCAAGTTTGACGTGGAGAGGAGGGACCAAGATCTTGTGGTAAAATGTTACCATTATGGAGCAGCACAGCTTTTAAGCTCAACTTGGACAAATCAATGAACAGCCTCCAATCGTCGTCTTTGTAGTTGATGTGCAGTGCTGCCATCAGACCCAGTATACCAACGCAAGCAATGAGGTTATCTGTTATTTTGAAATATGGAAGCAGACCTTTTTGCCGAGTACGTAACACAGACACATGCAAATTCTCTTCTAGACGATTCCATTGCTGCAGTCTGGACCCCAACAGCTCTGCTTTATTTTTTGGCAATTCCAGATCTCTCACTAGATCATTCAATTCACTCTGGGTAATTGTATGTGGCTGTACAGACTCTTCAATAGGCACAAAATCAGGATCTCTTGATGTAGATGCTTTCACGGGTGACGGATGTCCACTGGCCTTATTATCTTCTTCATCATCCAGAGTACAAGATTCTGGTGGGTCAGGAACAGGAAGTCCTTCCCCGTGAGGCACTGGCCACATAGCAGAGGGAATATTCGGACAGGCCACAGGCCGCTTTTTCTTCTTAGAAATACCATGTCCAATTGGGGGAGTCATGCAAAAGTAACAATTATTAAGATGGTTTGTCGGTTCCCTCCACACCACTGTAACTGCAAAGCGCATCGATCGTCCTTTTCGGTTCAACCAGCAGCGCAGATTCGTTGCACAGGATTGACAACATATATGTGGGGCCCAGTACCGGTCCTGGTCACCGATCTCACAACCAAAATAAAGGCTGTAAGCTTTCTTTAACCCCTTCCCCCCGCATCTTGAAAACTAGAGCTAATTCGCGATTTTTAAGTTCATATTCGTGATCAGCATGTCCAAATTAGTTAAAAATAGCTACTTTTGTCTCGGATACATTTTGGCTGTTGTCCAGTGTTATATGATCTGACTGGAATGTGGAACTGATGACCAGAACCAAACATGGGCCAGGGCAACTGGAGGTGAGAAAATGATGATGATGTTAGCTAGGACACACAGACTGAGACAACTTGTTGATAGCATTACAGGGCAGTAAATTAATATGAAATAAATATAAAGGTATGTTATCAGGCACTCGCAGGAAATAAAGAAATAGAACACCAGACAACAGAAAAACAACAGACATGAGTGGCTTACCCAGGATTTGAACACTAGACCTTCCGTGCGACAACCCCGCCTAGCCATGCAAGCGAATCACACTATCCGCTCTGCCATCTACGCATCATCAAAAAATGATGTTTCAATGGCAGGTCAATAGTGCGAACCACAATACACGACACCAGAAGTCCTCCATAGGCAGTTCAGCCTATTAATGACGCAATCACTTCTGTTGTATTTCTATCAAGCAGTATAGGCCGAATCCAACAAGACCCTTAGGACCTTAATACTGTGTCCAGTAAATGATAGTAGACTAGAACAGTGAGAACAGAATAGTGGGTAGGTTTGGTATTGTACAAACATTTATTACAAATAAGGGAGGGAAACCCGAGGCCTGTAAACAGTAAATTAATATGAAATAAATATAAAGGTATGTTATCAGGCACTCGCAGGAAATAAAGAAGTAGAACACCAGACAACAGAAACTCACTTTTTTTCTTCTAGGAAAATCTCTAGATCTGGCACCTGGAATGTTAAGCTAAATGAACAAGAAAAGACAAAAAAAAGTGGCAGCAGACATGAATAGTCTTATGCTGAATAAAAATGATATTTTACACTGCCTTTCAAATTATGCATCTCTAATCACAAGGGATCAATACAAAATTTCCTGAAAATGTTTCTAACATCAAACATAATATAAACACAAACCTGCAAATGGATTCAGACCTGGCATCAGAAAACTTTGAGGCTCCAGACACATAAACACAGTGTCTAACATCTAAAGACCTTTTCAAGTAGTCGACCTATATGCAGTAAAAAATAGTGAAAACTAAAGTCTGACCTAACCACAAGAGAAGAATGAACATGCTAGTTAACCATGGTTTAGTGGTCTCAGTACAAAATGTGTAATTTAGCCTGATTTAAGTCAGCATACATGTACATGTGTTGTTAATTTCATAATAAGATGACATATCAGTGACATTTTTTTTGGGATAAAAAATAAATATACAAGAATGCACTTCCTGCATCCAGCATGGGTTTTATCACCTGTCCTTTCTAATACCTGTTGATTGCCATTAACCACTGACTATGGATACTGTCCAACTAGCTTGATAACATGTATCCACTAGAACGTGCAGATTTACAGGCAAGCAGAGAAATTCATGAAGAAAGAATAGAGCTACTTCACCCTTAGGCATGTCATACAGGGCAACTAATGTGAGGTTGTGGAGTGGCATGGTAACTTCATCATGTAAAACAAATTGCCAAAGAAACCACCACTACAAAGCAAATGACTGCTTCGTGCAGGCTTCCTGTGCTGCTGACCTGCCCAGGACTCTCCACAGAAAGAAGAAAGCTATTGCCTGGCTCCCCAACAATCACAAATACTCTATGCAGCACCACTCAACAGCTGCAGAACATGTAAAAATTCTTCAACTTGGCACTGGCTGCGAAAGAATGACAGGCTCGACAACCCTAGTTAATCAACAACAACAAACTGCAAGAGGACAGATGCAGTGGATGCTCCATAAGGAGTGCAAGGGAAAATGGTGAATGATGATGGTGACATGTTTCGACAAGCCATAGGTCCTCACATGATCATCTTATTCGTGGTGGCCACCCCTGAGAAAGGATCATCACAGGTGTTACCACTGACAAAGGATCTCATTATTAACATGCAGCATGTTGGGCTGGAGACATCACTTAATGTGTGACATTGCCATCTCTCATTCCAACAACCAACTAGATCTTGAAGGGGCTGCCAGCACCACAAGGGCAAGGACGAAGCTCTAGCTTAGAGCGACATGCATGTTATGCCAGCACTTTGAACAGAAACTGTATTTTGAGGACTCAGTTCAACATGACTGTGCAGTGACTAAGGATAGATTAGAGTGCAGATGCAATCTTTCTCTGGCTATAAGGGTTCATTTAAATCATACGACATATAATCAAGAAGCCAGTTAAGCATGTCCTGCAGACAAAGAAGACATGACTGTTCTTCTGCTGTTGCTCCAAACAAATCTCCTGGTAAAACATCAGTCACAAAAGAATTAAGAGTGAGAACCTTCAGATGATGGTCTAGCAAAACAGTCTATCAGATAAGCTTTTGAGCTGGACATCTCTTTCTTCAGTTCTGTCATGCTAAGTATTTAAATTGGATAATTGTGTAATGCAGTGTTTCTTATCCTTTTAGAGATCCCGCACCCCTTTACAGCATCTTAATAAGCCTTGCACCCCTTTACAGCATCTTAAGAAGCCTCGCATTCCTTTATCTTCTAGTTCACAAAACATGCCAGAAATGCTTAACTCATTCCCCCCCAGGCTGTTTTTGGGTTTTACCCAGGCCCGAAAATGGATGCAATTTTTTCAGACAGGTGAGGTTTTAAAAACAGACAGTGAACAAATACATAAGTTCAGTAGGTACTTGTGTTATACATTTAAATGTGTGAAATTGACTGGAGAATCTTATGAACTGCTTCATATAATTAATTAATATGAATAGGTGTGTGTTATGTCTTGTGAAGTGTAGACTTGATTAAAAAAGTGTTAAAAGCTTTTTTTTTAAATTGTATACTTAAACTTAAATATTTCAGCTCCCAATTAATGTATGGCGATAAAATGTTCAGAATGTCAGTGCACATTTAGTTTGAAACATATCTAGAAACTTTTATCACTATCACTTCATAGTTGTAATTTTTGTGATTTTTTTTCTCAAAACCACATGTTTGTAAAAACAACTACTCAAAATGTGTGCAATTTTTCTCTTCAGGTTATATTTTAAAAACAGGCAGTAGATACACATTTTATTTAACTAGGTGTTAATGTTATACATAAACATGTGGGAAATTGACTGGAGAATCTTATGACTTGCTTCATATAATTAATTGATATGAATAGGTGTGTGTTATGTCTTGTGAAGTGTAGACTTGATTAAAAAAGTGTTTTAAAAATTGTATACTTAAACTTAAATATTTCAGCTCCCTATTAATGTATGGCAATAAAATGTTCAGAATGTCAGTGCACATTTAGTTTGAAACATATCTAGAAACTTTTATCACTATCACTTCATAGATGTAATTTTTATGATTTTATTCTCAAAACCACATATGTTTGTAAAAACAACCACTCAAAATGTGTGCAATTTTTCTCTTCAGGTTATATTTTAAAAACACATTTTATTTAACTAGGTGTTGATGTTATACATTTAAATGTGTGAACTTGACTGGAGAATCTTATGAATTGCTTCATATAATTAATTGATATGAATAGGTGTGTGTTATGTCTTGTGAAGTGTAAACTTGATTAAAAAAGTGTTTAAAATTTTTTTTTAAATTGTATACTTAAACTTAAATATTTCAGCTCCCATTTAATGTATGGCGATAAAATGTTTAGAATGTCAGTGCACATTTAGTTTGAAACATATCTAGAAACTTTTATCACTATCACTTCATAGATGTAATTTTTATGATTTTTTTTCTCAAAACCACATATGTTTGTAAAAACAACCACTCAAAATGTGTGCAATGTTTCTCTTCAGGTTATATTTTAAAAACAGGCAGTAAATACACATTTTATTTAACTAGGTGTTAATGTTATACATAAACATGTGGGAAATTGACTGGAGAATCTTATGAATTGCTTCATATAATTAATTGATATGAATAGGTGTGTGTTATGTCTTGTGAAGTGTAGACTTGAGTTAAAAAATAAAATAAAATTGTATACTTAAACTTAAATATTTCAGCTACCAATTAATGTATGGCAATATAGTATTAAGAATATCAGTGCACATTTAGTTTGAAACATTTACATTTCCCAGAAGAATTTGCCACTATTCACATGCTTTTATGGTAGTCATAAAAACATTGTGGGTGTAGATGTGGCTGGTCTGGACATCCAGTGCAATAATAATGAGAGCGCTGACGACGAGCAGGTGTGCTGCAGTGGACACAGTTCTTATCTCTTTTTGCATAACATACAAGATGCCTTGTGTCACACTGGTACTCTGAAGTTGAGGCAGCTTGGGATCTAACAATATTAGTAGCTGCATTTTCTTGGACACTAAGTGGACTCAAAACAGCAGAAGCTTCAGTTAGTTGGTGAAGCAGATTTCTTTTGAACTGCAGCAGTGATTGCTTTTCACCTTGATGAAAACAGTATAAAACTGAAGCATTCACCTGCACTATTTCAAGCAGCCAAAAGAAATTTTTTTTCCCCCATTTAACAGATTTTCTGTTGTGCACACCCATAATAACCAACTTTTTGATCCAGGAGATCACACCAATTCATTGAATTGTTGTATTCATCTATCATTTTTTGTTTGACAATGTGCTTCTGTGTCGTTATGGTCTCCACTTTGGCCTGAGAAGATACAAGGAAAACCAATTTCTTGGCCTTTTTGTCTCTAAATGCTGTACACAACACTGTGCTTGTTTGTGTCATATACCATCTGTATTCCAGATAACTAAGGCGCAGTCTTCAGCTGTAATGGAAAATTTCTCCGGTACCAGTTTAGTATTGCTTCTTCTCCATAAAGAAGTCAATGAATTCTCTTGTGGTGTAATACCTGTCAGCAAATAAATGGTATCCTGTACCCAAAGGCTGTATTAAGGTCTGAAAAATCTTGACAGCTCACTGTTTGTATCCACTTCAGGATCATATGAAGTACCATAACCAAAATATGTGAACATGTTCACCACATATCCAGTTGCTGAATCACATAAACCAAAGATTTTTATGTGATATTTGCTTGGTTTACTTGGATTAAACTGCTTATATTGCCATCTGCCTTTGTACCCTATTACCATTTCATCCAAACTGAGATTTTGGAATGGGTAAAAGGCACTCTCAAATTTTTGCAACAACATTGTTAAGTCATAATTTTTTAGTAGGAGTTAAGTGTTAAGGATTTTTATGTACGGGGCTGTTTTTTCTAGTAAGAAGTTTAAAGTAATGAGTAGATTTTTTATTTGGGTACTTTGTTTACGATAATTTTGGTACATAGCTCAACTGAAGCTATTGTGTTAGTTTAAACTGTTTGAATGTTCTTAGTAGTAGTTTGGGGAGAGAACAGATGAGCTGAGCTCAGATGTTAAGCAAGTGAGTTCGCGCACGAGCGACTTCACTGAGCTGTACTGAGAAACAATTATCTCAGGCATTAAGGGATCTGACAGAGCTTCGAGACGGGTGATTTTTGTCTCGTTAGTGTGATCAGAATATATTATTGTAGGGAAGAGTTTCTTTCCCAATTTATGGATTTTTTCCAAGATAGTATTCAAATGCCATGGATTACGTTGGCTCATGTTAGATAATAAGAATTGCGATGTATGCAATCTTTTTCCCTCTGATGGATGTTTATTCCTATGGATATGAACTGTATTGTAAGTTGCGGTGTGTGCAACCGATTTCTGGATAGTTGCTAATATGTTCTGCAACCTATTTACCATGGATTTTTGAGATGTACTTACACGATTTATTATTCTAATATGGTACTGAGAGTTGCTGTGTATGCAACCAATTTGCTGGATATTTGTAGTAACCTTTGACAATGTTGCTGTTCCTTCGTGTACTTTGCTATGTTACTGTGTCATAAATAAACTGTGTAAAGTTGAACTGGTTGGTCTATTTCATGACCTTACGTTACTGTTGTGTGGGTGAGAGGATAGCAGAATACTACACACCTGAAGACCCCATGACATCCACGTATTGTTAGATTGTACAACTGTCGGCCACCTGTAAGCCCGACCATACTGACTTTGTCCTTGTCAGTGATTCAACACACACACACCCACCATCACAAACATTCACACAGTAGCAAACATGTTCATAAAAGGTTCAATCTTTTCTTTTCCTTGTGAATTTTCATCAGAGGCATGAAGCATTATATGATATAATGCTTCAAATCTACTTCTTGAAAACATCTGACGAAACCAAGGAGTATAAAATTCTGCAGATGTAGACCAGTAATCGCGAATGCATGGTCTTTTCTGAATCCCAATATTTATTAGGACAGCAATAAACTTATCAAGTTCATGGCGTGTGACTTCGGTCCACCGAGAATACAATGAATATTGTTTCGCAGGGTTATTTTGAATACATTTGAGTCTGGCATAATCACTGATGCACTGGCACATGAAATCTTTAACCTCATCTGTAAACAAAACATTGAAACATTTCAATGGGGTTGACAAGTCAAGCCCCTCAGTCACACCTGGTGTTTTCTTTGGACAAAATCGAAATGCATTTTGTGTCATGCCCTTAGCAATTTCTAACCACTCTGGGACATCTTGTGAGGATGCACCTGCCTCTAGACTTGTGGCAGTTCTCGTAGCTTTACTTTTGGTCAGAATGGGGTTTTTACCCCTTCCTTTTCCTTTAGTGACTGAAAGTTTAGCTCTTTTTATTCCAGCCCTACCTGATGCATGTTCAATCAGCTGATCGATATCGCTGTCAGAATAATCACTTTCATGAATATTCTGACACAAAGTCTTTACGTCTTCATCGGAATCACTAAACCTAACTTCTGATTTAGTGTCGCTCGAGTTATCTTCTGTCCCCTGAGAAATAAGTACTCGTGCTTGCTCAGCTGAAAGCCGGTGTTTAGAAGAAGAATCTCGATCCATTTTGTTTGTAAACAAAGGATTAGATGTGGATACAAAACACACAATTTTAGCTTCACAAATTTTTTTTTTCACTCACAAACGTCCATAAACATGTGCTGGATGTAATGAAATGATTTAAAAACCGGCTAGTTGCTAGGTATTTTATAACTTTCCGTTCAAATTCGACATATATCACATTGGCTCGTCACTGGTCAGACTGGAAGTCCTATCTGGCGCGTGACGCGCCAGTTTGGACGGAATAAGTTAACTCTTTCAGTCCCAAGCAAAAAAGTGGGTTTGGCCCAAGCAAAAATGGCCACCCCAGTGAGTTCTAAAATATCAGGCATGTCTCTCACCCCCGTATGGTATGTCTTGCATCCCCTGAGGGTGCATGCACCCCTTGTTAAGAAGCACTGGTGTAATGCATGTAAAGTTACACATTAAAACATAATTATTCTTGTTGATAGTTGACCAACATTTTGCTGAGGTACACTGCAGTAAAGTAGACTCTTATACTAACTGTCTTAACATGCTTACAGCTAGAGCTATATTAGCCTCCTGATTATCTGTTTCCAGGCAGTTCTTGGCAGTTGGATCCAAGGCTCGCTTGATTTGCATTAACATGATTTGGTAAAAAGCGGGCTTGTTCACATTCTGCATAAGAAGCATCATTTTATTGTCTAACATACACTTATAAGTAATTAGTAGTCATACACTTATAAATAATTAGTAGTCAATGTCTAACATACACTTATAAGTAATTAGTAGTCAATGTCTAACATACACTTATAAGTAATTAGTAGTCAATGTCTAACATACACTTATATGTAATTAGTAGTAATTTTTATTGTTCTTCTCCTCCACTTGTTCTCATATTACCGCAACTATCTATTTCACAAAGTTGGTGGTCTGTTTCCATCTTCTCTCGTTACCACATAGTTTCTCTGTCAAATGGGCTTGGGAAAGCCATGACGTCAGTCTGCTCATGAGATAGAATGAATTGTCCCAGAAGATATACTATACTGTTTTTGTCTTTTATCGATCTGGCCAATTTTTGATTTACTGAATGATGGTATTTGAGTCTGTATTGGCTAGTACGCTGTCTTGAAATTACCACATGATCTCTTGTTGGTAAGGAGTAGCGTGCTTCTGTGGTGTTCTCTTAGCTATTTTTATCTGAATTTTTTTTTTTTTCCTTGTTGCATTTATCTCGTCATGTAAGTCCTCATCTTAGTCTGAATTTTTCTTTCTACCTTTTTGCAAGTCTTTACGCCTGCTGATTTCATATATCTTGTAGTAGGCAGGAATCCTTGGTACTTTCACTCTGTTGAATTTATAGCTGGTTTTCATAAGTGCTTCTCACAGCAATGCTATCTGTAGTAACTATTGACTACTGTTAAGTCATTTTTCGCGTGGGAGTTAAGTGTGTGAGACTTTCACATGCCAGTCTAGTTTTGATAGACGCACATGTGAGCGCATCTGAAATAAATGTTTATTTTAAATATTTTTGCGTACTTTTCTGCATTATCGATGAATGCAGATGACGCACTTTGCTGCGCTGATTTGTTGCTATACAAATCATGCCCTTGAGGCTTTATAATATAGTAATCGTCCATGACGGACGTATTTTTGCGTTCTTCCTCTAAAATTGTAGAGAAGACACATGCATGTTAATAGGCCGATATATTGAAAGGCGATGAAGCTAATTCCTGATGCACTTTTCCGGGAAGCTTTCAAGGTCTTATATTGTTGCCAGAATATGGCTGATTTTCTACGTCTCATGCCTCAGGGACCGATGGCCCTGTGTGCTATGGTAGAGCTTCCATTGTATCAGTTATGATCAATGGCTAGTGCGTCCCTCTAGCACCAGGCGCGATGTTGTTCAAGATTGATTTATGTACATAAAGATGTTAAAGCATGGTCCCTTCGCAATGACCATATATTTTGTCAAGCCGTTGACATTCAGCTCATAAGAACCGGGGAAGTCAATCAAACGGCTGCCTTGATATGTATTACACGATGTATGCTGTATATACCCATGATGTTGGACTTCGTTGTCGTCAAATAAATGTCTCCGTCAAAGATGTATTTTAACTACGTGTCCAGGCTACTTCATTATGAATTGGTCATGAAGTTGACCCAGCTGTTGGTGTTCCATTAACATTGGCCTATCCTTTCAGCCCACTGTATTATCATTCGCGTTGTTGAATCTGTCGGCCTCCTATAGTAAGCCCGACTTAGCTGACAACACCCTTGTCAACCGTGACAGCTAACAGTGCCATTACAAATACACACCATTGCACTATCAAGATACCACAATCGTACTGTAACAACTACATAAAGCTAATTAAGTAGATGAATCAAAGTAAAAAAAAATGTCATGAAATAATTTTTTAAATAAAGTAAATATATCAGCGACCCTTTATCAGGTCAATGCCTCATTAGTCAGTCTGGCATCTTTGTTTTCATAATTCTGTAACACTGCTACTGACAATGTTTGTATTAAATTCTACCACTGTTGCATAAAACATATATGTGTGTAAATGTTACTGCAGTCAATCTACACATGAATAAATTTTAACTACTTTCAGCTGCTGCTTAAAGTAATAATTACATACATTGATATCAATGATAACTGATTATTATTATTACACAGCTGGAGTACAACTAGTTATGATTTAGAACAGCTGTCGTAGTCTGAAAATGGAATACTCAAAAAATTGTATGAGCTATAACTACAGCTGGTCCACTTACAGGAAGCCTGCACCAAACATTCATATACTCTTGCAGAAATGGTTTCAGTGGCAATTTGTTTTACATGAAGAGGTTGCTAGCCCCATCCACAACCTCATTAAAAGTCACCTTGTACGATATGAATGAGGTTGTAGTAGTCGTCTTCTATCTTTGTCTCTTCAGAGACCCCCGGGGAATAATATCAGGTAATGGAAAATAAACCTAGGATGCATAGTAACACCAGACGGCGGGGCAGGCTAAGACATCAACATCAGAATGAATAAGGCAAGAACAGCCTTTTTTAGCCTAAACAACATCTGGTCCTCTCAATACAGCACAAGCACAAAATTAAGATTATATCAGAGCTGTGTGCTTTCTGTGCTTCTCTATGGTGCAGAATGCTGGAGAGTTACAGAGAAGGAAATGTCGAAATTGTCCTCTTTTCACACAACATGCCTAAGAAAAATTCACCGAATCTTTTGGCCGAATACCATCACCAACCAAGATCTGCTTACTCTGAGCAAGCAAGGAGACATGCACACCATCATAGCTGGCAGACGCTGGAGCTGGGTTGGCCATGTCCTCAGAAGAGACCCCGATGCCATCACAAGAACAGCTTTGCTTTGGACCCCTGAAGGAAAACGAAAGAGAGGCCGACCAAAAACAACCTGGCGGAGTACTGTGGAGGCTGAGATGCAAATAATGAACCAGAGTTGGGGCACTGTACGAAGGATGGCCGCCGGCCGAGCAAAGTGGAATCAATTTGTTGTTGCCCTACAAGACGCCACTAGGCGTGATGGCCACTGACTGCTTTGACGGTCGGTGGCTAAGGATCAAAGAAGAAGAAGAAATGGAAAGTAAGAGCTGAGAACTATATCTACTACTAAAAATCGCCAACAGCAAAGAATAATTTAAATTCAAAAAGATTTGTGATGATCTGAGATATGTCAAATGAATAGAACTGACGTAGAAACTAAGGAAAACAGGTACAAGATCAAGATGGCATACAAGAAGAAGATAGATGAAATATGACTGAAATGAACCAACAAGAAATGAAAGCAGGAAAATAGGGAGAGATTATCAAGGGAAGAGAAGAAAGAAGTAATATGAACATTACAAACATCATGCATTAAAAAAGAAAAGTGAATTCTTATCAGTAAAAACAATTGTTGTCTATAAACAGAATCGGCTATTACTGAATCATCACTTTCCTGTGTGCTCCTTGTGGAACTACCACTGTAACTGGTCACCTTACAGGAAGCCTGCCCCAAGCAATCACATTTTCTTGTAGTGGTGGTTTCTGTGTCAATTTGTTTTACATGATGAGGTTGCCAGCCTCATCCACAACCTCACATTAGTTGCCTAATGTCTAAGGGTGCAGTAGTCCTCTTCTTTCTTCGTCTCTTCAGAAACTCCTGAGAACTACGCATGACACCAGTGAATGCCATATCCTAAAACCCAAAGAATAACCTTACCAGAAGTCTTTTGGTCCTGATCAACATTTTCAGCCAGCAAGGTACCCGGAATTCTTCATACGCAATAGGCAGAATCTGTTTTCTGTGCTCACAGTAAAACACCTGATACCATCACACACACACACAATTTGAAAACAAGAGTTATCATATATAAAAAAATATGCATTACAAAATGATAAAACTGGCAACAAAACTAGCAACACATGTTTGCTCCTGGGGTAAATGTCTTCTGCATCCCCTCCTTATGACAAATATCAACTAAAGTGACTAGATGTTTTTTTTTTTTAAATCTTGTGTGCCTGTGCTGTTGTCCTAATGAATATTTAAAATAGGGCACTAAGCAGTCCTGCATGTTTTTTATTTCCCTGAATATAGAAATTAGCAGTACTTTTACTTCAGATCCTAATATGGACATTAAGTAAAAGTCAAGGGAAGCCTAAAGATTCTTTACAAATGCCAATGAAATAAAAACTGCACAGTGAAAATTCTTACAAGATAGGAAGATGAGAAAAAGATAGGACTTAGCAAAACAGAATAAACAGGGATAAACCATAAACTGGAAAAAAGTTAAAGGTACAGTGATCATACCGTATAAAGGACAAAACATATGGTGATGATAAAGCCTAGCCAACTTTTACAAGAAGAAATCTGTACTCTTGCTTAACATAATACAGGAATGCTTATATTGCTGATTTATTAGTAATAATTATTAAATAGTGTTTAGGGAAACTCCAAACTCACAATAAAGACCAAAGCTGCAGTATATAATGCCTGTGTCACAAGCGCTTCTATATGGCAGTCAGACATGGACAACCTATGCTAAGCAAGAAAGAAGGCTCAATACCTTCCATCTACGGTGTCTACGCCACATCCTTGATATTTTGTGGAAGGACAAAGTGACAAATGCTGTCAGGTTCTGGCCTTCAAAGCATGTATACACTACTTCATCATCTCATCTCAACCCGTAACCCGTCATGGGTCGTAGGGGTGCCATGGTGGAAGCATCAGCAGACATGGTCCTCCACTGCTCTCTATCAACAGCAATGCGTACAAGTGTGGAAAAACTGTGTCCTGCCCATTCTTTGATGTTATCAGCCCAGGATTTTCTTTGCCTTCCTCTTCTCCGTTTACCTCCGACTGTTCCCTGGAGGATCGTTTTCGAAAGGGAGTCATGACAAGTTACATGCCCAAACCAGGCAAGCTTTCGACGTTTCACTACTGACAAAAGTGGTTCTTGGTGGCCTGCATAGGTGTTTATCTTCTCTCTAACATAGACATTTGTTTTGTGCTCTTTATAGCAAATGCGCAAAATTCTTCTATAACATTTATGCTCGAAAGCCTGAATCCTTCGCTCCATATCTGCAGTGAGTGTCCAGCCCTCACACCCATACAAGAGAATAGATAATACGAGTGATTTGTATAATTTGATCTTCACAGGAAAACTGATGTTACTTTTCCAGATCACATTCAGCCTTGTCATGGCAGCTGAGGCCATCTCAAGTCTTGTCTTGATTTCTTTACTTGATCTTCCATCACTACATATAGTGGACCCGAGATATTTAAAGGTGTTAACTTCTTCTAACGTTTGCCCATTTAACATAATGTTGGTCGGAACATGTTTCTTATGGCTATTCACCACTTATACACTACTTAGACAGAGCAAAAAAAAAATCAGCATCAAAGTTGAAGTACTCAAGAAGAATGCTTGTAATTCCTGTTTTATTTAGATCAAATCTGAAACTGGTAAATGTTATTTTTGCAAAAGTCTTAAATATGAAACATTATAAAAAATCAGTCCAGTAGTTCTTTAGCTGTTTCTTGTGATGGCCGGATAATGTGAAATTAGTAACAATTTTTGCATGAATGCACTAACAAAAAAAATCACCTGCTGTCTGCAAATCCATGACTCTATGAATGCTTTAGACAGAACAATGATTATAACTGTAGCCTTATCAACAGCCTCCTGAAACTCTGTGACTTGTTCTGCTGTAATTTTGGTGGAACTGTCTGAGGAACTATCAGGTGAGATTTCTGCTTTAAAATCTATGTTAGCTGTACCAGTTAGCTGTGAATCTGCAATATAAGAGTACATCACATTTACAATATTTTCAGTTTAGTCTGGCTCATACAAAGTTACTCATTTATTCATTCACTTCTTACTCCCCCCATAGAGCATAGGCCTTCAACAAACTCATGCAAAGTCCTCCTGTCCCATGCCATCGGCTCATGGTCTCTTCATGTACTCCTCATCAGTTATATTCTGTCTCCAGTTCTCTTCTCCATGTGTTTTTCGGTCGACCTCTATCTCTCTTACCAAGGACTGCCTGGTAATGCTATCAACATATTTCCTCAGTGTATGTCCTATCCATCATCAGTGTCTTCTCATCTGCTGTTCCACTGGCTACAATCTGGTTCTTGTCACCAGCTCCACCTTGATGATCTTGTGCCATTTCAATCCATCTACTCAATGTAAGCACCCATTTATGAAAATCTAACATCTTGGTTGTCGTTTTTGTTGTTCTCCATGTTTCATAGCTATACAATAGGACTGACTATACATTTCAATTGAACAATTTTTTTTTTCTCTGTGTTGGACTTGATTTCTTTAGATTTTCATATATTTCCCAGTGCAGTGACAGTCCTCTTGCCTTTAGTTTTCTTATTTTGATATCACTGTCTGTTCTGCCAACTTTACCTTTATTGCTGCCAAGATATAGGTATGATCCTACATCTTGTAGGGGTTTTTTCCAAGTGCAATCTTGTCTCTGTTTCCTGCATTAATTATCATAATCTTTGCCTTTTCCCTGTGTATTTTCAGACCCACAACTCTCAGAAAAACAAACAACTGGCAAGGCTAAAGGAAATTAAATAAACACTGAGCAAAACTGCTAACTTTATTTATTTTTGTCCCAACAGTTCAGGTTTAAAAAATGTGTATAATGAGAGAACTTAACTACGCTGATATAAGCTAATACTAAAGCTTAAGATATTACATCTTCTGTTTAATGTCTGAAATATATTACTTTGAATTAAAAATAAATAAGTTTAGTATAATGTGCAACTCCGCCAATGCCGGTCCCAAGCCCGGATGAAAAAGGAGGAGGGCGGCCTGCATGGAGGCCGTAAGGAGGCAGCCCCTCCACCATGCAGAGGCACAACAGGCCAATCACCTGTTTGTCTTAAACTATGATTATGAGCAATACAAGAGAGAAAACCGGACTGATTCTAAAGGCGACGAACTGGAACGGACTACGGACTACGACTTATGGAACTTGGAACACAAGAAGTATAAATGGGAAGGAAGAGGAGCTGGTGGAAGAGATGAGGAAAGCAAAACTAGAAATCCTGGCTATAACGGAAACGAAGAAAAAAGGACAAGGAGTCATGGATCTCGATGGCAACACGTTGCTCTACAGTGGTGTACCCATATCTGAAAGAGCTAAAGGGGGCGTGGGTTGCATTGTGGCCCAAAATCAAAAGATAGTATCAAGGGATGGAACTTTGTCTCGGAGCGCATTATGGTTGTAAAACTAAAAGAAGGAGAAACCATAGTCAACCTGGTCATAGTGTATGGGCCAAATGAGGATGAGAGAGCAGAGGTCAAGGAGGAATTCTTCGAGCTGCTTCAAAGGACAGTGGATGACTGCCTAGATGAAGTTATCGTGCTCGGAGATTTTAATGCCAGAGTTGGAAATGACCATGCTAGATGGGGTGGAGTTATCGGAAGATATGGAGAAGATACTCTCAATGACAATGGAAAGCGACTCCTTAGATTCTGCAGTGAGCAGAATCTGATCATTACAAACACAAAGTTCCCCCATAAGCGCATACATGCATACACTAGATGTGAACCAACCAAGAATGAGAAGTCAGTGATCGACTATGCCATTGTTCAGAGAAGCTCATTCAGATATGTCCGAGATGCAAGAGTCTGGAGGGGGCCAGAGATTGGAAGTGATCACTACCTGCTAACAATCAAACGAACAACTGAAAGAGTTGCTCAGCCTAGGAACTGCCCAACATCACGCAAGAAACCAAGTAAACGAGCAGGAGAAATGAGCATTAGGACCTACAAGCTGAGAGAACCAGAAATTAAGACCAGATATCAGGGGCTTATTGCTACAGCAGTGAGCAACACAGAAGAACGACCTGATGACTTGGAAACCCTCTGGAATAAATTCAAGGATATCATAAAGACAGCTGCTGCAGAAGCATGCGGTGAAGTCCGAATTGGGAACCAGAGAAAGAGGACACCTTGGTGGACAGAGGAAGTCAAAGAGAAAATAAGAGAGAAGAAAATGGCATGGAAACAATACTTAGGAGCTAAAAACACAATAGGACAAATGGAAAAATATAGAGAATATGTGACACTCAGAACAGAAGCAAAGAACAAAGTGCTAGCAGCAAAACAGAAGTCCTGGGAAGAATTTGGAGAAAAGCTAGAAAAAGATGCACAAGAAAACCAGAAATTGTTCTATAAGACCCTAAAGAACATGAGGAAAGAAAAACAATGCCCTCTCAAATTTATAAAGGACAAGCAAGGCAAATTGCTTACTGCCCCGAAGGAAGTAATGGAAAGATGGAAAGAATATTTCTCAGAACTCCTGGATGGTGAGCATGGTGAAGCATCAGAAATGATAACCACTAGCACAGAAGAGAAAACCAATGATGGTGAAGATGACATAAAGATGGAAGAACTGAGGGCAGCACTAGAGAAAATCAAGATGGGCAAAGCAGCAGGGCATGATGGTATAACACCAGAAATGGTTAAGTACATGGGGGCATCAGGCGACCTATTACTCCTAAAGGTCCTACAGGCAGCATGGTGCAACAAGACCATACCAAAGGATTGGAAGATTGCCATCATAACACCAATTTTCAAAAAGGGTGACAATCGACAATGTGGAAACCATAGAGGCATATCCCTTCTCAGTGTCCCTGGTAAAATCTACTCTAGAATCCTAGAGCAGAGACTCCGACGCCTAGCTGAGCCACAATGGGATGAGGTCCAGTGCGGATTCCGAGCAAACCGAAGTACTCAAGACCTAATCTTCACACTCAGACAGCTGAGTGAAAAGGCCCTTGAGTATAAGAGTGAGATCCATCTTTGTTTCATAGATCTGGAAAAGGCATTTGACAGAGTCCCCTGGAGCAAACTTTGGGACTGTTTGTCAAGGAAGAATATTCCAGCACCTCTGATTCATGCTATACAGAGCTTCTACAAGTCTTGCAGAAATTATGTGAGGACAGCAAACCATAAGTCAGAAGAGTTCAGGACCACCAGTGGTGTAAGACAAGGTGATATCCTATCACCTTACCTCTTCATACTCCTTATGGACGATGTCATCAAGGCATGTAAGGAGAGAACAAGAAAGTATTCAGTGGGGTACTGGAAGATGAGACAGGTCTATATTTCGGAGCTGGCATTTGCTGATGATGTTGCCCTAATTGCTAAATCAGAGGCACATCTCCAATCCAACCTGCAAGTCTGGAAGGAAGAGCTGGAGAAGAGAGGGATGGTCATAAGCAGCTCTAAAACAAAATCCATGGTGATATCACGAGAAGAAAGAAGACATCAGATTAAGTTGGGAGAACAGGTCCTGGAGCAGGTCGACCACTTTAAATATCTCGGAGCTATTATAGACCGAAAGGGAGGCATCAAAGAAGAGTTGGCCACTCGAAAAGCAGCGGCTGGGAGACTTTTTCAGGCCATAAATCGTGGATTCCTCAGCAAGAAAGAGGTTTGTAAGAAAACGAAGATGGCTGTATACCGCTCCACCTATGTCCCAGTCTTGACATATGGATGCGAGTCGTGGGCAATGACTACAACCCACAAAAGCCAGATTCAAACCTCAGAAATGAGGTATCTGAGGAAAGTGGTTGAAGTAACAAGAAGAGACATGGTCCGCAACCAGACGATCCGTCAAGGCCTAAAATCCCATCCGCTGCAGACCCAAATAGAACAGTCCCAACTAAGATGGTTTGGCCATGTCTGCAGAATGGGAGAAGATCGGCTACCACGACAAGCATGGGAAACAAAGAGCCAGGGATCCAGACCTCCAGGACGACCCAGAGTCCGCTGGGAGGACAACATTAGACAATCTTTGAAGGACCGAGGACTAGAATGGAACCAGGCCAGGAAGAAGACAGCTGATAGAATGGTCTGGCGCTCTCTCTTCCAAACCTCTACACCTCACGGTAGAAGGGGAACGACTAAGTAAGTAAGTAAGTATAATGTGCAAAAATACTGCCTGGAAAAGGGCACCATATATACAGTTATAAATGACAGTATAATGTACAGTCAGATACGATCTATTGCTCTTTTCACATCACAGGCTGGATGCAGTGAATCTCTAATGTTTAGCTGTGATGGCGAATTCCAACAGACTCCACACTTATAATGCCATTACCATCTTACCTATTTGCCTTTATTATCACCTCCCAACATGGATTTAAGTTAACTGTTGAGTCATTTGATGCACATAAAATATAATCAAAGTTATAATTACTGAGTAAATCTAAAAAAATTTAAATGATAGTACATCCAAAATTATCTCATTTCAATTATCCTTTTTTCCAAGACTTATTTTCTTGTTTCTGTTTCCATTTTCTACTTTTAGTTTGTTCAGATTCATTCCACTGATCAGCCTTCTTCTAGGATGCCTGATTAGACTTTCATTTGTGTATTGTATGATCAATATATTCTGCATGCCCTAGATATTAAGTCTGCACGACTTAAGGATGACAATGCAGTCAAAGAAACTTTGCTAAGACAAGTAGTTTATATCAGAACTTTGATAACACATAATAACATTCAAACAAGAAAGAAAGGGAAGCAGTGATGTATAGCACTTAAACTTGCTTGTTGTTTAAATGTGCTTTGTATCTTGTGAGTGCTGATATTCTATTTATCATTATTTTCCTGTTTGTTCCTTATGGAGAATGCAGCCACCACTGCAGCTGGTCCCCTTACAGGAAGCCTTCACATACTCTAGCAGATGTGGTTTCTGTAGCAATTTGTTTGACATGATCAGATTGCCAGCATCATGTATAACCTTATATTAGTCGCCTTGTATGACTTGTTTGAAGAAGCTGTATTCTTTTTATACGGGTGATAATCTATTTTGACATATGGATGCGAGTCATGGGCAATGACTACAACCCATAAAAGCCAGATCTAAACCTCAGAAATGAGGTATCTGAGGAAGGTGGTTGAAGTAACAAGAAGAGACATGGTACGCAACCAGACGATACGTCAAGGCCTTAAATCCTACCCCCTGCAGACCCAAGTAGAACAGTCCCAATTAAGATGGTTTGGCCATGTCTGCAGAATGGGAGAAGATCGGATACCATGACAAGCATGGGAAACAAAGAGCCAAGGATCCAGACCCCGAGTCCGCTGGGAGGACAACATTAGACAATCTTTGAAGGACCGAGGTCTAGAATGGAACCAGGCCAGGAGGAAGACAGCCGATAGGATAGTCTGGCGCTCTCTCTTCCAAACCTCTACACCTCACGGTAGAAATGGAATAACCAACGAACAAACGAACTTTATTTTCAAAGGGTTAAGAATTGGGCACGCAGGCCCATCTGACATTCTGCCCTTCCTCTCTCTCTCATCATATATACTATATCCTTTCATCCTCACATTTACTATAAGCATAATTAAGGCATTTATCATTATAAAAGTAATATTACATTTGCAATAATCATCATAATTAAAGTACGTTTTTAACATTAAAAAAGAATAATAATGAATGTAAAAAGAAAATAAATAAAAATAAACATTAATACATAGAGTAGATAGATAGATAGATAGATAGATGATAGATAGATAGATAGATAGATAGATAGATAGTTTATGGTGGTATATAATAAGAACTCGTGACATTTTGGGAATCCGCTGCTGAATGACCTGGGACTTAGTGTGTTGTCAGCACATGTGGAAAATGTTCCCACAGGTGAGCAGCTTTGAGTCCCAAACAGATACTGCCACAGGGAGTGAATTGTTTACGCCTCCACTATACGAGATAGTGACTATGACTAAGTAAGTAAGATAATCTATTTTAGTACGAACAAAAGGTTAACATTTCTCATTTTTCTCTTCATTCACAGTCTCAAGTTTCAGAATTATTTGGATGTTGATTACTGATGGGGACAACTTATTAAGTGGTACAGCTCAATGTTTATTCTCAAATTTCATCTCTGAGCTTGAGCTACTTTGTACTGCAAGCATGACTATTATGTGATGTAAATAGTTTGGCTCATTTTGCTGAAATCCTCACGGACAACTCTGGTAAATCTAAATAATTTAACAGGAAGAAAGAGTCCACCACTGACCTTCTATACCGGGCGTGTTTACACCTGTTTCTCCAAGGGCTGAACAATGTTCCCTGGCAGACGATGTCCATACCAAGTAACCTGCTGCTTCTAGCCAACCCCTCAACTGCAAGCCCTAAGAATATACAATTTAATTTTAAAGTGAAAGTTCAGCCCAATCTGGTCACAGTGTGGTACATATAATAAAATGTAAAGGATTGATTAAGTCAGAAAAATTATAACATCATGAAATGAATGCTGAATAAAACTGTACATATAATAAAATGTAAAGTATTGATTAAGTCAGAAAAATGACAACATCATGAAATGAATGCTGAATAAAACTGTACATATAATAAAATGTAAAGGATTGATTAAGTCAAAAAAATGATAACATCATGAAATGAATGCTGAATAAAACTGTGAATACCCATTTTTGAGTACGTGGTAGCAACCGAGGTACAGCTCTATAGGTAATTATTTCTTTAAATGTGTAAGATGCCAAATTCAAAAAAAAAAAAAAAATCTGAACATCAATCAGCAACGGAACAGAATATCTGATTATATTAAAAGAAGGAATCTAAGACAGACAGTAACGACTCACTCCATCATAAACCAGGGAATACTATTTAGAACAGAAACTGAATGACAAAACACTTCAGACCAGATCCAGGTTTATAACAGTCTTTTACACAATGTAAGAAGTTGTGATAGTAAAGATTTACTATATTTGTAAAACAAATATTAATATAAAACATTAACAATAACTGCAGAATTGTACAGTTTTTGAAAATTGAGTCCTGAGAAGAATAATATGGTCCTTATATTGTTTATATTTGTGTAGATTCTTAAGTCAAACCAAACTGTATAAACAACTCTCCAATTGTACTAAATGCTTGTCAGCTGGGTTTCTGTATTGTAGTCATCATGATATTTGCCTGCTTTCTATGGACTAGCCTCACCCTGTAGATAACACCTATATAACCTTTACAGCTGAGAATACGTTATAACACTACAGTGGGGACCTGAGACTGACCTAAGGGAAAGTTATGGTCAGTTTGTCATGAAAAACTTATTTATAAGGATAATGATGTGCTGAACTGCAAGCACTGAACCTTTTTTCTTAAAAGCTTTTTAAAACAAAAAAACTACTCTGACAGTACCTTCTCTATTTGTTGCCCTTTATACGTCCACAACTTACAGTTCTTTTGCTGTTTATCAGTTCTATTGTTATTTTTTTTCATGCCATGACATTAAACTGTCCAGATTTTAAATACACTAGTACTGCAATAAAACTGATATAGTCAAGTAAGAGTCAAAATAGTATGTGTGTCAGTTTTAAATTGGGACAATAAGAAAAATAATAAAAATAACACAGGACAGGTATCATTCCATGTGAAACTGACAAAGAAAACATTTTTATTTTAACTTGTAGAACTGTCCAGTAGATTTTCTCTTTGTTGCCTGCTTTTGCCTTGTTTAAAAAGAGAATTACAAAAATAAATGTTGCTTTTTTAACTCTGCCTAGGCCGGTCCCAAGCTCGGCTGAAAAAAGGAGGAGGGCGGCCAGCATGGAGGCCGTAAGGAGGCAGCCCCTCCACCATGCAAAGGCACAACAGGCCAATCACCTGTTTGCTTTAAATCATGATTACGAGCAATACAAGAGAGAAAACTGGACTGATTCTAATGGCGATGAACTGGAACGGACTACGACTTATGGAATATAAAAAGTATAAATGGGAAAGAAGAGGAGCTGGTGCTAGAGATGAGGAAAGCAAAACTAGAAATCCTGGCTATAACGGAAACAAAGAAAAAGGGACAAGGAGTCATGGATCTCAATGGCGACACGCTGCTCTACAGTGGTGTACCTACATCTGAAAGAGCTAAAGGGTGTGTGGGTTGTATTGTGATGAAAAACCAAAAAGATAATATCAAGGGATGGAACTTTGTCTCTGAGCGCATTATGGTTGTAAAACTAAAAGGAGAAACCATAGTCAACCTAGTCATAGTGTACGGGTCAAATGAGGATGAGAGAGCAGAGGTCAAGGAGGAATTCAATTCTTCGAGCTGCTTCAAAGGACAGTGGATGACTGCCTAGATGAAATTATCATGCTCGGAGATTTCAATGCCAGAATTGGAAATGACCATGCTAGATGGGGTGGAGCTATCAGAAGATATGGAGAAGATACTCTTAATGACAATGGAAAGCGACTCCTTAGATTCTGCAGTGAACAGAATCTGATCATTACAAACACAAAGTTCCCCCATAAGCGCATACATGCTTACACTAGATTCGAACCAACAAAGTATGAGAAGTCAGTGATCAACTATGCCATAGTTAGGAGGAGCTCATTCAAGTATGTCCGGGATGCTAGAGTATGGAGAAGGCCAGAGATTGGAAGTGATCACTACCTGCTAACCATCAAAAGAACAACTGAAAGAGTTACTCAGCCTAGGAACTGCCTTACATCATGCAAGAAACTAAGTAAACGAACAGGAGAAATGAGCATTAAGACCTACAAGCTGAGAGAGCCAGAAATTAGGACCAGATATCAGGGGCTTATTGCTGCAGCGGTGAGCAACACAGAAGAACAACTTGATGACTTGGAAACCCTTTGGCTTAAATTCAAGGACACCATAAAGACAGCTGCTGCAGAAGCATGTGGTGAAGTCCGAATTGGGAACAAGAGAAAGAGGAGACCTTGGTGGACAGAGGAAGTTAAAGAGAAAATAAGAGAGAAGAAAATGGCATGGAAACAATACTTAGGAGCTAAAAACACAGCACGAAAAATAGAGAAATATGTGATACTCAGAAGCAAAGAACAAGGTGCTAGCAGCAAAACAGAAGTCTTGGGAAGATTTTAGAGAAAAGCTAGAAAAAGATGCGCAAGAAAACCAGAAATTGTTCTATAAGACCCTAAAGAACATGAGGAAGGAAAAACAGTGCCCTCTTAAATTTATAAAGGACAAGCAAGGCAAATTGCTTACTGCCCCGAAGGAAGTAATGGAAAGATGGAAAGAATATTTCTCAGAACTCCTTGATGGTGAGCAAGGTCAAGTATCAGAAATGATAACCACTAACACAGAAGAGAACACCATTGGTGGTGAAGATGACATAAAGATGGAAGAACTGAAGGCAGCACTGGAGAAAATCAAGATGGGCATGATGGTATAACACCAGAAATGGTTAAGTACATGGGAGCAGCAGGCGACCTATTACTCTTAAGGATCCTACAAGCAGCGTGGTGCAACAAGACTGTGGTGATATTACAGTGATACAACGTTAAAATATCTCCAATTATAAGGATAACGGGTAAAATAACACGTAGGGATAAAAATATAGGCAAGATATGCCGAGGCTTCTTCACCCACGCCAGCGCTTTCTACCGCCATTGAAACTAACTAGTTGGGACATGCAGACTAAACGGTTTACCCTTTTAGACGGGAGGGGAAACGGAGATAAAAGGAAAAAATATGACTGAACACGTGTTTGAATCTAAAAAGCAAAAAGACGCAATTTGTAGTTTAAAGAAAAAAAAATCACGCCACTAGTTGACACAATGTAAGGAATTGGTAGAAAAAGGACCTTGGCTCTTATTAGAAACAGTCATATCTTGGACGTTTTTACGGTAATTGGTTGTTTTATTTGAATACAGCGGCAAATGCAGTGGACGAAGGTTCAAAAACAAATTTCAAAAACTAACCTTGAGAAAAGTAGGTTTTTCTTTAATAATAAAGTTATGAAAATAAAACCTAGCTAGTTTGATAGCCCATCTTGAGCAGAGAAATAATATACTTTTAATTATACAGACGGACAGATAACACGGAAGATATTGACGAAAGATCGTATTGTTCCAATCAGACTAGCGAACAGTTTTTTGTGCATATTTTCACTAACGTTACATTTTGGCGTCCTTGAGCCCTAAAAATGCAAAAATCAAACTGCAATGAACTAGAGGGGAAAGTCGGAGGATAGTAGCTAAAAATAACTTAGTGGGGCAGATTTGTGTAGTTTTTTTCATGCAGTTAGTCCAAAAAAAAACAAGTGTATTTTGTGAAAAACCAAGTAGAGACAGACAGACCAACAGAAAATATTACACACTTGACTGAGATCTGACTGAAATTTGACTTTTAGTTTGAATATTTGAAAAAAGTTAGAGGGGAAGTTCGTTGATTGTGTGTGACAGAAGTATTTATATTATTGCATGAGAGACGCACACTTGTACCATTTGATATAAGACTGTCCATTAACACAGTTCTTGACTGCTAGAGGTGATTTCCCGGAATTAATAAATAAAAATCAGTGGGACGCCCTAATCTAGCCAGCAGCTCAGCTGAGTTTTGCTAGTCCTAAGTAACTGTGTTCTCAATTCTGAATTGTGAGTTTCTGATCTGGCACTACGATTGTGCCAGATGCTCTTGTAGAAGTACAAGAGCGAGTGTCTGTGCAGCCTAACATTTTACTCCAGATACTGAGAGGAAGAGGGCCACAAGAAATCTGTACTACATCATTACAGGCCAGTAAAGTACAAACCTGGCCTGCTGGAGATTCATAAACAATATCCACCATAAATAAATCTTGTCATAAAAACATTAACATCAGTCCATATGTCAAGGACTATGAACTTTGTAACCATAGATTGGGCATGATGACGCCACCCCAACTAACCATCCAGTGCTAGTGTTCCCAAGACAGTGTAGATACCATTAATATTAATCATTGTAATAATATAATAATAATAATAATAATAAATTCTTTAAGCGCCAAACACGGCGCATAAGGCAGAAACCAGTGCTCTCCAGGTTGTTCGTTGTGACGCCACTCCTCTTAGCTCTTGCACATTATTTAGGCCCAACGTTCTTCCTTCTCTTATTATTGTTCTTCTGAGTGTTTCTTTTGGTCTTCCTTTTTTCCTCTTACCCTCAGGAACCCAAGTGAGCGCCTGTAGTGGTATTCTGTTGTTTTGCATTCGTAGGACATGACCGATATATGACCATCGTCTTTTCCTTATATAGTCGGAGACATATTTCTGCCTAGAGTCTTCTCTTATTTGTCGATTAGTCTTGAATTCTTTCCAACTGATGTTCATGAGTTTTCTAAGACATTTGTTCTCGAATGTATTCAGCTTGTTCTCCAATGATTTTGTTATTTTCCAACTCTCACAGCCGTATGTTAACACTGAGATAACATTTGAATTAAACAGACGAAGCTTGGTATGTATATTCAATGATCGTAATTTCCAAATGTTAGATAATCTATTGAAGGCGCTAGCTGCCAAAGCAATTCTAGTATGGATTTCTCTTGTTGTGTCACCATCCTGAGTCATTTTACTGCCTAAATAATTGAAACTTTCAACTTTCTGTAGTTTTTCCCCGTTCAAGATGATATCAAAGGTCTCGTTAGAAAAGTTCATAGCTTTAGTTTTAGAGGCATTTATTTGGAGACCTATTTTAACCGAGAGATGACACAAATTATTTATTGCTTCTTGGGATTGTCTTGGTGTTGAACTTAAGAATGCTACATCATCTGCGAAATCCAGGTCCCCCAGGAATTTTCCATTTGTCCATTTTATACCCAATTGTTCATTGTGGGTATAGTTTCTCATAACCCAATCAATAGCTATTCCAAAAAGTAGTGGTGACATAATACAGCCTTGTTTCACCCCTGTTTCTACTGTAAACCATATACTGTAATAATATACCTATGTACAAAAGTTATATTTGATTATGCAATATATATATATATATGCATTTCATTGATAAATACCTATCATTTCATATGTTCTGACCAAAAGAAACAATTGGTTCAGGACTAATAAATTAAAAAAATTTTTTAAACGTAAACTTTAACAGCCAGTGTTAGTTCAGTGTATTACAGAGTTTAGTATTATTATTAGACTTATTAATTACATGTGTATGTCTGTGTATTTTACTACCTACACATTACATTTCAGTACCCTAGACTTTTAACGTAGCTAACATTCATTATAGCAGAATAGGTCTGTTTGAGGTCGTAAGTGGTAGCAGAAGGGCCTTCGGTAACTCACAGAAACTTTTATCTCAGGAGCCTTCACAGCTGACCTCATCCAGTACACTAAGTAACATAACAATCATACAATAACATCAAAAACCACTACAAATATTGGGGTCTTGTCCGGGGATTTAAGTTTATCAAAGATATTAGGGTCTCCTGGTTTGGGAATTAAACTAGTGGGGGCATAAGGGAATAAATTTAAAAGTGTCCCTTAAAATAAAAATTGGAAA
Source organism: Oreohelix idahoensis (assembly GCA_024509875.1). Taxonomy (NCBI): domain Eukaryota; kingdom Metazoa; phylum Mollusca; class Gastropoda; order Stylommatophora; family Oreohelicidae; genus Oreohelix; species Oreohelix idahoensis. The sequence continues at coordinate 101,269 of JAMPIV010015454.1, forward strand.
ATAAAAGTTGATGAATCTTCACAGCCAGTGGTAATTAGTTAATTAATTAATATATTACCTTTAATAATTATATACTTGGAATTACCTTAGTTATTGTTAAGTTGTGTGTTAGAGTATGGCAGATCTAGCAAAATTTAGATCGGCTGCTGTGCTGACGGCGAAGGAGATGAATATGGAGGGTCAAGTTTTAATTCAGTATGTAACTTCAGAATGTGACAAGTATATTGAAAGGGAAGATAGGAGGTTAGCTGAAGAGAAGAGGTTACAAATTGAGGCTGATAAAGAACTTAAGAGGCTGCAGATTGAGACTGACAAAGAGGCTAAGGCATTGGAGGCAGATAGGGAGAGTAAAAGGCTCCAATTAGAGGCAGAAGAAAAACGACATCAAAGGGAAGCAGAAGAAAAGAGACAGGCTGCTGAGGCAGAAGATAGAAGATTGCAAAGGGAGCACGAGTTACGACTAAGGGAGCTGGAATTACAAGGCCATGCTCTGGAAAATGGTGCCAGCCCCTTTGCCTCAGATGCTACGCCTAGTCAGGGAGCCTCAACCTCAGCTATGGGGTTTCATTTAGACCATTTTATTGAGAAAGACGATGACATCGAGGGGTACCTCAGTAGATTCGAACTATTAGCTAATACGTATGGGTTAGAGAGAGAGAGGTGGAGTCTTAAGTTATCCCAAGGGCTTAGAGGTACTTCTTATGAAGTTTTTGCTAAGATGCATAGAGACGACCAAGACAATTATGACATGCTAAAGCAGGCTTTGTTATTGAGATATGAAAAGAATGGTGAATTTTATCGTAAGAAGTTTAGAAATGCCAAACTGTTGTCTGGGGAGACATACCACCAATTCTCTGCCAGACTGGAAACCTATTTGGAGAAATGGACTGCTCTGGGGAAGACCCAAGATCTTAAAGAGATGATCATGATAGAGCAATTAAGAGAGTCCATGGCTCCAGACCTGAGAAAATTTCTCATGGAACAAGGTGCAGAGAGGTTGGGGGAGGTTTTAAATGTCGCTGAGAGGTATCAGGCAGCCCAGGCAGAGGTAAGTGGCACTAAAAAGAAGCATGTAGAAAATTTTAAAGCTCCACAGCAATTTAGTAAATTTGATACCAGAGAACAAGGTAATAAAGGCAGGACAAACTTTGATAGGCCACGAAATGATTATCGTGATAGAAACTCACAGTTCAATGACCAAAAATATAATGAAAGAAAACCGTTTAACCAAGGAAAGAGATGGTGCAAATGGTGTAAGAAAGACAACCATAACACCGAATTTTGTAAAAGGAAACCTTCAAACATTGCTGCAATGAAATCGGGGAACCAGATATTAAAGGTTAATCCTAAGGGACAGCAGGAACCTTATCACCCCCCAGTTTGTGAGGATGTTATTTGTAATGGGGTCACCATAAGGTGCGTATATGATACAGGTTTGGATTATGATTCAGTTGTGAAGTCTAGCCTAGTGGACCCAAGTCAGTATACCACAGAAACAGTGGAAATACAAGGGGCGACTAAGGACATACCACTCATGACACTTCCCATCGCAAGGATAACGGTGAAAACTCACTATGTGGAAGGAGAAATCAGAGCAGCAGTGATAGATGAACCAATCTACCCTCTGATATTGGGGTGTAGATACGTCTTCTTGGGGAATCCCGAGAGACCTGTGATCATGGCGACAGTGCAGACCAGGTCACAGAAAAAGGAGGAAGAAGGTGAACCTATAAATGCTCATCCAGAAGAGATGAGGAAGGCGCAGGCTGAGGATAGGACACTCAAGCCATGTTTTAAGAAATTGCCCAAATGCCACACACCTCCAAGCAAGGGAGAGTACTTTATGAAGAACAAATTGATATACAGGAAGGCCGGAACTGGAACAAATGGTCATAACCAGCTGGTTCTTCCCACTTCATATAGGGATAAAGTGATGGAACTAGGGCATGCGATTCCCTTCAGTGGTCACATGGGGATCAGCGCCACAGGACAGCGTATAGCTTGTCATTACTTCTGGCCAGGGATAACGGAGGATATAAAAAGATATGTCAAATCCTGTCCAGAATGTCAACGGGTAGCTCCAAAGCATTGGACTGCTCCTACAACTCTAGGGGAAATGCCCATAGTGGGAACACCTTTTGAGAGGGTTGCAGTGGATATTCAGGGACCTCTCACTCGGACCAAGAGGAGGAACAGTTACATCCTTACTCTGGTGGACACTTGTTCTATGTGGGGAGAGGCGGTAGCCCTGCCATCAATTGATTCGAAACATGTAGCAGAGGCACTACTTACAATATTCACAAGATTAGGATTCCCGCATCAAATCTTGACTGATAATGGCTCAAGTTCAAGGGGAAACTAACGGAAGAAGTTTTTAAGCTATTTCAAGCCAGACACTTTCATTGTAGTCCGTACCATCCACAAGGGAACAGCCAGGTAGAGAGGTTCAATGGGACTCTCATTTCTATCCTGAGGAAGCTGGCACATGAAAAACCGGATATGTGGGATCAATTTCTGCCCGCCGCGTTGTTTGCGTATCGGGAGGTACCACATAGTTCAACCGGGATGGCTCCCGCAACTCTGCTATTTGGGAGGCCAATAAAAGGTCCATTAGAAGCATTATTAAGGACCTGGACAGATGAGAAAGCAGAAGAGACTGTTACCTCATCATATCAATATGTGAACGAGCTGACCACTCGTCTGAAAGCTGGATGGAAGCTGGCAAATGATAATTTGAGACAAGCCAGGAAGAAACATGCAGCGTATTTTAACAGGAAAGCAAAGGACAGAGAATTAGCGGTGGGAGAGAAGGTGCTTCTTCTACTACCCGGCAGCCAGAATAAGTTGCAAATTGGATGGCAAGGTCCATATACGGTTCTAGAGAAGGTATCTAGAACAAACTATAAAATTGACAAAAAGGGGAAGGAGAAGGTATATCATGTAAACCTTTTAAAGAAGTATCTGGACAGACCACTCCAGGAAAGCACCCCCTTACTGACCTTGGCTATCGCAACTAAAATGAAAAAAGAACCACTCACCTCACATGAATACCCATTACATCCTTGTGAAACAGCCGCACAGGTAAAAGTCAGTAAGCACCTGACTAAAAATCAGAGGGAGAGAGTTCAACAGGTTCTGGAGGAACATACAGATGTATTAACAGATAAACCAGGACATACAAATTTGCTACAGTATGACATGAAGCTGGTAGACTCAAACCCAATCTGTATGAGAGCCTATTCTGTTCCGTTCGCGAAGGAGAAGGCATTGAAAGAGGAAATAGATTATTTGTTGAAAGAAGGGATTATTTCACACAGTGAATCTTCTTTTAGCTCCAGTGTAGTGTTGTTGAGGAAACCGTCTGGGGAACATAGACTGTGCATAGATTACAGGAAACTGAATGCTGTCACAGAAGGACAAGTGGATCCATTACCAGACACAAAACAGTTATTTGCCAGATTGAACAAGGCAAAATACTTTTCGAAGGTGGATCTTAGCAAAGGCTATTACCAGATTCCAGTGAAGCCTGAAGTTAGACCTTATTTAGCCTTTAGCACCTCGGAAGGACATTATGAATTCAACATGCTACCATTCGGACTGAAAAATGCTCCGAGTGTATTTTCTAGGATGATGCGCAAATTGTTGGATCCCTTGAATAATCCATGTATCACAAATTTCATGGATGATATTCTTGTCGCCACAGAAACATTTGAAGAACACATTAACTCTTTGAATATGTTATTTGATAGGCTTAGGGAAGCGAACTTAACTGCTAGACCAACCAAATGTTGTATTGGATGCAAAGAGTTGGAATTCTTGGGACATACTGTATATCAGGGTAACATGACCCCTGACCCCAAGAACTTGGAAAAACTGCAGAGAGCACCTAGACCACAAACAAAAAAAGACGTGCGATCATTCGTGTCGTTATGTGGGTTTTACCAAAAATATATCAAAAATTTTAACTCTATATGTGCTCCTCTGACTGATCTGACTCGCAAAGGAAATCCAGATAAAATTGTTTGGTCTGCGCAATGTGAATTGGCATTTCAAGAGTTAAAGGAAAAAACTCACTAGCAAGCCTATTCTCAAATTGCCTGATTTGACTCAGGACTTTGTGGTGAGAACAGAAGCAAGTAATGTAGGCCTGGGGGCGGCTCTGTTGCAAAGGTCCTCTTCACCCAATGGGGAACTGAACCCAGTCGCTTATGCAAGCCGCAAGTTGAACAAAGCGGAGCAAGGATATTCCACAAGCGAAAAAGAATGTTTAGCGTTAATCTGGGCAATAAAAAAGTTCCAAATCTATCTGTATGGTAGGACTTTTGTGGTCCAGACGGATCACCAGCCCCTAGTGTTCTTATCTCAGGCCAAGCATGAAAATGCAAGATTGTTAAGATGGTCTTTATTGTTGCAACCTTATCAGTTTAATATTGAATATATCCCGGGGTCACAGAATGTCGGTGCAGATTTCCTCAGTAGGCACCCCTGTGATCAAAATTAGAGTAGTTGGCAGGCGTGAGGAGTAATTTTATCTATGTGTATCACTGGTTTTGGAACTTGCATTAGTGCATGTTCTCAGGTGGGGAGATGTGTGGTGATATTACAGTGATACAACGTTAAAATATCTCCAATTATAAGGATAACGGGTAAAATAACACGTAGGGATAAAAATATAGGCAAGATATGCCGAGGCTTCTTCACCCACGCCAGCGCTTTCTACCGCCATTGAAACTAACTAGTTGGGACATGCAGACTAAACGGTTTACCCTTTTAGACGGGAGGGGAAACGGCGATAAAAGGAAAAAATATGACTGAACACGTGTTTGAATCTAAAAAGCAAAAAGACGCAATTTGTAGTTTAAAGGAAAAAAAATCATGCCACTAGTTGACACAATGTAAGGAATTGGTAGAAAAAGGACCTTGGCTCTTATTAGAAACAGTCATATCTTGGACGTTTTTACGGTAATTGGTTGTTTTATTTGAATACAGCGGCAAACGCAGTGGACGAAGGTTCAAAAACAAATTTCAAAAACTAACCTTGAGAAAAGTAGGTTTTTCTTTAATAATAAAGTTATGAAAATAAAACCTAGCTAGTTTGATAGCCCATCTTGAGCAGAGAAATAATATACTTTTAATTATACAGACGGACAGATAACACGGAAGATATTGACGAAAGACCGTATTGTTCCAATCAGACTAGCGAACAGTTTTTTGTGCATATTTTCACTAACGTTACATTTTGGCGTCCTTGAGTCCTAAAAATGCAAAAATCAAACTGCAATGAACTAGAGGGGAAAGTCGGAGGATAGTAGCTAAAAATAACTTAGTGGGGCAGATTTGTGTAGTTTTTTCATGTAGTTAGTCCAAAAAAACAAGTGTATTTTGTGAAAAACCAAGTAGAGACAGACGGACCAACAGAAAATATTACACACTTGACTGAGATCTGACTGAAATTTGACTTTTAGTTTGAATATTTGAAAAAAGTTAGAGGGGAAGTTCGTTGACTGGACAGAAGTATTTATATTATTGCATGAGAGACGCACACTTGTACCATTTGATATAAGACTGTCCATTAACACAGTTCTTGACTGCTAGAGGTGATTTCCCGGAATTAATAAATAAAAATCAGTGGGACGCCCTAATCTAGGTAGCAGCTCAGCTGAGTTTTGCTAGTCCTAAGTAACTGTGTTCTCAATTCTGAATTGTGAGTTTCTGATCTGGCACTACGATTGTGCCAGATGCTCTTGTAGAAGTACAAGAGCGGGTGTCTGTGCAGCCTAACATTTTACTCCAGATACTGAGAGGAAGGGGGCCACAAGAATTCTGTACTACATCATTACAGGCCAGTAAAGTGCAAACCTGGCCTGCTGGAGATTCATAAACAATATCCACCATAAATAAAGAAATAAATCTTGTCATAAAAACATTAACATCAGTCCATATGTCAAGGACTACGAACTTTGTAACCATAGATTGGGCATGATGACGCCACCCCAACTAACCATCCAGTGCTAGTGTTCCCAAGACAGTGTAGATACCATTAATATTAATCATTGTAATAATATACCTATGTACAAAAGTTATATTTGATTATGCAATATATATATATGCATTTCATTGATAAATACCTATCATTTCATATGTTCTGACCAAAAGAAACAATTGGCTCAGGACTAATAAATTAAAAAATTTTTTTAAACGTAAACTTTAACAGCCAGTGTTAGTTCAGTGTATTATAGAGTTTAGTATTATTATTAGACTTATTAATTACATGTGTGTGTCTGTGTATTTTACTACCTACACATTACATTTCAGTACCCTAGACTTTTAACGTAGCTAACATTCATTATAGCAGAATAGGTCTGTTTGAGGTCGTAAGTGGTAGCAGAAGGGCCTTCTGTAACTCACAGAAACTTTTATCTCAGGAGCCTTCACAGCTGACCTCATCCAGTACACTAAGTAACATAACAATCATACAATAACATCAAAAACCACTACAAAGACCATACCAAAGCATTGGGAGATTGCCATCATAACACCGATTTTCAAAAAGGGTGACAATCGACAATGTGGAAACCATAGAGGCATATCCCTTCTCATCAGTGTCCCTGGTAAAATCTACTCTAGAATCCTAGAGCAGAGACTCAGATGCCTAGCTGAGCCACAATTGGATGAGGTCCAGTGTGGATTCCGAGCAAACCGAAGTACTCAAGACCTAATCTTCACACTCAGACAGCTGAGTGAAAAGGCTCTTGAGTATAAGAGTGAGATCCATCTCTGTTTCATAGATCTGGAAAAGGCATTTGACATTGTCCCCTGGAGCAAACTTTGGGACTGTTTGGCAAGGAAGAACATTCCAGCACCTCTGATTCATGCTATACAGAGCTTCTACAAGTCTTGCAGAAATTATGTGAGGACAGCAAACCATAAGTCAGAAGAGTTCAGGACCACCACTGGTGTAAGACAAGGTGATATCCTGTCACCTTATCTTTTCATACTCCTCATGGACGATGTCATCAAGGCATGTAAGGAGAGAACAAGAAAGTATTCAGTGGGGTACTGGAAGATGAGACAGGTCTGTATTTCAGAGCTGGCATTTGCTGATGATGTTGCCCTGATTGCTAAATCAGAGGCACATCTCCAATTCAACCTGCAAGTCTGGATGGAAGAGCTGGAGAAGAGAGGGATGGTCATAAGCAGCTCTAAAACAAAAACCATGGTGATATCACGAGAAAAAAGAAGGCATCAGATTAAGCTGGGAGAACAGGTCCTGGAGCAGGTCGACCACTTTAAATACCTCGGAGCTGTTATAGACCCTGAGATTCCTCAGCAAGAGAGAGGTTGGTAAGAAAACGAAGATGGCTGTATACCGCTCCACCTATGTCCCAGTCTTGACGTATGGATGCGAGTCATGGGCAATGACTACAACCCACAAAAGCCAGATCCAGATCTCAGAAATGAGGTATTTGAGGAAGGTGGTTGAAGTAACAAGAAGAGACATGTTCCGCAACCAGACAATATGTCAAGGCCTAAAATCCCACCCCCTGCAGACCCAAGTAGAACAGTCCCAACTAAGATGGTTTGGCCATGTCTGCAGAATGGGAGAAGATCAGCTACCACGACAAGCATGGGAAACTAAGAGCCAGGGATCCAGACCTCCAGGACGACCCAGAGTCCGCTGGGAGGACAACATTAGACAGTCTTTGAAGGACCAAGGACTAGAATGGAACCAGGCCAGGAGGAAGACAGCCGATAGGATAGTCTGGCGCTCTCTCTTCCAAACCTCTACACCTCACGGTAGAAGGGGAACGACCAAGTAAGTAAGTTAGTAATGTTACTTTTTTGTCACAATGTAATTCTTACTTTCCTCTTACAATAAGATGCACACAAAATGTGGAATATTTTTTTTGATGTGTGTGATAAGGAGGTTAAAAATAATGAAATATTGATGATAAGTTATGTTTCTTTCCGATGTGTATCAAGAATAAAATACTATGGTTAAATTATCATCTTAAACAATAACTTTAATTTTTCATGCTTTACAAATTTGTTTTCATATAATAAAACAAAGAATACCTGTGCTAGTATAAAGCTAATGGACTGAGTGAGTTGGTAATATGGCAGAAAGCAAAAAATTTCATTCACTCAAAAAAGCATAAAATGAAAAGCACAATCCTTTCCCATAGTTCATGTTATTTCTAAACTACTACACAATTTTCCACAATATAAAATGTACAACTTACATATTTGGCTTCATGAGGATGAACACAGATTACAATCTGTGGTCCGGGTGTTTCCTCACTGTCCTGGCGGATCAGTTCAGGTGACACTGAGGCAGGCAAGCGACCAGCAAATGTTTTCATCAAGGTTTTCTTAAAAACAGAAACCCAAAGTCATCATCTTTCAATCCAAATATTACAAGCAGGGTACAAAAACTGAATATATCTTAACAAATAAAACGGTACTGAATCAGTTAAAAAAATTAACGGTACACAGGAAACACGGGACATTTCGGGTTTCACCTTTCGTCAGCCACAGTTACAAAAAGGCAACAAGGATAATAAACATAGACAGGTTAAAGAAAAATACAATAGACACTACAAACACGTAATATATATTTATATGAAATATAACAACACAGGTGAAGAGCAATAATAAAGCAAAAAAATTACCAAGACATTTAATTCAACAATCAACGAAAATCAAAAGAAGAAGATGGAATAACAAAATCTGATTAAGATAAATTAAGAACTAATTATTCCACAGCTAGTCCTATGTAGGTCGTGGGGGGCCCCTGAGGACAAAGAAAGAATAGGACTAATGTTCCATTAAGCATGTCATAAAAGGGGGCCAATAATGAGGTTTTGAATGGGGGGGGGGGGGGGCTGACAACATAACACGCAAAACAGCTACAGAGACCACAGCTGCAAGAGTTTGTGCTTTGGTGTAGACTTCCTCAAGGGGGCCACACGTGATGGTGGCTTCATGTTCTATAAGGAGCAAATATAGAGATGATGTAGACTTCCTCAAGGGGGCCATACGGTGGTGGTGGCTTCATGTTCTATAAGGAGCAAATATAGAGATGATGTAGACTTCCTCAAGGGGGCCACACGTGGTGGTGGCTTCATGTTCTATAAGGAGCAAATATAGAGATGATGTAGACTTCCTCAAGGGGGCCACACGTGGTGGTGGCTTCATGTTCTATAAGGAGCAAATATAGAGATGATGATGGTCATGAAGATGATTCCAGAGTTAAGAGAACTTGTGCACTAAGTATATACAACTTTTTGTACACAGACAGGAAATGAAAGATCCAACCAGTGAAAAATACAAAAACTTAGGCTTCACAGTAAAATTAGATAGCAGATGTAGCACGGAAATAAAACTGTGATCATTGTAAAGGTACTTTCACAAGATCAAGTTATTTCTAATTATTATTTTTATAAGTTTATTTCACAACATAAGCCTAATTCTAAAGGGAAGTTAAGACCTCTATCAGAATTCTTACCATTCTTTTAAGGGCAGGTTTTGAAACTTGACTGGACTTCAACATTTTCACTCGTTTCTCAATCTCCCTTGCCACTATTTCTACATATTTTTCTTCCCACAGCCGAATATCTCTCGCTTCTTCTGTTTTTCCTGATGCCAGTTCTGCAAATATGAAAACAACTGGATGAAATTGTACAGACTGAGTGAAACTAATATTTTTCAGCATAATAATAAAGGCTACATTATCTTACTCATTTTCTAGATATGAAAAACAAATTGTAGCCTGCTAAAATATTAGCTCTCTGCAAACTAACTAGTATTCTATTAGAATGACATCAGTAAAATAGTGCAAAATGCTATTAAAAAGGCATAAGATGTATTTGATCATTACATATCTATCTGACCATGTGATAAAGCAAGAAGACTCTCAATGGACAGGATACATAACTGAGGAAACTTCTGAAAGCATTACCAGGTCGTCCTTGTTCTGGAATCGTCGGGGGGGGGAGGAGTAAAGGAAGACCCAAAAAAACCTGGAGAAGAGAACTGGAGACAGAAATGAAAATGAGGCGGAAGACATGGAAAGATTTAATGCTGATGGCACATGACAGGAGGACTTGGCATGTGACAGGAGGACTTGGCACGTGACAGGAGGACTTGGCACATGACAGGAGGACTTGGCACATGACAGGAGGACTTGGCACAGGACAGGAGGACTTCACACATGACAGGAGGACTTGGCACAGGACAGGACTTGGCACATGACAGGAGGACTTGGCACAGGACAGGAGGACTTGGCATGTGACAAGAGGACTTGGCACAGGACTGGAGGACTTGGCATGTGACAGGAGGATTTGGCACATGACAGGACTTGGAACATGACAGGAGGACTTGGCACATGACAGGAGGACATGGCATGTGTTTGTTGAAGGCCTATGGCACATGACAGGAGGACTTGGCATGTGTTTGTTGAAGGCCTATGGCACATGACATGAGGACTTGGCATGTGTTTGTTGAAGGCCTATGGCACATGACAGGAGGACTTGGCATGTGTTTGTTGAAGACTTAAGCTCATTGGGGAGGTAAAGGGTACTGAATGAATAATTGTGATAAAAAAAAGTCCACTATCTTACCTGATGCAATCTTTTCTGGGGATTTCCACCAGATATACTGTGTTGTAGCAAACTGAATAGCAAGGCATTTAGGTGGCCACTCCTCCAAAAAGCTGACTGGTAAAATTGGTTTTCCTAGAACATCAGCAAGTTTAACCTGTCAGAGAAAAAAATAATGACAATAACACATTTGTTAATCAGCAAGTTCTATAACTGATTTTAGTGTCTTATTCTCTGTTTCAGCAGTGTATTATTCTCTGTTTCAGCAGTATATTATTCTTATTAACTTACAACTTGTTGTGCCAGGTTCCAAAAACTCTAAAAGTTGTTTTACTGTTTTATTCTCAAACATCCAATATAAACACACTAACAATGGATCTCCACCAATTTTCACGGAATATATATTTATGATTCAGAAGTATGATAAACATTGATATAACACACAAATCCCAGAGTGTAATTATCTCTTTGTATATTTTATTCATTAGGAAACTCCCCTGAACAAATCTCCATTCAGGAGATTTAGTACGTTATGGGGCTCAAGATCTGCTTAGTTTATGCTGTAATGCCTACAATGCCCACACAGAAAAATGTTGGATGAGGCATACACTGTTTTGATAGACCTGCCTGCCTTTAGCTGTTCTCATTTAGACAGAACATCTTTAGGGAAAAACAGATATAGTTTATATTGTCATAAATTCACAGTCTTATGAGATAGCACAGTTATTTATTCTCAGACCTTCAAGACTGCTTGCAAGGATTGAGGAGGCAACTATGCTAATACTCTGCTTCTAGTATCACTGGGCTGAAATCTATTCTTCTTCACTGTTCAGTTCCTTATAGAAAAGGGTTTCTTAATCTTTTCTGTGCCATGAACCCTTTGATTGTTTGGAGAAGGCTACTGACCCCTCAGACTGTCCGATGAAGGCTTTGGCCCCTGTTAAAGAACAATTGTTAATATGTTATGTATTGTTGCCACACATAGGCTTATAGCCATTACTATTGAGGAAATATGTCTCTTTGTGGTAACTCATGTTTTTGCATGGTTTTTAACTTATATTGAACGCTGCATAATTAATACGTCACCGGTTGTCAATGATGTAACGCATTTGCACTAATTTATTCTAACGGCTCCTATTCGCGGCCTTTCGTTACTTCAAGTCGTCCTAGTCAGACGTGTTTTTCAAGCTCCCAGAATTGTGGAGGAATATTATTTATTTAAGTGGCATAAACTACAAGTAACTTCAAAGGTCGCCACTATGTTTTCTAAGATGGTCCTGAACTTATACAGAAGTTCCACCTCTTACAGAGAAGTATAACTCGAGTATTTTTATATTCACGTCGTCTGGTCCACATTACTTTGGTGTCGTCGTTCTGCACACACCTCTAGTACAGTGGCCAGAACTGAATAATTGAGACGAGATGTATTGATGACTGACTACTATGAATACCTTGTCTATGGATTGATCATGCATATGTATTTTTGCGGAGACCTCATTAACGATTCTCCAACCATGCCAATGTTCCTGAATTAAATAAATGTCAAACGAAGTTATCGTGGACCCTCTACAAGATGTCTTGTGTTCTTCGGCCAGTTATGTCCTGTGATGACCATACCCGTGTCCATTCGTGTTTGTCAGCATGATGCGTGAACGTTTATAATACTTTACATTACAAGTACTAAACCAAAACCCAACAAGAAAGAAAACCCTGATGTAACAGCCCCCCCCCCCCCCCCCCCCCTCTGGAAAAATAAGTGTACATGTCTATCTTCCCTGCCAGTCATTTCTGACCATAGGAGCGTACCTCCCGAAATAACTTACGGTGGCACGAGGTTGGGCAATTGTAGATCGAGCTGTTGCCCATGCAGCAAGACCCGGCCTGGACGCCAGAGGAACGGACTAGCCGATACAGTCTGACACCAGTAGCAACCGCCTAGTCACTAGTAGGATATGGAACTTGCCCTTGGTAAGCATGTATTAGCTCTAGAATTGCCACAGTTATCCAAGTAGGATCGTGTCATCTAAGGAACCTCGACTGATTTAATGAGCCATTCGCGGTTTCACCATGAGACAATGTGAACTTAGACATGCATGGCTTAATCTTTGAGACAAGCATATGACTACTGGCAGGATCAACCAGATAACTGTCTGAACAGATTTCGTCGCTTGCGCGGAGAGGGAGACAGCGCTCTGTGCAGAGCGGATCCCGGCGGCCCCGGCGATTTTATTCTTGCGAGAACCACTGGCCGCCTGCCGACAAGACACGTTCCCCTAGTCGGACAGAACTGGCCGAAAGCAACACCAGCTTACTGACTGCCGGCCCACGACTCGTTGCGAGAGCGGGGCCGTTTTTCGAGACTGTTGTTGAGCCACGATACGGAGATGCGACTGCTTGCTAACATCACGACCGAAGGCTGTGATTTACAGACACAGGAGCCAAACTACTGCCTCGCTAACCGATCAACTGGGAGGGCCCGGTCATACCGGGATCACCACGCACAGTCTCTCGAGACAGCGACCGCCAGCGCGTACATAAAAGCACAATAAAAAAATTTACATTTTAAGTTATGTAAAAGGACCCTCTAGAATCCATTCATGGACCCCAAGAAACCAGATGTAATCACACTTCAATTGTTTTCCATGTCAATCTATTTCAAACACTATTCTTGGAGCAGAATTTTTCTCACGGCCCCCATTTTGTGATGATTTTGTTGTCCCTGTTCTGCAATGAGAAAATCAGTGGAGACAAACACATAATTTCTTTGTGGTTAGCTCACTTTATATGCAGCGCCTTCCCAGTTAAAGTACATGTTATTTATGAAATCTGAAATTAGTCTATAACTTTAATATGAAGATATCAGATTCTTCTAATACGTGATTGAATACATAGCATATTTTTGTCCTATCAACTGTCTTCCTCCTGGTGTGGTTCCAATCTAGTCCTCGGGCCTTCAAGGATTGTCTAATGTTCTTCCAGCGAACTCTGTGTCGTCCTGGAGGTCTGGACCCCTGGCTCTTGGTTCCCCAATTTGTCGTGGTAGCTGATCTTCTTCCATTCTGCATACATGGCCAAACCATCGTAGTTGGGACTATTCAACTTGGGTCTGCAGAGGCTGGGTTTTGAGTCCTTGCCATATCGTCTGGTTGCAGACCATGTCTCTTCTTGTTACTTTAACCATCTTCCTCAGATACCTCATTTCTGAGGATCTGGAGCTGGATTTTTGTGGGTTGTAGTCATTGCCCACGACTCACATCCATATGTCAAGACTGGGACATGTGTGCAGCGGTATACATCCATCTTCATCTTCTTGCCAATCTCTCCTTTGCTGAGGAATCCTTAATTTATTGCCAGAGAAAGTCTCCTAGCTGCCGCTCTTCGGGTAGCCAACTCTTCTTTGATGCCTCCCTTCCAGTCTATGATAGCTCCAAGGTATTTAAAGTGGCTGACCTGCTCCAGGATTTATTCTCCCAGCATAATATGATGCCTTGTTTTTCTTCTCTTGAGAGATCACCACAGTATTTTTTTTGGAGCTGCTGATAACCATCCCTCTCTCCTCCAGTTTTTCCTTCCAGGTTGAATTGATGATGTGCCTTTGATTTAGTAATCAAGGCAACACTGTCAGCAAATGCCACCTCTGAAATAGACCTGTCTCATCTTCCAGTACCCCACTGAATACTTTTTGATCCTTTCCTTACATGCTTTGATGATATCGTCTACGAGGAGTATGAAAAGATAAGGTGAAAGAATATCACCCTTTTTTACACCAGTGGTGGTCCTGAACTCTTTCAACTTATGTTTTGCCGTCCTCACATAATTTCTGCAAGTCTATTAGTGCAATGTCTATAAATAGTATTGTTCTGTTTGCACATTCGAGTTGGTTAGTGATTGCACCCATTAAGATATTTATATACTTCCATCATCACCTTCCTTTTTGCTGCCTATGGAGCATGGAGCCATCATCATTGCTGGTCTCCTTGCTGGAAGGTTGCCGAAGACTTCACAGGTTATTTACTGTGATGGTGGTTTCTGTAGCAATTTGTTTGACATGATGAGGTTGCCAACCCCCATGCACAACCTCATGTTATTGCCTTGTACAACATGCCTAGGGGGAGCCAGTAGTCCTATTCTATTTTTGTCTCATAACAGACCCCTGGAATATGACAAATATTAGTGCAAACCTCTGATCCTGATCTGATTATTTCCTTCAAACACGCTATAATAATATGTCTGTGGTGTAATTTTGTACTTGCGGACCCTGTATCTGTACACACATTTTTTTTTTACTAAGATTGCGATATGCTGAAATATCAACAAAACTGAATTTTCAATTATCTTTTGCCTTTGGCACTTATGAAAATACCAATTTGATGACAAATTAACTTCTGTGTTCAGAAAAACACAGAGGACTTACACAGTCCAACCAGAAAACCCAAAATGTTCTGCACTTTATGTATATAGTAATTTGTCGCACTATTGTAACTGTAGCATTCCCAGTAATTTATTGGCTTAAAAGAGGAAAAAAATTGCCCAAAGAAGTTACCAAACTAATGAAATCTGTATTTATAAAAGTCTTTAAATGCGCACATTTATTCAAACAACAATCCATATTTGCTGCAAAAAGTTACCACTAACATTTTGAATATTTCAATAAAATGCTTACTCATCTATAGCCAATACTGTTTCTGTGAATACCTTGTTTAACACAAGGTAATGTGCGGCTCAGAAATTTTACATTTTAGCCACTTATAACGCATCATGTTGCATAAAATTTAATCAGCTTACATTTTCAAAAAGCTCATACACAAATACCTACTCTTACAGAAAGTTGAAACACATAATTGATAACCTCTCTGTTTGTCCACTGAGTCTCTCCATAACGAGGAGTAACCAAAGGAATGAAAACCTCACAGTTACTGACTGCATAGTTGAGGGCATCCTGCCAATCAACACCTGATTTAATTTCATGCACATCCTGAGAAAGATACAAAAACTAATGATACTCTGACATGGATACAAAAAAAAAAAAGGTCAAGGTAGTCCCATAGTTGATACTGCCATAGGGGAGTGAAGTGTTAGAGACTTCACTATACTAGGTCCAGCATTTGAGAGATGGGGTGACCAGTCCCCCTCCTTGCTGCCTTTTCCTTCCCAAACTCAAGAGCAAAGTCAGATACCCATTTACAGCTGGGTAGACTAGAGCATTTTGATACCATGAATCAAATCCAGCATCGAGAAACCAGCGCTCTAACCACTTTGTAGACATAAATGTCATACTGATATGGATACAGAACAGTATGATTCACCTGAAATAAAATGATTTTCAATAAATTAACAGAGAAGTTAACCAGACTTCTCACTTTATATTAAAGTCCCAACAAGTCTAAACAAATTGTCTACTTTCTCACAATGTCAGGAAACTGCATTACCTGTCTATGATAACCTTTAACTAAATTTTTCAAGATTGTGCTACTGGTGGAAATATGGTAAAATGTTAAGTTGTGCAGTTTGAGCCAATTATGACATTTAAGGGCATGACAATAGCCCAAAGTCATCACAAACTTATAAAGGTGTCATGTCAAGGAAACAGGTCCAAAACAGGTTCTTCAAAGACATTAGACAGGTATTCAAGATGAGTAACCTGAGCACCCAAGCACCTCTTATACAAATGAAAACTTCTGCTGAATGGAATCTGAGAATACGGGTACTGAAGTAACAAGCTAAGATGCTATGTGTGGGAGGTGCTGGACGACATTTATCTCTTTAGACCTATGAAAAACACCTGTCTGCAAGTGATTTTAGGTAATTTGCAACCAATGGCAAAGAGTACCGATTTCTTCAATGCCGGAATCAATGATGATGTATCACTGAGGACCAAGTGGTTTGGTAAGACTGGAGATTATGTTGAAAAGTAATGGATGCTAAGGATTATTTCTGGTTTGACATGTATGTATGTTTCAGAAGTTGCTTCTCTGGGCAAAGTGACCAGGCTCGAAAGCAGGCTGCATCACTTTCCAGTCTTACCCAGTGGTAAAAACTGAGTACTGAGTTAGGGAAGGCAAAGGAAGTGAAGAAGGGAACTGGTCATCTCACCTCATAAAGATGAGATCTAGTATAGATGAAGTCTCGAACACTTCACTCCCCTAAGGCAGTATCTGCTATGGAAGTACCTTTTTTATAGCTATATTTGAATAAAATATACTCATGAGAATTGTCATTACCTTATCAATTGAAATACGCTTGTATACTATATAAAGGCTAAATTGGTGCTCACCTTAAGCCCATTATAAACTCATGTCTGAAGACTGAGAAGAATATTGTTACTATATGATACCACATTTTGCATGTCCACACTTGAAAACAGTATAATGAGATATGAATAAGCATAAATTGATAAACAATGGGTGCCTGCGCAGAATAGAAGGATTGAAATGGTATGACAAAGTCACCAACGTGGAACTGATGACAAGAACCAGACAAGTGCCAGTGGAACAAGAGATGAGAAGAAGATGCTGGCGATGGATAGGACACACACTGAGGAAACCTGTTGATAGCATTACAAGGCAGTCCGTGTTCTGGAATCCCCAGGGACAAAGAGAGGCAGAGGTAGACCAAAAAACACATGGAGAAGAGAACTGGATACAGAGGTGAAAATGAAAAGCAAAACATGGAAAGAACTTGAGCGGATGGCACATGACAGGAGGATTTGGCATGTGTTTGTTGAAGGCCTATGCTCCCAGAGGAGCTAAAGAGTATTGATTGATAAACAATAAAATATTTCATGTAACAATTATCAAATAATTCTAGATAAAGAATACTATATTCATTCCTTGACAAAAGTCAGCAGATGCCCTGAGCTCCCATACAGTGTAAGGCAAATGATCACATGCAACATGAATGCATTTGTTTCTGTAACAATATTATTTTACGCAATATTTTCTATCCTTACTAAAGTGAGTGTCAGGCTTCATAGAGACACTTTACAATGATGACCGTCACTGCAACACTATAGTATAACAATTTCTGAAATATGAAATATCCTTGCCATAACAGCTGATATTTCTACCACTGTTTCTTCTTTAAAAAAAAACAAACAAAAACTCAGAGGTCAGTATGAATAAGGTAGAAGAAATCAGCGGTCAGTCTCAAGCTGCCGAAAAATCTATACAGCTGGTCTTGGCCGTATGTGTGTTGTACAACTGTTTAACAATGAATAAAATATTACCCCCAACACATCTATTGTGGACTCATCTATGGACGTACCAGATATACAGAGTAATCTAAATCTGTCAGCTTTTGTTTCAGGTTTACTGCATGCTCTGCAGCCTCAGCACTGACATAGCTGATGAGTAGCTGCTTGCTGTTACTCACAATCTGATTACAGGTCACTGAATCATTGCAAGGCTGGTGACTAGTATCTTTACTAGATGAAAAGGACTGGCTGCAAATCAAGACATTGGTATTGCAATGATGCAGTACTGCAGAAAATCAATAAAATTCAGTCACAGTGGAATATATATCTGTAGTGATAAACTGTCTGTTGTGGGTTAAGATAAATCAATGAGCATTACTGGGCAGTGTTCTCCATGAATGAAAGAGACAATTATTACTGAGTTCTCTGTATATGAATGAGATTATCATTATTTAGCATTCCCACAGCATTTCTGGAAAATCTATTAAATTAATTAATACAGATAAATAGCAGAGGACATCTTGGAAAAAACACTCTCTGAATTTTAAAAATCAATTGGTAAACAATAAAGTTACTGACATTTTTGTGTTAAAAATGTAACGTGATAAAAAAGAGAAACCTTTTAATTTATATTTATATATCCTAAATTGCACCATAATTTCAATGATCTTTTAAAGAAATCTTTACAAATTCAGTTTTTATGCGGTCTAAATTAAAACTGGCTTATTTTTTTTATTAATTCTGAGGTGATGAATCAGTTTGCTTACTCAAAATTTCAATATTATTTATACTAAATGGATAATTTGCATAATTTATTCACAATGTTTACAATACATTCTGAAAAGCACTTATTTAAGTTGTCAAAACATCATAGGACTAAACATAGCCATCATTTTAAGTTAACACATAAATTCTACAGTAGTGACTAACAATAGTATAAATAAATTAACACAGTCAGCAATGGCAATACCATGCACATTTAATAAGCTAATTTGAATGATTTATTCACAATTTGTAAACTTGTGTTTAAAAACAAAAACAGAACAGTAATACAATATGAAAACTATATTCATATGTAAACTAATGATAATGCTAATGATAGCGATGGTTACGTCTTGATTTTTGTTTTATGTGTAATTCTTGATAAATATCATTTAAAGAGCATTTAAAGTTTACAGCCTTGAGGATAGGGAATTTCCTATTCTATTCACCGCAAATGAAAGTTATTTTCTTGTTGTAAATTTGTGTATAAACACTAAAACGCCACACTGGCACAATAGACTATGTCCATGTTTAAATTTCAGAAGAGACCCTGATACCATCACCAGAACTGCCATGCTATGGACTCCAGAAGGAAAGCTAAAGCAAGTAAGGCCAAAAGCCACCTGGCGAAGAACTGTGGAGGCAGAGATGCTAAGCATGAACCAGAGCTGGGGCACCACACAAAGGGTGGCTGTTGACCGAGCAAGGCTGAGACAGTATGTTGCTGCCCTACAAGATTCCCCTTGGCGTGAGAGTCACTGACTGCTTTGTCAGTCAGTGACCAAGCACCAAAGAAGAAGGAAGAAGATGTTTAAATTAATGATAATGCTAATGACAACCATGATTAAGTTTTTATTTTGTTTTATTTTTAGTTGTGGATTACAGTCATGTGTAATATCACACACCACCAATTTATGGGGATTTCCCATTCTACTGGCAGTGGCCATGACATTTGCTTCTTCTTCTTCTTTGATCCTTAGCCGCCGACTGTCAAAGCAGTCAGTGGCCATTACGCCTGGTGGCGTTTTGTGTGCCCCAACTCTGGTTCATTCTTTGCATCTCAGCCTCCACAGTCCTCCGCCAAGTTGTTTTTGGTCGGCCTCTCTTTCATTTTCCTTCAGGGGTCCATAGCATAGCTGTTCTTGTGATGGCATCTGGGTCTCTTCTGAGGACATGGCCAACCCAGCTCCAGCGTCTGCCAGCTATGATGGTGTGCATGTCCTCTTGCTTGCTCCGAGTAAGCAGATCTTGGTTGGTGATGGTATTCGGTCAAAAGATTCTGAGAATTTTTCTTAGGCATGTTGTGTGAAAAGAGGACAATTTCGACATTTCCTTCTCCGTAACTCTCCAGCTCTCCACGCCATAGAGAAGCACAGAAAGCACACAGCTCTGATATAATCCTAATTTTGTGCTTGTGCTGTACTGAGAGGACTTCCAGATGTTGTTTAGACTAAAAAAGGCTGTTCTTGCTTTGTTCATTCTGTTGTTGATGTCTCTGCTTGCTCCACTGTCTGGTGTTACTATGCATCCTAGGTATGTGAAGGGATCTGTCTGTTCCAGTTGCTGATTGCTTACTGATATGGGCTCAGGGTTGCTCACATTGGGCGTCATGACCTCTGTCTTCTTTAGGTTGATGTTCAAACCCACCTGCTGGCTATACTTATTAATTCCATCCGTTTTTTCCTGGATGTGTTGATGTGAATGTGCTAGCAGTGCAATGTCATCTGCATATTCCAGATCTTCCAATGTAGAAAATGTAGTCCATCTTATTCCTCTTGGATTGCCCTCTGTTGTCTGGCGCATCACCCAGTCTATGACTGTTAAAAATAGAGTGGTATGACATTTGCAACACATATAAAAAACAAATGTAAACATCAAAAACACAACAGCGTAGCACCGAAGCAAATAAAGTGAAACAGTGTCTACACCCTAAGACAAAAGACCTTAAACTGCGCAAGCCTGATTGATTTCTGATAGCCGGTAGATTTTGCACACTCATAACTCAGACTTCATAAAATATACCAGCTGTTTTAAAATTCCGCAGAACAGTACCTTTCTGATAGGCTGCCGAGTTTCACCTCATATGCACCGAGTTATTTATAGCTAATTTTAAAAATGTTTTTTAGTATGCTAAATGAGGGACCTTTTTTATTGGCTTTTCAATATCTATATCTCATTATTATTTGTGTAATTAAAAAAACTTAGTTTATTCATTCGTGGTTATTTTCATATATAAAACAAAGTGGGTTTTATTTGTTTAGTATACAAATACTGTACTGTATTATACCATGTATGCAATCTCAGCAACAGGTCAATTTTTCATCACAAATCCAAGGATGGATTGGGAATGCTACATTATTGACTAATGCATTTTTCTGTGCTTGAATGATGTGATTATTACTATGCGACAAAGTATTCTTTGTATATAAATGAGATGATTTTTAGTGGCACAAGCTGCTGTGTATAACAGACAATCGTACAAAATGCAGTCAAACTGACACACTGCAAACCATGTTGCCAATTCAAGACAGTTTAGTACAGTATATCTGATCTCACTATAATATTCCTGGGAATGAAGAGGTCCACAGACTGGCACAGGAGGATGGAAAGATACCTCAAATTGTAACACATAAAGAATGGGAGTGTGTCAGGGATGTCTCTTGTCTTCATTTATTTTCTTACTAGCAATAGATTGGGTTATAAAAACATCAGCATCACACAACAGAAATGTAATCCAGTGGAATCTGACTAAACAGCTTGATGATCTAGATTTTGCAGATGACTTGGCTCTTCTATCCCATAAACATAATCAGATGCAAGACAAAATGAAAATACTCGATGAGAGGTCACAACAAGTGGGACTGAAAATACACTGGGAAAAGACAAAAATAATGAGAATAAATGCATGAAACGATAACAAGGTTGAACTTGAAGAAACACAACTAAAAGATGTAGAATCATGCACATATCTTGGCAGTAATGTAGACAATGTTGGAGGGATAGACAATGATATCAAAATAAGAATACAAAAAGTAAGAGGAGCTTTCATTGCATTGGGAAACATATGGAGAACAAGAGAAATCAAGTCCAACATGAAAATAAGAATCTTCAACTCATATGTCAAGTCAGTCCTATTGTATGGCTCTGAAACATAGAGAACAACAAAAACAACAAGAAACAAGTTACAGACATTCATAAATGGGAGTTTGTGTAGAATAGGATTGAAATGGTATGACAAAGTCACAAATGTGGAACTGATAACAAGAACCAGACATGTGCATTGAGGAGACCTGTTGGTAGTATTACAAGGCAGTCCCCAGGGAAAGAGAGGCAGAGATAGACCAAAAAACACATAGAGAAGAGAGCTGGAGACAGAAATGAAATTGATGAGGACAATGTGGACAGAACTTGAACTGTTGGTATGTGACAGGACGGACTTGGCATGTGTTTGTTGAAGGCCTATGCTCCTTGGGGAGCTAAAGGGGGTATTGAATGATTGTAATATATGAAGAACGCAAAAGCAAATATCAAGAAACATATGGAAAAAAGAGCATTCGGGCCACCAGAAAACTATGCTTATAGCAAGCTAAACAGAAGAGAATGAGTAATAATCTTCAGACTATGCACATGCCACAACAAACTAAGATACACGTTCAATAAGTTAAAGACATAACAACTAATGAGTGTACCTGTGGCACTGATAACATTACAGACCACCATAAAAATGATGCCTATCAACAGCTCAGTAAAGGTGAGCATGAAAAAATCTTCAGATTCCAAAAACAATGAATATAATTGTTGCGCTAATAAAATGACTACTGAAAATCTGCTGCAAGTGTCCCCACAAATGAGGAACACAGAAAGTGATTATGGCATGACCAGTATCAGTCCATAAAACACTCTATGCAAATGGAGCAACCTGAGGCTGAACACCGATTTCTTCAGGCACATACAAGACATCTGAGGGTGTTCAATGAAGATGAAGAAGGAAGAGACAAAGAATACTGAGGGCAGCTGGGGTCTTTGTACATTACTGAAATGATCATTATGAAGTATGTAATGAATTTACATGTATGAATGAAACAATCATTACTGAAATGATCATTATGAAGTATGTAATGAATTTACATGTATGAATGAAACAATCATTACTGAGATGATCATTATGAAGTACGTAATGAATTTACATGTATGAATGAAACAATCATTACTGAGATGATCATTATGAAGTACGTAATGAATTTACATGTATGAATGAAACAATCATTACTGAGAGAAACAGTATTCTGTATGTATGAATGAGACAGTTATTAGTTAATGTGTTGGTTGTTACTTAGAAAAGCAGTGCACATTAGATCATTATTGAGCAATACAGTGCACACTAGTTTGATTAGTGGTTTTCTAAAACACTTGAGATGTAAAAGTATTGATGTCTGACCTCAGGGCCTTTGCTCTGGTATGGTCCACAGCTACTTGTGATTTCCGTCTGAATGGAAAGTTGTGAAAATCTTCTGACAGATAATTTTTAACATCAATGTGTACCTCATGACCTCTCAGAACTTCATGCACTGGTGTTTTACTTTCTACTTCAGATGATACAAGGGACCCATCACTGTATAGAAATCTAAATGTTTTCCCTTGTTCATAAAAACCTGGTAACTGAGAACAAAGTAAAAAAGATATTCAAAAGGTTTAAGAAAAACTACTATTTTATGATTTGCTCATTTTTGTCCAAAACAATGCTTCAAAAATCCATTAAATCAGGCAAAAAGAAAATAACTAACGAAGAAATCATGAAAAGTGCAGCAGGTATTAACAAAGCATTGATAAAATAGATTGACCAAAAAAAAAAGAAGGGGGGGGGGAAGGTAAAGGAGAGTATTAAGAATGCATAAAACAGATATCCTCACATAGTCTGAGACAGACACCTACACGAAAATAAGGAAAATGTAGGTGTTTGGAAACATGGGGAGGAACTGGAAGAAGCAAACAAGAAATGGGACCTTGAATCAAGTAGGCAGGATCACCACCAGACAGGTCTAAATATGGAAAATTGTCAGTGTCATTTGCACCAAAATGAGCAATTACACAAGAATAAAGAGAAATGAGTTTTTAGATTACCATCATTACATTAACATTGTATGTCAAGATTGTCTAGATAAGTAAAGGAAAATGTAATATTAACATATCTAAATAAACAATTTTTCCAGAAAATAAAATAAATCATAAAACCTGTGTTCTCTTATTAGAAATGGCAAATAAACAACTAGGAACCATCATATATCATAACCAGTATTTAAAAAAAAAAATTGAGGACTTACATTACTACAGATCATAGTTCGTAGATCTGTTAATGATGAATTAAAATTACTGAATAAGTGTCCCTCAGATACATTATTACTTCTCACAAGCAGCTGTGGTATATCTGAAACAGAATTAGTTATGTTTATGAAATGATGCAATAAGCATGGCTACTTATCTTGAGATTCATTATGCCATACCAACTCTGGATTGCCATAGTGGTTCAGTAAACTGATCTTAAAGCTCTGTAAGCTAAGTTTCTACTTACTGATTAGTTTATTGTGATTATTTGAAACACAAATTCTTTGGCGGCTACTTTTGTGCAATATTTTTTCTTTCTCGTTTGTTGCTACAGTTTTTGCATAATAAGAATACTCTGAATTCAATGGGGACAAAATTAAATAAATCAAAATATCCCATAAAATGAAAAATCTAAGGTTGCTGGAGAAATGTTCAAAAATCACTAAAAGAGAGATCCTCACATATTCAGGATATGAAAAAAAATGTACAGGGAAAAGAGGGATGAGAAGGTCCGAAGGCAAATAGAGAAGAACTGTAAAGACAGAGCAAACAGATCTAGGAGAGACTGAAATGTTGCTCTACACAACATAGGTCCACAAAGAGAAATTTGTCAGTGTTAGACTCGATAAGGAGTTAAGAAAAAGGAAAAAGAAGAAACCATCAACTGATATTGTTTTTGTAATTTAAAAAAATGCTCTGTTTGTGTCTTTCTAAATGCTCTTATTTGTATTTTAATATGTAATAGTTGACTTACTTACTTAGTCGTTCCCCTTCTACCGTGAGGTGTAGAGGTTTGGAAGAGAGAGCGCCAGACTATCCTATCGGCTGTCTTCCTCCTGGCCTGGTTCCATTCTAGTCCTTGGTCCTTCAAAGATTGTCTAATGTTGTCCTCCCAGCGGACTCTGGGTCGTCCTGGGGGTCTGGATCCTTGGCTCTTTGTTTCCCATGCTTGTCATGGTAGCCGGTCTTCTCCCATTCTGCAGACATGGCCAAACCATCTTAGTTGGGACTGTTCTACTTGGGTCTGCAGGGGGTGGGATTTAAGGCCTTGACGCATCGTCTGGTTGCATACCATGTCTCTTCTTGTTACTTCAACCACCTTCCTCAGATACCTCATTTCTGAGGTTTGGATCTGGCTTTTGTGGGTTGTAGTCATTGCCCATGACTCGCATCCATATGTCAAGACTGGGACATAGGTGGAGCGGTATACAGCCATCTTCGTTTTCTTACCAACCTCTCTCTTGCTGAGGAATCCTCGATTTATGGCCTGAAAAAGTCTCCCAGCTGCTGCTTTTCGAGTGGCCAACTCTTCTTTGATGCCTCCCTTTCGGTCAATAATAGCTCCGAGGTATTCAAAGTGGTTGACCTGTTCCAGGACCTGTTCTCCCAGCTTAATCTGATGTCTTCTTTCTTCTCGTGATATCACCATGGATTTTGTTTTAGAGCTGCTTATGACCATCCCTCTCTTCTCCAGCTCTTCCTTCCAGACTTGCAGGTTGAATTGGAGATGTGCCTCTGATTTAGCAATCAGGGCAACATCATCAGCAAATGCCAGCTCCGAAATACAGACCTGTCTCATCTTCCAGTACCCCACTGAATACTTTCTTGTTCTCTCCTTACATGCCTTAATGACATCGTCCATGAGGAGTGTGAAAAGGTAAGGTGACAGGATATCACCTTGTCTTACACCAGTGGTGGTTCTGAATTCTGACTTATGGTTTGCTGTCCTCACATAATTTCTGCAAGACTTGTAGAAGCTCTGTATAGCATGAATCAGAGGCGCTGGAATGTTCTTCCTTGCCAAACAATCCCAAAGTTTGCTCCAGGGGACCCTGTCAAATGCCTTTTCCAGATCTATGAAACAAAGATGGATCTCACTCTTATACTCAAGGGCCTTTTCACTCAGCTGTCTGAGTGTGAAGATTAGGTCTTGAGTACTTTGGTTCGCTCGGAATCTGCACTGGACCTCATCCAGTTGTTGCTCAGCTAGGCGTCGGAGTCTCTGCTCTAGGATTCTAGAGTAGATTTTACGTAATAGTTGACAATTAACTATAAATGTACACTTTTACAATTGTAAAACTACACATTCATCTAGCTAACTAATGTTATATTCGCTGTTTCTCATACTGGACTGTTCTAATGTTACAATATTTATGCTAAATGTTACATCTAATTTCAATCCTAATTTAGTAACTATTGATCAAATGAAGGAACTTGCTCTAGAGCTTCTGGGATTTTCAACCTGAAATCTTACTGGACCTTTAGCATATCTAGCCTAGACAAAGTATACCTTTCAAGATTACAAAATTTTCTGTTTCTACTTCTTTGTCTTTCAACTCCTTGTGAAGAAGAAACCTTAATCATAACTCTATAAGCCTACCTGTTACAAGCTTTTTGTTATGGTTCTTTCCATGTTTCAAATTTCCTGTAATTCATTCTCTTCTCTATGTATTTAGATTGTCCTTTTTTCCTCTACCCCGATGGTTCTGGAACAAGTATTACATTGTAAAGCTAGCTAGTGGAATATTGATGAATGCCATATCCATCCCAAGCATTTGTTCCACAAACTCTCTTCTGCTGGTTTTTCTTGGTTTGTTCTCACAGGTCAATACTGGTAATCCTGATGACATATCTACTTATGTCCTATTCTGCATTAGCATTATCTAACATCATCTGCAATGACTGAAACATTCTGTTTGGTATTCTCCATGTTTCGTAGCAATATAAGAGAAATATCCTATGCAATATAGCAGCTATCACTGGACACCCCATCCTGGACATCCATATATCTATATATATATATATATATATATATATATATATATATATATATATATATATATATATATATACAGGGTGATTGAGAAGTCTCTCTGCAGTGGGTTCAGTGCTTTAATAATATGAATGTAATATGTTATGATACAGTTAACAGTATTATTTTAATTGACTTTAATTAGATTTACTTTACAGCAAGTCCCTCTGCAGTGGTTGTATGGTCGTAGTTCTGCGCATCCGCTCACACGCATCATAATGCATGCACAGTATTTCTCACGGTTGGAGGACATTAGCACTGTAGTGCCTTGTGTATCACTGACTGCGTCAGCATGCTAATAGTTGAGGAGCGCATTTTTCTCATGGAGTATGTTTTTCATGTCGGTGATAGGTACACAGAAGATGTGAAACACAAATTCGACCAGAAGTTTCCAAATTCCAGTTCCTCACTGCGACACTGTCTAAGATCTCATCGCCAAATTTCGATTGACTGGTTTGGTGGCAGATGCTTCTCGAAGTGGGCGGCCAACCGTTTTGTCTGAGGAGAGATTGTTGGATATTTCTGATAAATTGATGGTAAGTCCATCAAAATCATTGTGAAAATTGGCGCAGGAGACAGATAGATGTAAGCTACGGATCTACACAAAAAGCAGTTAGGCGGAAACTGAATTTCTTTCCTTACAAAGTGTGCGCTGTTCAGGAACTGAAACCTGCGGATGACGATAACAGGATACGTTATTGTCAGTGGTATCAGGATAATGGTAGTGAGGTTCTGGATCACACATTTTATACAGATGAAGCGTGGTTTCACTTATCTGGCTACATAAACTCCCAAAACACTCACTTGTGGTCCACAGCCAACTCACATTCCTTTCACGAGGCACCATTGCATGACCAGATAATCAGTGTTTGGATAGCAATTTCGAGAAGAAGAATTGTGTGTCCCTTATTATTTGAGAACACACTTAACTCTGAACAGTACTGTTCGCAAATTGTGTACCCATTCATTGCCTAGCTTGACAAAAACGACATACTGAATGGCTACTTCCAACAAGATGGTGCAACTGCATGTACTGCATACCGTACCCTAGAATTACTGAAGGACTTCGTTGTGGATCGCATAATTTCAAAGGGACTTTTTGGCCAGGACGGTCACCAGATCTCACTCCGCCCGATTACTTCTTCTGGGGCGCTGCTAAAGGATGTGTGTACAAAGGTTGCCCAAAAACAATACCAGAACTGAAGGCTGCCATAACTGTCTACACACAGTCCATCACGCAAGATACCCTCATTGACGTTTTTGAAAACAAGTCAAGAAGAGTTGCTTTGTATCTGGAGAATGATGGAAGATACTCTTCCAACACTTGCTGTAAAGTAAATCTAATTAAAATCAATTAAACTAATACTGTTGTACTGTATCATAACGTGTTACATTCATATTATTAAAGCACTGAACCCAATGCGGAGGGACTTCTCGATCACCCTGTATATATTTATTAATATATATATATATAAATATATAATATATATATATGCAGAATTCTTCATGACGGATGACTTATAGAATGGTTTGAGATAAGAAATGGAATGGGCCGGGAATGCCTCGTGCCACCATTTCTCTTCTTACTGGCTATAGATTAGGTTATGAAAACACTGACATAAGCCAACAGAAATAGAATTCAGAGGACTCTCACTAAACATCTTGACTATCTAGATTTTGCAGACGACTCTGCTTTTCTGTCAAATAACCATAACCTGGTGCAAGAAAAAATGAAAACAGAAAAAGCTTTCAGTGCACTAGGAAATACATGGAAATGAAACAAAATCAACACCAAAATAAGAATCTTCAACTCAAATGTAAAGTCAGTCCTATTGTATGGCTCTGAAACATGGAGACCTAAAACAGCAACAAAGAAGTTGCAGACTTTCATAAATGGGTGCCTGTGTAGAGCAGAAGGATTGAAATGGTATGACAAGGTCACCAATGTGGAACTGATGACAAGAACCAGACAGGTTCCAGTGGAACAAGAGATGAAAAGAAGACGCTGGCGATGGATGTGACATATACTGAGGAAACCTCTAGATGCTGGCGATGGATGTGACACATACTGAGGAAACCTCTAGACCAGTGTTTCTCAACGGGGGCGGTACCGCCCCCTGGGGGGCGTTTTCAAGATGTCTGGGGGCGTTCTGGTGGGTCGCAACGATTGGGGGTCGTCACTTCCATTCAGGGGGGCGTTGTGTACATTTTTACAAGAATCAATACGAAACAATTACAAAAGATATTCCCCTTCGCATAGCTTGTAAACACGACAGTTTTTATTTGCCCTGCGTCCCATGGAGTGTTTCAAGGATTCAAAATGCAAAATTTTAGGTTCTGGGATGTTACCATTGTCAGGAGACAGTAGAGTTTTTTGATTCAATCAAAGAAGAATTTAGCACCGAAGGAGAAGTATTGCGAAATGATGTGGCCTACTTTCAGATATGTTTGAAAAGTTAAATGAGGTTCTTCTTAAGCTACAAGGAAATGAGATCAATCTGATTAAAGTGAAAGGAATTATCATGGGGTTCATCAACAAATTGACATTATATAAAAATAATCTTAGTCGCCGAGAACTTTCTCATTTTCCATGTTTATTGCAGTTAGGTGGGAACAGGCTTAAAGATTCAGATTTAGAGGTTTCTTGCAGTCATTTGGACGCTATTAAAAATGATATGAGCATAAGATTTAAAGACTTGCAAGAACTAATAATACCGGATTGGGTGATTAATCCGCTTGAATCAAACGTGAAACAAGTTAGTCAACATTTACAAGAAGAATGAATTGAGTTACAAAATGACTTCGAGGCAAAAGCACGATTCAGTCACACACATTACGAAAAATGTTGGATCCAGCAGAGGCTTGCATATCCCGTTCTTTGGTGTAAAACTAAATTGCTAATTACAGTATTCCTAACGTCGTATTTGGTGAAGAAGGGTTCAGTGCAGTAGTGTTGCTACAACAAAAGCAACGAAACCAACTGCAGATTTGTAACAGAGGATTTTAACAGACTTAGAACCAAATAGTACAAAAACGGCTGAGTCACACCAAGCGCAAGGATCTCATTAAGCTTCATTAGTAAGTGAATTTTTATATAATTATATCATTATTATCAAATAATAATTTTTTTAATTTTTTCATGTTTAAGGTGGTTACATAAGAAGAGGCTTTAATAATCAGATTTGAAGATATATATGCAGTCATTTAAGCGCTATTAAAATGATATGATTATGATAGTTATAGAGTTGTAAGAACTAATTTTATATCATTTGCTCCGCCAATTTGTAATTCAAGTATAATGAACATGTGTTGTATATAATTCCGTACTTAAAAACATATTTAATATAACTATTCTTTAATACAGTTGGGCGACCGCAGCTGAGGTTCAAAGATGTGTGCAAGAGAGATATCAGGGCACTGGACATAAATCCAGCAATGTGTGAGGATGAAGCTGCCGATCGCACCAAGTGGCGATGCTATTTACGGCGCCACCGCAGATTGTGCGGAAAGAAGCTGACACAACAAGCAGAAGAGAGGAGAAAACGTCGAAAGGACCACCAGGAAAATAAGCAGCTGAGGACTGTCACCTCAGGGGCGCATTCCCATAGTCAGTTATGACTGGAGGGAGGCTATTATTATTATTATTATGCTTTTATAAATGTGCTGTCTCTTTTTCTTTATATTATAAGAAAAGATAACTCATTAACTGCATTGCTTTTTTAAAAGTATGGTGGAATATATGTATATGTGTGTGTGTTTGTGTATACACGATAAAGAGCAAGAGGGTGCTAAAAGAGTGGGGGGCGGGGGGCTTTTTAAAATATTAGTTGTCAAAAGGGGGCGCTGCTACTATCAGGGTTGAGAAACACTGCTCTAGACGCTGGCAATGGATGTGACACATACTGTGGAAACCTCTAGACGCTGGCGATGGATGTGACACATACTGAGGAAACCTCTAGATGCTGGCGATGGATGTGACACATACTGAGGAAACCTCTTGATAGTCTTACCAGGCTGTCTTTCTGGAATCCCTAGGGTAAGAGAAGTAGTGATAGAACAAAGAACAAATGGAAAAGAGAGCAAGAGACAGAAATAAAAATGATGAGGCAGACACAGAAAGATCTTGAGCAGACACTGAAAGATCTTGGGCAGACACAGAAAGATCTTGAGCAGACGGGATTATGACAAGACCTGGCATGTGTTTGTAGAAAGCCTACGCTCCTAGGGAAGCTGAATGGTATTTTCTGATGTTGAGAGATACACAGCTGTAAAAATGTGTATCGCTCTCTATTCTTAAAAAATACTGAAAGCTTTGGGTCTTAGCACAAGAAGTAAACAAACATTAACTCTTACTATCCGGCAAGCCCCGTGAAGTGGCGCGGTTTTAGTACCAATTTTACGGCTCGCCAGTTCAACTGGCGCGCGATGGTAACGATAGCGAAACTAGAGCGTAAAAACGCGGTTTTAGCTCACGTATAGTAAGAGTTAAAAATGGCCCAAAGACATCACGATACCACATTTAATTTAAAAAAAAATTTTCAGTCAATAACCAAGGCAAATGAAAGAAAAAGCATGACTGAGTACACTATACTGGGAAATAAATAATAAAGTGCAAAATAGTGCACACTTTACAATTTCACCAGAAACCTATCAAACAATAAAAAACAATACATTTGTGAAAGATAAGAGAGGATGAAGATTTTACATCAGCAATGAATCTTCTGTCAGCTAAAATAAAGATGAAATTCTGAAGATATACAACACATAGTTAAAGATAACAGTTTAATGTGGGATATCTCAGACATACAGAAGCAAAAGAATATTTAAGGTAACAACAACCAGTAAATATGAACTGCTAGAGTCTCCCTTAAGTTCATTAACTTAACAAAGAAAATGTACAAAAACATGAAATGTATAATTCTTCCTAAAGGACAAATTACAGGGCCCTTTGAGATAAGAACTGGAGTGTGCCAGGGATGCCTCTTGTCATCCTTTCTTGTCTCACTGGTTTAGAAAACCAGTTCATGAAGACAACAATAAAAACCAACAGAAATGGAATTCAGTGGACTGTGTCAAAACAGCTTCAGGATTTAAATTTTGCTCTGGCTTTTGTCCCACACTGTGACCAGATACAAGACAAAATGACAGTACTCACTGAGAGGTCACAACAACTGGGAATAAAAATACACACAGAAAAGACAAATATTATGAAAACAAATGCAGCAAATGAGTCAGTTTGCACTAGGAGATACATACCTCAAAGATGTGAACTCGTACATATATCTCAGTAACATCAATTATAGCGCAGCCCGTAGAAAGACTTTCCCTAATACCTATTTTCATTCATCTCATGAGCTTTTCTCACAAAAATATAATTTCGCTGTTCAGTACAAATGTAATTTCTGTCTATTCTATGATGTTGAAACATGGCACGTCACCAAGATTATCACATCTAAACTGCAGACAATCAACAAAAGATGCCTGTGGCACATTTTCTATATCAGATAGCCATATGAAATAACAAATAAAAACCTATGGGGGAAAAAAAAACAGAAGACAAGACCCAAAACAGCTAGAAATCAATAAAAGACAGTAGGGAGGAGGTGAAGAGAGGTGTGGGGAGGTCACATAGCACTTACAGAACATTAGTAAAAGAAGCCAAGATAACTAGGACCTCATGAGTTGAGCTGAAAAAGACAGAACAAAACAGAAAGCAGTGGAAAGCAACAACAAGAGCCTTATGTTCCACAGAGAATTGAAAATGATGGGTGATCATAAGATTTGTTTGTGAGATTTTCATAAAAGAAAAATCTTAATGAAAAAAAAAATGCACTCTCACCATAGCTGTTTCTAATCAAAATGGTCTCATTACAATCACAAATTTGGCCAGCATAAATGTCCTTTTCCTGAGCAAACTGTATGTCATGTCTGTAATGAAATATACAAGGTGTTATTGCATAAGCTATAAAACCAAACTTGGAACATCTTTTGGTACTGATGGCATGGGTTAGGTAGAGTTCACAGAGAATTAAACATGTATATTTTAACTGTCGACTTAACTTTCATAATTTTGTTTCCACTTCTAGGCATGTATATCGAGCAATGCGAAGACAGCTACAGATAAATTAAATATAAAGAGTTTGACAGCTAAGTGACAACACAGCAAGAATTGACTTATCATAAAAAAAAAAAAAGGTAAAGGATCCCGTTACACACCCATTGAGGCATTTTGGGAATGTGGTGTTAGGCCCATATTTTCTTGACCATCGGCACACTAGGGGTGATGTGGGTAGCATCACGCCGGCCGCCTTAACCTTCCCAGAGTTGCTCTGAGGCCAATTCATGAGGCTGGGTCGACCCCGGAGCCGTTTGCGGTCTAAAAAAATCCTTCCTCAACTGGGGATCGAACCATGAACCACCGAGCTAGGAAGCCAGTGCACTAACCATTGTGCTACGGTGGCTCCATCATAAAGGCTTATACAATAATCACAAAACTAAGAACCCTATTAACTCAGGTATTTGATCCCTGTGTGTATTTTGTTTTCATCAACTTATGCAATAAAACAGACGGTGAAGAGAATATGTGTTTAAAATCATACTGCATTATTTAAAAAGATAAATTTCATAGTTTCATCTGCTTTTGAGTACTTTTTCAAATTTACTTTAAATTTATAATTATTACTAAGTTTGTTTCAGTCATTTATAAGCAGTTCATAAAAATTACTTTGTTTTTGAGCAGAACACAAATCTTTCGGGCAGAACTTGGCATAGCTGCTGTTTCATAATCTGCCGCAACAATGGCAGACTCAGTTCTGGCAACAGATGTTTTGGGACTATGACCACACCAAGGTGAGTGTCGGCTTCACTGTCTGTGCCACAGTGAATAAGGCTTATGTTGATCAACTCCACAGCTGTGGTAAAGATAAAACATGTGCTAACAGAAGACATGAAACTATCACAACACACAATCAATGTTATCAAATTATTATCCTAATACACAATGTCATTAAACTGTTATGACAAAGTTCCATTAAATTATTTTCTGAGAAAAGTGTCATTTAATTATTATGATATGTAGTAGTAGTAGCCCCTTCAGTCATAACTGACGATGGGAATGTGCCCCTGAGGTGAAAGCCCTCAGCTGATCTTTTTCCCTCATGCTCCTTTTGGCATGTTCTTTTCTCTTTGCTTGTTGCGAGAGTTTCTTTTCGTCCAATCTAAGGTGGCACCATAGGGAGCATCTCCACTTGGTGCTATCTGCAGCTTCATTATCTCAGGTTGCTGGATTTATAAACAGTGCCTTCATGTTTCTCTTGCACACATCTCTGAACCTCAGCTACGGTTGTCCGGCTGTTTTTTTTTTGGCCATCTGCCAGTTGTCTGTAGAAAATATCTTTAGGGATGCGACCATCTTCCATGCGGCGGACATGGCCAAGCCAAGCCAGCACAGTCTGGTGCTGTCTAAGCAGTGTATACATGCTTTGAAGGCCAGCACGTGACAGCATCTCGTCATTTGTCACTTTCTCCCTCCACAAAATACCAAGGATGTAGCGTAGACACCTAGATGGAAGGTACTGAGCCTTCTTTCTTGCTTAGCATAGGTTTTCCATGTCTCTCTCCCATTTAGAAGCAAGCTGGTGACGCAGTCATTGTATACCACAGGCACTGTATTATATGTAATTCAATTATATTAGTCAATATAAATCACCAAAATATACCAAACAAAAACTGTTCATCAGAACTGGAAATATAACTTTTCTACATATTTCTGATTTTAAAGCAATTATTGTTAATTGTCAATTGGTAACAATTTTAAGATTTTTTTGTCCAAAATTGTAATTGCCTATTTTAAAGTTTTACTGAAAATTTGATAAATCAATTTAGGAAAGTAACCTTTTAATCAAACAACTGTCACATTCATCCATGTACGGCTCGTATATAAGTATGGGCAAATGTAACATAAATGGCAATCACCATTATCTAATGTATTTGTACTGACATAAACTGCTGAACATTCAAATGCTATATAAACAGTTCTGACAATTTAATATACTTCAGTCTATTTATATCCATTGAGAATATTATATCTGTATTACAGATTATCTATTATCAATGAAGATTAGATTAAATATTATACTAACCAAATTAATGTAAAATGTTTCATAAATATTAAGATACTTTGTGTAAATGAAACCAGCTCTATCCATGGCTTTGATAAACATTATCTGAAGATTTTTATACATGCACTGGTCCCTTAGTCACAATTACTTTTATTTAGCATACAAAAATACAAATTATGACAATGAATAACTTTACGAATTTATATTTTCATTTCTTTTAATTCCATAAATGGCGCAATGATGGCAAAGAAAAAAATGCGGATTAAGTTCCTTGCTGCAGTTTTATTTATATATTTACTTTTTGGGGGAAAAAGATTGATGGAGAAAAAAATATAATTCAGCCCCTGATGGGTCTTAATTAGGATATTTAGTGTCTAAAATTTTCGAGTGTTCTCAGCTGCCGGGATCTACATATAGCATTATCCCTCTCATAATTTATTATGTACAGTGTAAATGTCACACTGTAAGTGTGTGCCTTTTTTTTTTCTTTTACATAAAATGGTAGATTCTTCATACTTTTTTGTGTTACTTTAGCTATACAAAATGAAGGGTTGAAATACTAACCAGGTGGGCTTTGTGTTTTAATTCTGTGTGATTATTTCCTTACTTTTACTCTATTTACAATTTTTATTTTAATATTTTATTTTGTACCATTCATTCATTACCCTTTGGCTCTCTAAGTAACACAGGCCTTCAACAAATTCACGAGAAGCCCTTCTATCTTGTGTCATCCATTCACGAGAAGCCTTTCTATCTTGTGTCATCCATTCACGAGAAGCCTTTCTATCTTGTGTCATCCATTCACGAGAAGCCTTTCTATCTTGTGTCCTCCATTCACGAGAAGCCTTTCTATCTTGTGTCATCCATTCACGAGAAGCCTTTCTATCTTGTGTCATCCATTCACTAAAAGCCTTTCTATCTTGTGTCATCCATTCACGAGAAGCCTTTCTATCTTGTGTCATCCATTCACGAAAAGCCTTTCTATCTTGTGTCATCCATTCACGAGAAGCCTTTCTATCTTGTGTCACCCATTCACAAGAAGCCTTTCTATCTTGTGTCATCCATTCACAAGAAGCCTTTCTATCTTGTGTCATCCATTCACAAGAAGCCTTTCTATCTTGTGTCATCCATTCACAAGAAGCCTTTCTATCTTGTGTCATCCATTCAAGGTCTTTCCATGTCTTCTTTAGCCCTTTAACATCTGTCTAAAAGGAAAAAAGGAAGGGATCCCGTTACACGCCCACTGAGGAATATTGGGAATATGGTGTTAGGCCCATATCTTCTTGACCATCGGCACACTAGGGGGTCATGTGGTCAGCATCACGCCAGGACATCTGTCTCTAGTGCCCTTCTCCATGATTTGTTTTTGGTCTTACTATTTCTCCTATACTAGGGATTCCAGAAATGATACTGCCTTTTAGCTATGCCAATTGTGTTTTCTCAATATGTGTCTTGTCCAAAACCAGCATTTATTCTCACATCTTGTTCCACAGGCATTTGTCTCGTTCTTTATATCAGTTCCACTTTGGTGATCTTGTTGTACCATTTAATTCTTCTATTCTGCATAAACATTCATCTATATAAGTGTATCTTTATCTGTATCATTTTTGTTGTTCTCCGTATTTCTGAGCAATACAATAGAACTGAGAGTGCATCTGAGTTGAAAACAGAGATCAAAAGCTTAATTAAAAGAATAATAATTGATGAATAGACAGTAGGATGGAAGCCTTAAGGGCAGATATGCATATCAATTATTCAAGATTCCAACAAGAACGTGTCAGGTATCCAGAGAACTAAAAATTAAGGCAATAAGAAACTTCTTTGACTGCAACTAGGAATGGGCTATTTCAGAACAGAACCTTACTGTGCAGAGTGTCTTGAAAAAAATAATATAGAGCATTTCCTACTAAAATGTAGGAAGTATGAACAACAGAGAAAACAAATATTAGATTATTTACAGGCATGTATCCATAACTGTGGAACAGGTGTTGATAGTAAGACCTAGAGAATTACACAATATAGTAAAACAGTAAATAAGAACTAAAATTAATATATAAGGATCAATAATGGTGTGAGGAAAAGGGGTAGTCTGATGGGGTGCTCATGTGTATGGTGGCAAATAACTGGTGGATAGGGTGTCATCCTGGATGCCCCTTGACTTTCTCACACCTTTTCACCTTGTTAACAACAGGGCAGTTATGAGAGTTTACTTTTTTCTTCTTTGTTTGTTTTATATATATATATATATATATATATATATATATATATATATATATATATATATATATATATATATATATATATATATATATATATATATATATATATATATATAATTTTTTTGCAAAGGGGATGGCACACACACATTTACACAATTTTGATTTTCTGTATTTGGACTGAATGGAGGAGGGAGAAGATACTATATTTAGATATCGGAAACCAGATTTTATTATCTTGAATTTACTACATTATATATCCTAATTGTAACCGATCAAGGGTAGAACGGGATACTTTGTCTTAAAAATCTGAGCTGAAGACATTTATTTTCGTTTAGGACTTTATTTCTTATGATTACTATGTTTCTCAATGCTACGACATGGGCTATTATTATCTGATATGACTGATAAAATGTTAATATATAGTGGCTGGGAATGTGAAGGTCTGATGCTGTTCTTACAATGCATATGACTTTTAACAGATGAAAGTCAATTAAATATCTGTTAAAGTCAGTTATATAACTGGAACCACCAGGTCTTTACACCCCTCCACCTTAATATTATTCTTGTTCAGAGTTTCTTCTTGATTTTGTTTGTTTGTTTTTTAATTTTTATTTAATGTATAGGGCCTAAGCATAATTATGATTGTCCCTATTTACAATGATTTGACAAATGTGATGCCACTTTCTCATATCGGCAGTTGTTCATATTATTTGGAATTGAAAACAATATATATCCTAATTATAACCCATCAGAGGTTGAACGGAATATTTTTCTTCATTAATTTAAAAAAAAAATGCTACGATTGCTCATCTTGCCTTTTGTATTTTTATATCGTTATCTGTTCCTGGAAGTCGGCAAAATATAAATCGTCCTGCTGTGGGCTATGTAGGCCTATGTCCACCGAATTTGCTGTTTTCATAATCCAGTAAATAGCCAGCAGGAAGAGAAATTGGCATTCTAGCCGCACCATGGTAGGCTACTTATTTTCAACCACTTTTTTATTTACTGAGAATTAGGAGCTGAATTCGGTATTTTGCTACTAATAAGAAGAAAAAATATTTTGAAAATATGCATACTCTTGTTTCAGGTGGTTAGGTGTCTCCGAGGAGACAACAAAACAAAATGACCACATCGAAACCAGTCCGTCATCGTATCAACATCACGCGCATATTGGCGCTGATGCAATTTTATCCCAAGTGCAACTGCTTCTTGCCGTTGCAAAATTTATTATGAAAGAACGCTCATGTACCTGTATTATCTGAACGTGGCATGTCTCAGAGTGACGATAATATATTTTCCCTCTAATACCCACATTCTCAGACCTGTTAAGTTTGTTTACTTGCTCAGTGTTTTAAAAAAAATAGAACGCTTTCAGAGGCAATGAACCAGTTATAACGGAACAAACTTAATAACGCTACGCAACGTTTATCAGTGTTGTCGACTCGAGTTAATCGACTCGGCTCGAGTCAGACATCATTGCGACACCACCAGAAAACACCTGAGATTTAGGCAATAGCTACTCGACTCGACTCGTGACTTGCCAGTTTTGGAGAACTAACTCGCCGTCCTTATTCATAATGTACTCTAATTAAGGAGAAAAAAAATGCTTTTGTTTTAAATATCACCGAAACATCACAGCGCGTACAAACATTCTATAGTGCAAGAACATTATTATTATCAGATCTAAAGGTCTTTTATGTTTGGATCTGCGCCCTAATATAACCGACTGGGTTGAACTCCCGTGCCAAAACGAAGCACAATTTTATTTAAAAATAAAAAAACAAACTTCTAACGACGAAGGCAAAAACTAGAATAGGGACTTGGAACATACGAACAATGCAGGAAGCCGTAAGGACAGCACAGGTAGCGGGAGAGATGAGACAATACGAAATAAAACTCTTAGGACTAGCAGAAACGAGAATAAATGGAACTGGTGAATTCATGACCAATACTGTGGAAAATGTCATATATTCATGACACGAGGATGAAGACCACACACACAGAAGGGGTTGCTGTTATGATGTCCCGGGAAGCCAGAAAAGCACTAACAGAATGGGAATCGATATCACCCAGGATAATAATGGCAAGATTCCAGGGAAAAGGAAGGAAAATCACCATCATTCAGTGTTATTCCCCTACTAACAATGCAGATGATGATAAGAAGCAAGATTTCTATGATGAACTCCAAGGAACACTGGACAAAACACACAGGAGAGACAATAGTAATGGGAGATTTAAATGCTAAAGTAGGATTAGAC
The DNA here is from genome assembly GCA_024509875.1 of Oreohelix idahoensis. Taxonomy (NCBI): domain Eukaryota; kingdom Metazoa; phylum Mollusca; class Gastropoda; order Stylommatophora; family Oreohelicidae; genus Oreohelix; species Oreohelix idahoensis. The sequence continues at coordinate 140,555 of JAMPIV010015454.1, forward strand.
AACTAAAATTGTGAACTAATCATGGGAAAGAATGGCATAGGAAACAAAAATGAAAATGGAGAGCTTTTTATAAACTTTTGTGATTGGAATGATCTGGTCTTAGGAGGGACTATCTTCACACACAAACACATACACGAGATTACATGGAACTCCCCAGATGGACACACGAAAAATCAGATAGACCACTTCAACATAGAAAGAAAATGGAGACGCTGCCTACAAGATGTTAGAGTAAAGAGAGGAGCTGACGTAGCGTCAGACCACCACCTTCTCCTAGCATCACTGAGGATAAAATTGAGGGCGCACAAAGACAGAGCAGAAAGAGCAAGCGTGAAATATAATACCCAGAACCTTATGAACAAAGGCACAAGAGTTCAGTTCAACCTAAAGTTGAGAAATAGATTTGAAGCACAGGAGAACCTTTCAGAGGAAAGTACAGATAACCATTTGTGCACAATTCAGGAAGCATACAGGAATACATGTGAAGAAGTTCTTGGCAAAAGAAATAAACAACAGAAGGAATCGCTCACAGAAAACACATGGAACCTCATAAGAGAAAGGAGGGACATCAAACAGCAAGTAAACAAATGTAAAGAGGCAGAACAGAAAACACAACTGCTCACAATATATTGGGAGCTAAACAGGAAAGTGAAAAAGTGTGTTAGGCAAGATAAAAACAGAGGAAGAGAAGATTGCGACAAAAAAGGGAGACTTGAAAACATTATATAATATCACTAGAACTTCATCTAAGAAACAGCTAAACCGCAATACAACAGTGAAGAACAGAGAAGGACAAAGCATTAGCAATGAAGAGAAACAAAGGGCCAGATGGGCTGAATATTTTAAGGACATCCTAAACTGAAACCAGCCAATACAGCAACCCATCATAGAACCAGCAGAAGAGCCACTACAGTGCAACATGAACCCACATACTAAACAAGAGATCTCTCGGGCAATAAAACAGCTAAAAAATGGGAAGGCTGCAGGACCAGATGGAATACCACCAGAAGCCCTAAAGGCAGATATACCATACACTACAGAGTTACTACACCAGCTCTTCAAGAAAATCTGGGAAAAAGAGGCCACCCCAAAGAGCTGGAAGGAAGGCCACATTATCAAGCTGCCACAGAAAGGAAACTTGACTGTATGTGGCAAGAGGAGGGGTATAACACTGCTAGCTGTGGCTGGAAAAATTTTGACCAGAGTTTTGTTAGACCGTATTAAAAAGACGGTGGATGACAGACTTAGAGAAGAACAGGCAGGGTTTCGTGCAGGAAGATCATGTACAGACCAGATAGCAACATTCAGAATCATCATAGAACAATCAGATGAGTGGCAGACCCGCTTGTATATAAATTTTATGGACTTCGAAAAAGCTTTCGACAGTATAGACCGTACTGTGATATGGAAAGTCCTGAGACATAATGGAATCCCAGAGAAATTCATTAAAATCATCCAAGATTTCTACCAGGAGGTCTCGCGCAAAGTAGTACACAAAGGAAAACTACCAGAGCCCTTCACAGTACACAGTGGGGTCAGACAGGGATGTCTGCTATCACCAACAATTTTTCTCATGGTCATAGGCTGGGTTATGAGACAGACAACAGAGGGAGAGAAAACTGGAATATTGTGGACATTTAACAAACAACTGGAGGATCTAGACTTTGCAAATGATTTGTGCCTTCTATCACACAGACATCAAGATATGCAGGAGAAAACAAATAGATTAGTAACAGAAGCAGCAAAGATGGGACTACACATAAATTTAAATAAAACAAAAGAAATGAGATTAATAATAGGCAGATGGACTCGATGAAGATCAATGATCACGTCATTGAAGAAGTAGAAAGCTTTACATATCTGGGGAGTAACATTGACAAAGGAGGGGGAACAGTTGGTGACGTCTGCTCAAAGATAAATAAAGCCAGATGCGCTTTTGATGCCCTTCGACCAATATGGAACTCCTCAGCTATATCCAGAGAGAACAAAATTAGAATCTTTAACTCAAATGTGACGTCAGCCTTGCTGTATGGCTCAAAGACATGGCATGTATCACCTCCAAGCTACAGACATTTGTAAATAGATGTCTCCGACGGATCCTCCATATAAGATGGCCAGATGTAATAACAAATATAGAGCTGATGAAAAGATGCGGGCAACAACCAATACAAACATAAATTAATGTAAGAAAGTGGGGATGGATAGGACATACACTCAGAAGAGAAAAATCAAGTACGGCCAGAATTGCCCTTGACTGGAACCCACAAGGGAAAAGAAGAGTGGGGAGGTGAAAGAGAACTTGGAGAAGAACTTTTGAAGAGGAGGCTAGGGAAATTGGAATGACTTGGGCACTGCTGAAAAAGACAGCCCAGAATAGAAATCGATGGAGAGCAACTGTTTCTGCCCTATGTTCCACAGGGAACAAATAGGAATGACGACGATGATGATTGCTAGACAAACGTGTCGAGACATGTCGACTGTCAGAGCAATAATATTCCTCACGGCTATGTAAACATAACCATCCCGACTGAAGGGAAAATTTACCGTACGCAGAGAAGGAGAAATATTTTCGGTGGAAAAAAATACTGGAGCCTGTGTCCTTAAAACAACTAACACTGTTGTTGTTGTTGTTTAACTAGGGCTACTGAGCTTTACGCTCTTTTGCAGCAATAACTAGTTGGAGTCCTTGGCATTATATACTCTGTATCTATACAGCAACTGTGACAATGAGGTATATGCTTGGAGTGCTGTCGATTAAATCCAGATATGCGATGGCCCAAGCAAACGCCCATATGCGAGTATCCACAGACAAACGGCACCCTCTGCATGGTAACATAACTGACATTAAGGGAGCAAGAATAAAGAGAGAAATGTCATGGATGGCACAAGCAGAGACAGCGATCAAACAGGTTACCACAGTCGACAATGTATTCAAGGGGGAAGAGTGGAGTATATCAGACGAGAACTGGATTAACTACCAGCAGGTCATCATCAGCCTTGGCAGAGCGTGTAGAAATTGGGGGAATGGAAAAGCAGAATTGGAAATTAATCAACTGATACATGATCATTCCGGGGATGATGATGCCGTTGTAAATTCAGATGGGTTAGTGATCCGTGGTGAGAAAGCGGGGCTTACATGATAACAACTTCCAGCATGAGAATGGAGGTTGAGGCTGTTACTGCAGCCTTAAAGTGGATAACTGAAACTTCATTAACAAAGGCCATCCTTATGTCAGACCCTCAGTCCATGGTTCGGAAGGTTCAAAGTGGTTGGTTGCGGCATGAATGGAAAACATTCATAGAAGCTTCCAGTCTACAAGAGCTGGTGTTGGTATACTGTCCTGGTCATGCTGGGGCATGTGGTAATGAAAGAGCTGACAGACTAGCATCAAGAGCACCCATAGTGGGGACACTAGATATGGATAAGGGAGATATACTGAGAACAATTAAATGATCGCCAGTTAGAGAATGACACTGCAGTAGATAATCATCAAGGTTAAGACTTGGAATTTGGCATAAAACGTAAGGCTAGTAGAGATGGACGTATGAGAGGATGCATCCGTCGTGTTTACAACCAGCGAGCTACAGGAACAGTTAGCATTCACAATATTCGACATTATACTGATGGAGACTGAGCACCTATGGGTTTGCCCGGAGTGCAATGATGTCAATTCTGTATACTTACTTACTTACTTAGTCGTTTCTCTTCTACCGTGAGGTGTAGAGGTTTGTAAGAGAGAGCGCCATACTATTATATCGGCTGTCTTCCTCCTGGCTTGGTTCCATTCTAGTCCTCGGTCCTTCAAAGATTGTCTAATGTTGTCCTCCCACTGCAATAGATGAATCATCAAGGTTAAGACTGTTGGAATTTGGCATCAAACGTAAGGCTAGTATGAGAGGATACGTCCGTCGTGTTTACAACCAGCGAGCTACAAGAACAGTTAGCATTCACACTATTCGACATATACTGATGGAGACTGAGCACCTATGGGTTTGCCCGGAGTGCAATGATGTCAATTCTGTTTAACAATAACAATATACACTGTAGATCTATGCTTTTTCTGTGACTTTTCTGCCATTCTGAAACGTGTTGAGTTGAACTCATGAGCTGTAGTTTCTCTAGCTTAGCTTGCATTTAAAGGATCATCGCATCTGGTCAAAAGCTAGGAGGAAGAAGCGTGTGGCATACTGTGCATTCCCTGCCATTCAAGGGGCTCTCCAAATATGCAGAGCTAAAATACTGTATTATGGTTCTGGGCTCTACCAAGAAATCGCCACGTCCTTTTCCTTTGCAATATGTATGGACATGAGAAGCCAGGTAGACTTGTCGAAGAAGGAGGAACGTCATAATTCTAGAGCTGAGTTCTATCCCTCTTTCTTTTCCTCATGACTGACCTCTCTTGTGGTGTGCTCGTAACAAAACTACCCCCCTGTGGCGTTTGCTATTGCACGCCACATGTCAGAGAATGACCAAGAGTATGGTGCTGGTAAGCGCGGCACGATAAAGAATTGTCACTATGTGTACTTCGCATATGACGTAAAAGATGTTTGGGATAGACTCAGAATAGAATTGATGTTTACCCTGATGGGTTCGCTTGTGTCATCTACCAGATGGTAGATATTTGAAAAGTGTTTAATGGATAATGTCTTGTAAGACGTCAATGTGTTTAAATATGGAATTAACAAATGAAACGGGATCATATATTACGTATGTGGAATAATGGAATATGGAATTTGATGAAATTAACCTGCTTTGCAATGCCTTGTCGTGATGTGTAGTTTACGTTGAAATAAATGTTGGAAAGTCAATGGAGTTTCCAAGTCGATATATTTATTGTTGAGTTGGAACGTTGGAAATACTGTTGCTGAATTCTAATGGTGGTTGTTTTGAACCTAGTGGACAATACAATTATTGATTCTAGACATAATCGAGAAAACGAGCATAATATGGAAATAAACAATATAAAACCACGGCACCACCAACCTCCCCCCCCCCCCCCCCCCCCCCCAAATTAAAAAAAAACGTTTATTTACCTGTTTTTCTCTCTCACTTTCTCCCTTTTTACATTTATTGTTCTCTCTCCCTTAAAAATATTTATTTATTTGTTCTCTCTCCTTTTTTTTCCACGTATTATACTTTTTCCCCCACTTAGACTAGTTCTTTGGTTTTTATTTTCCGTACTTAGTATTTTTTTGGTCTACTTTCAGTAGCAGTGGCAGCCATTTCTAATCAGAATGTACTCGCTTTTATTTTTCATGTTTTTTACTTAGTTCTCACTTGCTTTCTTTTCTGTTTTTGTTCGTCTGTCCCTGACGAAGGCCTTGTGGTCGCAAAGTAGGTTTTTTTCGTCTGTTGTTCTAGTAAGACGTATTACCTTTTATTTTGTAATCTCCCTTTATCCTACCGAAGAAGGAGGAAAAAGCAGAATCTAAACTGAAGACAGGGCAAGACATGAAGAGATACAAATCAATAATAAAAAATAACTTTAAAGAAAATTGGCATCAGGAACACCCAGAGTCCGATACAACAGAACCATACTTCTCCTTACCAAGGTGAAATCCAGTGATAATTTTCAGACTGAGAACCGACTATTGCATACTCAAATACCATCTGCTCAACAAACTGAAAATCAGAAAATGTGTCCGTGTCGGGATGACAAACAAACTGTTAATATATCATCCAAGACTGTCGGTTCCATACAATAAACAGAGTGGCAACATGCCCTTTTTCAACCCAGTTGAAGGAGAAACTATTGTGACAAGAGAAGCCTGAAATGGACAACCAACTTTATGACTGACATAGATGTAGTTAACTGAGAGCGAACGAATAAAAATAAGACAGTCAGATGTCACGAATACCTGCGCCATTTCCGTAGATTAAACATACTGGTATGTCAAAGACAGGAGGGGGTGAAACGAAAAGAGCCAGATAAAATAGCAAATCGAGTGTGTACGGTGGGAAGGGAATGCAGATCGTACATACATTGTTTTTTCCTGGTCTCCTTCATCTTTTCCAAAACATTGTGGCGTATTCAAACATTGAATCCTAATAACAGGGGTCACATCCTTGTTCTGGTCACATCAACATAACTTTGCAACAACAAACTTGTCGTTACTGGGACTCAGAGAACCACGGACATAAAAATGTTATACACAGTCATGTGGGAATGACTCATAATATTTAGTCATTCTTATGCAGTCATTTTTAAGCAGTCGTAAATGAAAGACTGTACAAACAAATATAGAATATATAGAATATAGAATAGTATAGTATATGCCATTATGAATTAAAAAATTATGAGATATGTACTTGTGCGTGTGTGTATGTGTGTGTTTTAATGGAAAAGAATCCATTTGCAGTGCGCTCCAGATAACACACGTAAAATATTAACATTTAATATAATAACAATAAAATGAGATCTCCTTTTCGATCCTTTACAAAAAGTTTTCTTTGCATGAACAAATATCAGATTAGATCACTTATAACTCGGGTGTGGAGTAACACTTGTCTGACGTGTGTGAATCACTTGCACACCTATCTGACGTGTGTGAATCACTAGCACACCTATCTGACGTAAGTGAATCACTAGCACACCTATCTGACGTGTGTGAATCACTAGCACACCAGTCTGACGTGTATGAATCACTAGTACACCATTCTGACGTGTGTGAATCACTAGCACACCTATCTGACTGTCGCATGAAAATATAATTAATAGTAGATAAAGCTTGACAGCTGTATATGTTGAGGAACAATAGTGCACACGGAAGTGTGATAGTGCTGCGCAAGAGAGATAGGCAGAAGGCACAGGCTGAGTCAGTGAGTTCTTCACTAAGAAAACCACACACACAGCTCTTCTTGTTTTCTCTGGCGACAATATTACTCTTTTGCACACACTGTGTCACTCACAAATAGTAGGGTAAAAAAGTAAAGTTAGATTGAGGATTTGGTAGTCTGAACTGAATGAACAATCCTATCGAGGTTAACTCAATTTATTTCAATTTAGAAATGTAAATAAATCAATAAGGATTTTACAGCACATAATAATAAAGATTATCACGAGAAAACAAACTCACAACAATTTGATGATTTTAAAGAAGAAAAAATTATTACACAAATAGTGAAAACACGGATTATGAATGAATTGTGTTAGTAAAGTTCCCGGCAGGCCTGATAAGCTTTTGCTGGAAAATATGTGAAATACTGTTTGTGTGTAAATGAATGTTTGTTCCTTTGTTCCTTTGGTGTGAATGTTGGAAACAACTTATATCCTGGGGTTCTCTTGGAAAAATATATCGTAATCCAATGCTTGAAATTAACTTCACTGTTCGAATAAGGTATCCACAAAGGGGCACAGAATCTGAACACGATTTTATAAATCCAAGATTGGGGTAACGACTTCACTGTTCGAATAAGGTATCCACAATGGGCACATAATCTGAACACGATTTTTATAAATCCAAGATAGATGTAACGTATCCACAGTTGATGCGATATCCACAGATAACGAATTTGCTTCCAAAGGTGGGATGGAGGGTTAAAATGGGTGGAGTATGGTACGGGTGATGGTTGTTAAGGGTAATATCTGGTGTTGAGAATCGTTGCAATAATTGCAGTAATTGAAGTAATTGAAATGATTGAAATAATCGAAATAATTGAAATGATTGAAATAATCGAAATAATTGAAATGATTGAAATGATTGAAATAATCGAAATAATTGAAGGGAATTATTGTGACTGGTGGACGAGGACTATATGGCCACTGGCCAAAGGTAACCTCTTTTCAGCAATACGAGACAAGACTTTGCACTGCGTAAATCTGTTAGACAAAACAAAAATACATGTGTAACTACTCTTCTGCTGCAACATGCAGATTACAACAGAAACAATTTAAGCAGTGTCCAGCGTCGGCATGTTGATATCCATGCATGCGTCTCGTTCCTAAAATAGGTCGGTCCATTCTTAAACATTCCTGTCTGCTGTGAATGAATTAGCTGGCCAGTCCAGGTACATACACCATAATAAGACTGTTGCTTCCTCCCCTGTCAGACAAAGTTACATGAGGGTCCGCTAGAGAATCCTCCTGTGCTTTCCACCGGTCATTCCTTTCCGCATTCATAATAATATGCTCATACATTAATGTTACAAACATTGAAAAGTAAAATGATCATTGAAATTATGAATGATACAAACATTGTAACATAACATCGCTTTAAAATACAAGCAGTGAAAATAAATGAATTTTCGTAAGCATTTATGATACATACATGGTAAAGGAAACCCGTTTATATAATACGCTTAGATTTTCACCATGATAGTAATATATTTCATTAGACTTTCACCCTGATAGTAATATATTTCATATCTATATATTTGAGCTAATTTCCTATTTACTGGAAAAAGCGAATACATACCCGCTCCGGGATTTTAGTCTGTTAAGTTTAAACGAGAGGGCACTTGGTGTGTTTAACTCAAGTCTCCCTATGTACAGTTTTACTTTACAAGACTACGAAATGCATCTTTCTCTTACAGTTGCTTAACACCAAGTGAAGTCTAAAAAACTAGTTTGTTAAAGAAAGAATTAATTTCGATTTACCCGCTACATTTTAAACGTTCCCACGATAGCCAAAAGTTAATTATGTCCCGTCTCATGCTAAGACACGTAAAAGATTTATCGTGCCGGTCTCCAGTTGACCACTGCACACTGAAATTAGATACTCTGGGAACCACTGTCGTTTCCACTAAGCGAATAAATCGTATAGACATCTTTAAAGAAATGCTTTTAAGTGCCTTGATAGAATTTGGGATCGTATGACAGGACCTTTAATGAAGACTTGAAAAACAGCTAAAGCACAGATCGCAGGTGCAAATATTTCCGTAGAGAACACAGACAAATGTGAAGGAAAAGAAAAGTAAGGAATTTTAACACAATCTAGACAAAATCTTCGAGCACTCCGTGACAATGACGTGTGTGAATCACTAGCACACCTATCTGACGTGTGTGAATCACTAGCACACCAGTCTGACGTGTATGAATCACTAGTACACCATTCTGACGTGTATGAATCACTAGCCCACCAGTCTGACGTGTGTGAATCACTAGCACACCTTTCTGACGTGTGTGAATCACTAGCACACCAGTCTGACGTGTATGAATCCCTAGCACACCACTCTGAAGTGTATGAATCACTAGTACACCATTCTGACGTGTATGAATCACTAACACACCTATCTGACGTGTGTGAATCACTAGCACACCTATCTGACGTATACGAATCACTAGCACACCAGTCTGACGTGTATGAATCACTAGCACACCTATCTGACGTGTATGAATCACTAGCACACCTATCTGACGTGGAGTAATCAGTAGCCCACCAGTCTGACGTGTATGAAGCACTAGCACACCAGTCTGACTTGTATGAATCACTAGCACACCAGTCGACGTGCGTGAATCACTAGCACACCAGTCTGACGTGTGTGAATCACTAGCACACCAGTCTGACTTGTATGAATCACTAGCACACCAGTCTGACGTGTGTGAATCACGAGCACTAGTCTGATGTGTATGAATCACTAGCACACCAGTCTGACGTGTGTGAATCACTAGCACACCTATCTGACGTGTGTGAATCACTAGCACACCTATCTGACGTGTGTGAATCACTAGCACACCTATCTGACGTGTGTGAATCACTAAACAATGCTGTGCTGAAGTCGGATGTGTCGCCCGAAAGGCGCAGATATCGCAGCTCCGATGTAAACAGACACAACGCAACCAACGTCCTTTTCAGGACGAACGAGGAAGAAGAAGAAGAATCACTAGCACACCTGTCTGCTGTGCGTGACGTCACATCTAAGCGTCCTTACTAGTCTGTTCATCTTCCTCATCATTTTCCTTTTCGCTCCCATGTGTAGCATGGAGCAATTACTGCAACTGGCACCATTCCACGAAGCCTGCCCCTTAACATTCATTAACTCTTGAGCAGTGGTTTCAATAGCAGTTTGTTTCACGTGATGAGGTTGCCGGCTCCTTGCACAACCTAATATCAGCCGGCTTTTACGATATGCCACAGAGAGTACTGTAGTAATTCTATTATTTCTTTGTTTCCTCAGAGACCCCCGGGAATTACGCGGGGCGTGGTCTATTCTTGTGTCTATGTAAAAAAGCGCACATGTCCACCACAAGTCCACCACAAGTCTTGTACTGCTATCTATTATTCAGTAACTCCAGTACGAAGCGATAAAATAAACATTATAGGGCAATTAGCTTTCTTAATGGATCTCGGTTACGATCAGAATAAACATATCAACCAATAATCACTCCAGTCAGCTAATAATCTGTACAGTATTTCTGTAAGGCGTATGCCAGTGGATTCACACTCCGAATTGGGTCGTCTCTCTGGGTCGTCTCTCTGGCACTTTCTTTTCTTTACATTAGAAGTTCCCAACACATCTGAATGGTGTGAAGTTCAGTGAAACAGAACTGAAGATATACTACTGGTTCGTTATGAACAAGTCAAGGGGGAAAAAGACGATACATTTCAGGGACCACTTTTATTAGTTTTAACAAATGCACTAAAAAGTAGAAAATAAATTTTCCATACATTCTATTGCATAGAAAAAAGTGGATGTGGCAGTTATCATTAATCAGTAATTCGTCATATCGTAAAAAAACCAAACAAACAAACGACCACAAACATGCAAAAAGATAAACAAATATATTAAATAATTTTGTAATTGCTAAAGATCACATAACTCTGTATGTAGGTGGTGATTTTTCCAAGAATGGAACGGATCTATCTCCCTTGATTCATAATATCTCGCGTAGTCCACGGGGCTGTCTGAAAAGAGAATACGACTACTACGCCTTCAAGCAGTTCATACAAGGCGACTAATATGATGTTGTGCTGGCATCCTCATCATGTAAACAATTGACCACATAAACCATTGCTACAAGAACATGTGAATGGTTGGTGCAGGTTTCTTACAAGGTGACCAGCTGTAGAGGTGACTCCATGCTCCATTGGGAAAGCAAAGGACAAGGATGACGGTGATGACTCATAACATGTAGCTGTCTTTGTTTATGTCGTAATTGATTATGGCGAAATGCAGGAATTTAACTCCGACTTTAAGCAATTCCTGCCCCACTATGTGGATCAAATAATTTATGTCTTCTTCTTCTGCGTTCAGTTTGTAGTCATGCTAAATCTGCCGACCTGTCGCCAGGACGAAGTCCACAGTCTTTTCCATGTCAGCGCGGCAGCCCCATAGCTTCTGCTTGAGCTCAGCACCCCTTGGCCAAGTCAGACGTCGTGGGTCATCATGGATTGGGCAGTTTTGGAGAATGTGTTCGGGGGTCTATATTCCAGTTCCACAAGGACATTCATTTGTATGAGATATCCTGAGGGATGACCAGTCATCTGCAGTGTTCAGTTCTCAGGCGGAATATGATGGTCTGTTGGTGTCTGTTTAGTTGGTGGATTGGGTCATCTCTGTTGTATGTATCACCTTCTTCCTTCCACTGATTCTTATTTATATGTAATTAGAATGAGGTTTAACATTATAAAAATATTATTTTTAAAACATTGTACAATCGTAGACATTCAACAAAACATGAGACAAATACTAACATCCAAACATATGGACAATGAACAACCAGTTGGAAGAAAGAATTGAGGCCCTTGAGATGTTCATATATAGAAGAATTGGGCGCATCTCGCGGAAAGAGAAGAAACAAAAAATAGAACTCTTAGTAAAGATATGAGAATTAATGAAGGAGATCAAAGTTAGCTAAAATATTTTAGCCATATAAAAAGACACAACACCATGCTGAAGACCATAATGGAAAGAAGAGTTGAAGGCACCAGTGCAAGTGGAAGACATCGTTACAAGTGAGAAGATAACATCAAGAGATGGACAGGAAAGAGTCTGTCAGTGCATCATCAAGACAAGAGACAGAAGACGTATGAGATCCATTGCGAAGACTTTCGATGTGGAGACGGCAGCTGATGTTGATGAAAAACCAGACTAAATTTTACATATCTCGAGTCATGGCAAGCAGAGGTCAACGCTTCCACAACCAAACAGTAATAAATGAGCGCAGCCAGAGCGTGGAAGCCCTGCAATTGGGATGTTCTAAAAATGACTCGGATCATCATCATCATCACTCTGCAGCTTCCTTAGAAGCATAGGCCTTTCACAAACTTAGGCCACATCTTTCCGTCCCGTACCATCAGCTCAAGGTCTGTCCGTGTTGTCTTCATCCCATTCATGTTTGTATGAAGTTTTCTTCTTCATGTGTTCTTTGGTCTCCCTCTACCTATCTTACCCTGGGGATTGCAGAAAAAGGACTGCCCTGTAATACTATCAACAGGTTATCTCGGTGTATCCTATTCATGCCAGTGTCTTCGTCTCATCTCTTGTTCCATCGGCACCTATTTTTGACTGTCTTAACTCTTAAAGGCCGGAACGACGCTGGTAGCGTACATCCGCAAAACCCCTAGAAGCCGAAACGACGTTGGGAACGTCACTTTTGTTTTCCGTGAAATTTTTTCCGTATTTTCGTTATAACTCATGACTGAATACTATATGTAGAATATCACTAAAAATCCTTCATATTCTAATTCTACATTCATTTATCTTTACTGTGATGTATAATATGTGTGTCTTTGTTGTGTAATAACTCAGAAACTTTAGAATTTATAAAGGTACTGCTTTAAGGTACAAAAATAATTCTGGCAAAACTCGTGAAAAAATTCCGGCCTGCAAGAGTTAAGCATGTTTGGTTGTTGTTGTTGGTTGTTCTTCATGTTTCAGAACCATACAGTAGGACTACCTCAACGTTTGATCTGAATTCTTATTTGTGCGTTGGAGTTGATTTCTTCTGACCTCCATATATTTCTCAATGGAGTAAAGGCTCCTCAAGCATTCAAGTTGCAACACATAAAAACAAAAGAATTGCTCACTCTGACAAATTATCATGTGTATCTATGGCGAAACAGCACAGAACTCTGGGAGAGAGCTCTATACAACAGAATTGGCAATGTTGCATTCTTCATAATGGCACAACAGTCAACACATCTTAAAACCAACAATTATTAGATTAACTACTATTCGTGATGGTACACGCGACTGAGAAATATCAGTATATTTACCTGGGCGAGCAACATACCCTGAAGTTATTTCAATACAATCAGACATTATTCAGATACGACCAAATCCAATGCTGCACTTCCTGTCTTCACACCAGTTCACAATGATTGAGGTGACAGTTCCATGTGAATTCAAATTAGATAAGCGACAGGCTTCCAGAATGGGCAAATATTACTTGATCACGGGATTGGGTCATGATGCATTTACAGTAAAGGCCATAGCTGCAGAAATAGGCGCAAGAGGTCTCGTGACCGAGTCAGTGTGATCTTCCAAAAGAATTTGGCCTGAAAGGACAGTCAAGAACAAGAGAACTTAAAATAGTTGGCGAAACTATCACAAAGACCTCGTGCTAACTGCGGAACAACAACAGCGTCAAGGGATTTCAAGAACGTTAGCTTATGTACAACAAAACTGCTACTTTCACAGCCGTCTCCTGTTGGCAAAATGAATGACACTAGCAGTTAATAGCCCGATCTAGATGGGGAGGGTTCGAAATCCATTGCAGGCAGAGTGAAAAAAAATAAACAGGAGGATGACGCTTGTAGCGTCTTGTTCCAGTCTACTCAGCTGGAAATGGGTACCTGACTCTGCTCTTGAGTTAATGACGGCAAAGGCAGCGAGGAAGGGAATTGTCAACGCACCTCATAAAGCTGGACCTAATCCTTTTTTATATCAATTTCACTGATTTGCTCAAAAATGTGTCAATCTCAAAATAACTTTAAAACCAACCAGATAAAACGGCGTTATTTCTATTTTACATTACTGCAATATAACTTATGAATAAACGTCCTTGTTTTGTCACTACCTTTCGAGCACAGAGCCACGAATGCAGTAATGTCCCACTCAGAAAGTCTGCGCCAACGCCCTTATTCCGCGGTAGCAGTTGTGGTTTCTGTTTTATAAAATATATTTGTCATGAAAGCTTTGCTCAAGTTATTTGCACACCCTCAGTTAAGCCGCTTCTTAAGATACGCCTGGTGGACACAGTTAACATGTTGTTACTTTGTTTTAGCTAGACCCTTGGCCTGGTGGACACAGTTAACATGTTGTTACTTTGTTTTAGCATAGACCCTTGGCCTGGTGGACACAGTTAACGTGTTGTTACTTTGTTTTAGCATAGACTCTTGGACACCACCAGGCCTTAACAAAAATTGGCTCAGTACACAGCGTTGGCACTGAAAAATAAACTACGAGAGGACCAACATATGTTTAGATCTATATTCCTTCTGGGATTTTCAAGAGGTTTTTTTTTACTACAACAACAAAAACAATAACAACAACAACTACTATTACTACTACTATTACTACAACAACAACGACTACTACACCTACTTCTACTACTACTATTGCAACAACAACAACTACTACAATGTTTTCGGTTCACTGTTGCCGCGAAGCGTAGTGGGAAGCTGAAGTTTGCGTTCTTGAGCCAAGTACGTCACATTTCTACGATTCTGTGCTGTTGTAGAATGTATGTGACGTTGTTAATACATCTGCTTCTTCTCCATGACCTGACATCAGACCTTTCACTGTTGTAGGTCATGTGATGGCCGAATTATTTGTGTGTGTATGCGGTAAATTAACATAAATGATGGCTTCTTCTGTTATTCGTCTGCTCTCCAGTGCTAACGCCCAGTGATGCTGGATCAAAGACAAGACACAAGACATATTTGTTTCCATATTACGAGATTGAATGACGATTTTATTGCGATCTATACAACACAGACTTTAGTTGAAATAACAGTGTTTAACACTTCAATGGCAGCTGAAAGTTGAATCATTATGGTTAATTTTCGTTACAACTTCGATCTTTTTAAGTCGGAACACTCAGAAAAATACTGGCTAAAAAGGCTTTGGTAAAACTGCAACAGATTCAAGAGACCGACACTCAATTTTACAATGCTTAGAAACAAAGTACTCGTATTAAGCTAAAAATGTAGACAAGAAAACATTATTTGACAAGAGCTAAAACCATAGCTAAAATTAGAAATGGATTATTAACTAATAGGAAATAGAAAAAAAAACACCTTTAAAATTTAAAAAAAAGATGAAACAAAATTATATGTCGATTCACTCCCCTGCTATATTTTGTTTATTGGCCCATGAACTTTTTTTTAATCGTCTACTATAATTTTGTTTCCTCTTCGCTTTTGCTGTCATAGTGCGCCTTCACGTTTCTCAAAATCATCTCAGTGAACATGATCTGCTTACTTTGTTATTTTCTATTCTTCTTTTTACGTACTGACCTTTCACTGTTGTAGGTCATGTGATGGCCGAATTATTTGTGTGTGTGTATGCGGTAAATTAACATATCCTAATGCATATTTTTGCCTTTCTCTATATTTCTTAACATTACTCTTTAACAACCACACCTCAGTGGCCTCCATATATCATAGTCATTAGTAGTCATCAGATTTCCATGAAGAACAGGTCTTCTACAAAAACATACCAAGTCTACCTGTGTTCTGTCATTTGTTCTAGGCCTTTCTATGGTCTCTTTATCCCTATCACGCCTGTCTCCAGTTCCCTTCTTCATGTATTTTTTCATTCATAACCCTCCAATCCCAAAGGAGCATAGGCCTTCAACAAACACATGGCAAGTCCTCTTGTCACGTGCCATCATCTCAAGTTCTGTCCACGTTCTCCTCATCATTTTCACCTCTGTTTCCAGCTCTCTTTTCCATGTGCTTCTTGGTCTACCTCTGCCTCTCTTGCCCTGGGTGTTCTAGAACAAGGACTGCCCTGTAATGATATTGTCACATAATTGGGTTCGCTCTCTGTTCGCCTCCTACAGTATTGTTATTTTAGAGTCATTGTTTGCACTTCTCCGTAATAATTCTTCTTGTCTGTTTACCTGACCATCCCTGCTGAGAGAGTAGACAGATGATGCAATATTGACCGACAGTCACGTTGGTAAAATTCTCGTGTACAAACATTGGGCGCGACGAATTAACACGACGTACGCCCAGCAAGTTTTTTTTTGGTGTTTTAAAAAAAAAAATAAAGTTTTGCCTCGTTTTGGCGAGGCACGTCCCGTTCAACCTAGTCGGTTATATTAGGGCGCATGTCCAAACATAAAAGACCCTTTGGTCTGGGGTTTATACAGCATTAACAGTAACCCAGAAAGTTTATTTAGCGCTGGTATGGCTATTGTGATTCACTAATTACTGTCGTGAAGAGTCCCAGCATAGATGGTTAAACGAGGGTCGGTGTTTGCACAAGGACGGGGAGATAAATTATCCGTCTGCGGACATATTACAGACATGCACCTGAAAGATGGAATGTTGTAATAGCTTCCGGACAGAAGGTTACGAAGATATTATTTGTGATAATTTAGGGAATTGTAGTGCAATCATTACTGCGAATCGACGGATATAACAATTTCGTATTTGGAAAGTGACCTATTAAATAACACGCAGAATTTTCCTATGAGGAAATTTTTTGAATAGACCCCATCAAACCACGCATGATTGTAACTATTGGCCGGCATTCGAGATGTAAACGTAACACCATTTCTAATTGAAGCCTGGTCTAACAGTAAACAACGTGCGTGGTACGACAGTTGCAATATAACCTGCCACTTTAGTCGGGTGAAAGCACTGCGAAATTCAACTCGTTAAGAGAGCAGCCAGACAGCCAGAGTAAAGAATAAGATCAAAATTCCATTTATCGGACCGGACTTTGTTTGAGCATCTTGAGGACTCATATATCCCAGGAAAACTCTATCTTTATTAACATGGAAAACCGGAATCCTAGGAATCTGAACACGAAGTCAGAGTGGCAACCTATTGTAAAGTAACACCCCAGAACACGTGGAAGAGGCATCTTAAACAAGTTGCCTTAACTGTTTCTCTGAGTCAGGAGTCTGTGATCCTAAAAACAATTTTGGAGTGAGTTGTACTTTTATAATTCTATATTTTACATTATTAACACGTGAAATAATATGTATATATTGACATGTAAATATTAATGTGTGAAAACTGCTAGTGGATGTCCAAGTCATACGAGGCTGGCAACCTCATAATATAGAATGATGACTTCATGAACCACCACTGCGAGGGCCGGTGGCTGCTTTTGCAAGTTTCTTATAGAGAATCAAAAGCAGAGGTAGTGCCAAGTTCCTTATGGAGCAGGAAGTGAATGATGAGAGAAATGATGTACATACTTAATATATTGTTAACCTTTTCAACCAATGTAGAGGCAAATGTAAACCTATTCAATCTAAATGTAATGAAAGTTTTTCGCTCACTGGGTTTAAGATTAATTCTCAGAGAGGGTAAAGTTCTGAGGTAGATGGGATGGTGGAATGAAAAGGATGGGGGGGGGGGGAGGGGGGGGGGAAGCACATGAGTGTGTGTCAGGAAAACGCAGTACTCAAGAGGGTATTTGTTCTCTTCTTTTATGACATTAGTCGGTGGTACCAGCTGAGGTTACTACCTCTGGAACAAGTGAGTAACCATTAAACAAAATAAGCATGTGCTTAGGGCACCAAGGGAAGGAGGCAACACAGTGTTTTCCCCCTAGCTATTATGCCCCTAACTCTCAACTCTTTCACTGCCACACTTGACTTTAGTCGATGTTTTTGTAATTGTCTTTATTGACCGTGTTTCCATAGTTATAAGTAAATAATTTGCTTATGTTGCTAACTGCTATTTAGTGTTAAATAACATTTTAAAAAACTATTCATTTAATATGCGGTCTGGCCTGGAAGAAAACTGAATTTTCAATCTCTTATTTCACCATCAGCACTAAAGGCGTTAATGTCTCATCAATTAAGCACTGGAAGGGCCGGTTGGGGGAGGGGGGGCCGCACCATTGTTGGGCTGTGCTTAGGGCAATAGTTGGCTTTAATGCGGCCCTGACTGCACCCGTATGTCTCAGTCAATTTCTTAAATACCCTTAAACAGAGCTATAAAATAATAATTAAGATTTCGCTGAATTAAATCAGCTGAGGGGTTGTACAAGCTAAAATTAAATTGCATAATCCTTCACAAACGTTGACGGCAGATACTAAAGTTAACATTGCTGGGACTCATTCAGAATTGTTCTTGCTTTCTGAATTTCTTGAGAAAACTCCCTCGAGGTAGAAGCATCATTATCCTTTTATCTACAACTCTGCCAAGAGTAATATTGTTTGAAGGGAGACACCTTGGAAGATCCACATTAGATACTCTAGGTTTTGGCCCCTGTTGGACCACTGCTGCAGAGCAAAGGGGAGGCAACCCCCCGACAGCTATCAACAGGTTTCCTCAGTGTGTGTCATATCCATTGTCATCGTCTTCTCTTATTTCTTGCACGAATAAAGATTGGCCGTGAGGATGTTTTTAAGTGCCCGATTGCAGGTATCAAAACAGGATAACTTTAGAATTATGCTTGGGGGAAACTCGGTGTTTTCCCTTTTGTTGCGCTTATTAAAAAAAAAAAAAAAAAACCACACACACACACGTTAACATACAAACACACAATTACACGCTCTGGTTTGCTCTGTGAAATATTAGGACATAGCAAAGAGAGCTATTCAAGACAGAATAAGTAAATCTTCACATTCGTTCGATTGATTGAAAGTGTTGAATACCATACAACGTTGTATTATGGCGTTCGTTTAGCACTACTTGTCATCGGGCTTAAAACAACATTGTATAATTGGTTAATCAACATTTCAAGCATACTGTGTATAACAATGTGCTGGTTTCGAATTTGGGCATTTATTCCATATGTTTTTCTTAAGCTGTGATTCATTGTTTAACAATGGGCATTAGATCTCCGGTTTAGAGATAGCTACAGCAGTACACGTAAATCCTAAAGCGGTAATACTGTCTGCCTACGGTAAACCTGCTCAAATGAACATTGTGAAATGTTATTCTTTACATTGAAAAGTTACTTTTCCCGACTGCAGAAATGAAAAACTCAGTTTGTTAGAACCTCTTATTTTAAAAGCTAATAAACTCAAAGAAACTTAATGGAATCGAATGATTAGCAACATGACTGGCTATATCATCAGTTAAGGAATATACTGTACTGAGAAACAAAGGAGAGACTGGTTTGAATACCTTGCGATTAAGCGGCAGCGTAAAAATATAAATTCAGAATGGAAGCGATCAGAAATGGAGGACTAACTTATGTGGAGCATAGGCCTTCAGTCTTAAACAAACACAACGCGACAGTACACAAGGCTGCTAAGTAAAGTGTTAAATAGTGGAGACCGTTATTTGACGTCGCCGACAAAGCTTCACGACACACAAAAGTGATGAACGATACAACTTTTTGAAGGACCTGTATTTATTCAAGGAATCCACCAACGAAGTCATTGCCACACAGCAGTATCAAAAATATCAGTGCTGACAAGTAATTTTAAGATTATAGACAGAAAGACACAATTGCTGTGGCGCTTGGTGACAACAGACAAGTGCTCAGCTGTACGGAAGAAACAACTGTGGTTGCTGGTAGTCGTCGAATCACTTCTGGGGGTTAGGCTACTACTTACGTCAGCAGAGAAGAGATTAACAGTGGTAAGTAGGCCTACTGTTATAAATACATTTTTGTTTCCCTTTTTTTTCATTCATTTCTGCTAATATTTTCCACCCATGCTGGTTTATTTTGAAAGTATGAGTAAACTAGTAGGCTACCTTTTTGCTTTTAAAAAGTATAAACAATTTAAAAAAAAATTGGCCTTAAAAAAAGTGAATGCTGATGTCTGTTTAATTAACAAGTTTAAATGAGGAGAAACACTGTTTTTTAAACTTACTTCCGTTATTGCCGTGAAGCGTTGTATGAAGCTAAAGTTTGTGTTCCCGAGCCAAATGTGTCGTCTTGGCTGCTGTCAGCCCGTGTTGTTGTAGGATGCCTGTGTTGTTGTAGGATGTCTGTGTTGTTGTAGGATGTCTGTGTTGTTGTAGGATGTCTGTGATGTTGTAGGATGTCTGTATTGTTGTAGGATGTCTGTGTGTGACAGGTTATGTAAATAGATTACATGATTTCTCACCTTTGCTTCCTTATTAGTATGCACGTTTGTTAAACGCAGAACCCCTACACTCCAATATCAGTCTTAACTCATATTTTATCCACGCCTATTTTTCTTTTCTCTGTGTCTTACAGGCACTAGCGAGTATTTACAAACAGATCTATTAGCTAGTCCACGACGGGAGAGGTAAACAGCCAGCGAGTAAAGCCGTTAACTGAATTATCACGCGAGCGATTGGGCAATCGTTGAAATAGTGACAGATCAGACTAGAATGCGCGCAGAGAAAGAACGGGTCGTCTAATGGTAGAATCAGGGGCGATAAGTCAGAAGACGTACTTTTGACGATTATATTTGACAAGGGGAATTAATCGAATGAAGAAAAGAAAGGGGCGATAACCACAGTTACCGACCTCACCCGTCTGTTCGTGGAACGTAATTAGCTACAGTAAGAGACGAGATCAAAGTCGTCTACTAGCCAGCAAATGTCTATACGGTTGGCATAAGTGTGAAATAAAGCTTTCATTCAGGAATGAACCGCAGATTTTCCCAAAAGACGGGCTAAGACGCGATATCTCGCACTCGCTAGCGATTTTATACAAATTTCATATATATACCCCAGCCTTTAAAATCAATTTATCTAGTAGCCACATAATTTTCGGAATATCCAGCGCGAATCCTAGACCCATTGTACAAGTGGAATTACTTAGTATTTCGTAAAGAAATTTCATTTTTCTGTGTTGCGGTAAATATTTATACTAGTGTTGCATACATATTTTTGAATGCACAGATTACAAATGTACGATATGTCTATTTAATATGGAAAATATATTGTTGTATTTAATTGGGTACGAAAATGCTTTCTTTTGTAAAGCCAGATAATCCATGTTTGATTTATACGTTTGATTATATGGATAATCTCCCTTGATATTGATCGGGCGTAAGAATACTTATATTTTGGCATTCATCATTTGTCATAGCCAGAAAATAGATTGATCGTTCTTAGAATGTTTATGGCCTGAATTCATAGGTATTACATATTATTAGTGCAAGTAGATTCAGTCCTATTTTGTATATTTTGTATGGGTAGGCAGGACTATATTCTTTATGCCGCTCTAGCGGAGGTATTGGTTGTCTTGGCGAGTCGTGATGAGTTCCGATATTGCCGCCTACAATGGCTGGTCACGCATTTCCAGGGTTGGTCCTTTCTAGAGTGGAAAATGATTTATGAAGTGATTTCTTCAGTAGGAGATTGTGTTTCTACAAGATTATAGTGTTAGAGACTCTCATCATGTACTGTATTATGTACTATTCGGACTCAAGGTAAATCCACTCCCTTTTGACGATCTCCTTATGGTTAGACCTAGATGAAGCAACGTATTTTCGTGCATCGTTGGTCGTTTAACTAGATATGGTTGTAGATGACAGGTTCCATCAGCGCTTATGTCTTCATGAAGTAACCTTCTGACAAAGGGACTGTATGGTAACTCTGGAAAGTTATACTTATTCAAGTTTTGAATCAACTTTGGCTGATGATTATTCTTCTGCTGGGCGAGTGAGCGAAAGCTCAGGGAAGGAGGCCATTTTTTGTATTCCTGTCATCATTATAGATCACTGTCCAGAGAACGGGTCGTGTATCTTACTATTCGGACAGTGGCATGGAGATCTCATTTATATGAAAACCCCTTATCGTGGTTTCACAGTATGATATAAACATTGAACATAAGCAACCTAAGAACTTAGCAAGGGAAAGAAGGTTCGTCCATCGAACTCTTCAGTTGTTTACCGATCCGCCTTTACTGACGCGTTCAGTCAGATAGGGGATGCGGCCATAATGTATAACAACATTGAATGCTGTTTTGTACCACCCATTATATTTGAATGTTCCATGACATGGGATCTACTATTCATGCCTGAAGATTGATGTGTCAACATGTACTTATGATCTATTCGTTCTGTCCCAGTATGTGCGTCTGAATAAACTGTATGAAAAGATTCCAGCAGTCTGCATTGGTGCCTTATAGACATGAGTGAATGAGTGCTTTAGATTGGTCAAGATACGAACAGTCCATCATTCGCGTTTATAACACTCTACACTCTCACTCCATATTTACACCATCCTGCGTCGGTTGAATTGACCAAGTTAAGGGCCTGCTCCTCCTGGAGCCTCAGAGGGAAACTACTTCTTACAGCTGCCTTTGCCTTCCCTAACTCAGGACTAGAGTGAGTTACCCATTTACAGTACCGCTGGGTAGACTGGAGCATGCCTGGTATGAATTAACACAGCAGTGCCATTTTACAGTCCCCTTTATACTTTTTTACAGTGGTGAGCCAGATTCCTGGGTCCAGCCTTCGCAGTCTTGTTATTGAGAGTCATTTACAGTTACAAGAACGTTTGTTTGACCACATCAACACCAGTAGGACAGCTATACAGTCGATGTCAGCTTGACCTGTTCTGTTCCAGCGTATACAGTAACTAGGTCAGCGTTTGTTGACATTTTTTTTTTCGTTGGACATTTGCCATAGAACATACAGCGTTACACAGCAAGTTTGTTTGGAAAAGACAGCATTACACATCAGTGTTGGAGCATATATTTGACAGTGTTTGCGAAATGTACAGTGCAACTGAAGCGAGAAGTCTTACTTGTGATTCTTAGGAACAGTAAACAGTGGATTCTCCTGCACTGCCATAGTTTGTGTTGAACTTTAATGATTTAGGCCAGAATTAATTATTTAATAAAGTACCATACTACTGTACCATTATTCAGTACAACTGAGCCTTCTCCGCAACACATTCTATCTGCAACACATCACATTGCCATACTATTTGATAATATTATATGCATTTATGCTATTTATGTTTACATGTTTATATGTGATATTTGTTTGTACTCTGCGGGTTGTTGTTTTGGTTGGGCGGTGTCACACACAACAGAGTATCCCACGTAATAGAGGGTCTGATGTGTGCGTTTCTATAGGTGCAATTTTCTTGATTGAAAATTTGCTGCGACAGCTGTTGCTATTAGTGTTAGCTGTGAAGACTGTACTCATTGTTGTTTTTGTAATATTCCTCTGTTCTTTAGTTTGTTTTGATTTGTTTGTAATTTGTTGGTCTACCCTTTTCTATTTTTGATTTCTATACACAATTTATATTTATACACTGTGGCGTTATTTGTCTTGTTATCTTATTGCAGTTATCATCACAGATTCTGTGATCATTTTCTTTGATTTTTCCTATTTAATTTAATTTGATTTCTGCAAATGTTTTCATATTGTCTTTTCTTGTTTGTCCTTTGTAATGTCTTGAGTTGACATATGATATATGAGGTATAGTTGAATACACTTATATTATAGTACAGACCAGTACTTATGATCATTGATTACACTAAGAAAGTGTACAAGACCTTTGTAAGGTTTGTCTCCCACAGTGATTGGGATAGAAAATATTATTTTCCACAGGTACTCAAGTGATCATTGATTACATTAAGGAAGTATACAAGACCTTTGTAAGGCTTGTCTCCCACAGTGTTTGGGATATACAGATATTGTTTTCCACAGGTACTCAAGTTATCATTGGTTATATTATAAACAAAATAACCATACAAGTTTTTTCACTAAGACTAAGTCTATAGTATAGACTTGTCTCCCATGAAAGTGAAATAAGGTAATTTATTTACTTTTTCAGGTTTCTGATTTAATAAGACAGGATGTCTACATTAGATTACTTTATTACACAAGGGAAATCCCTTGATAAGACTGGCAAAGAATTAGAAGAATGGACAACTGCTCAATTCTCTATGGTCTTGAAGGCAGAAGAGAGAAAACTTCAAATAGAAGAAAAAAGATTAGAAGCTGCTGCTGAGGAAAGAAAAGCTGCTGCAGAGGAGAGAAAGCTTCAACAAGAAGAAAAAAGATTAGAAGCTGCTGCTGCTGCTGAACAAAAAAGATTAGAAGCTGCTGCTGCTGCTGCTGAACAAAAAAGATTAGAAGCTGCTGCTGATGCTGCTGCTGCTGAACAAAAAAGAAAGAGAAGCTTGCAGATGCAGGTGGAAAAAGGAGATTTGAGGCAGAGCAAAAAAATTGCAGACTGACAGAGAAGAAAGGCTGCTGCTGCTATTGAACAAAAAAGATTAGACAGAGAAACTGAACAGAAAAGATTAGACAGAGAAACTGAACAGAAAAGATTAGACAGAGAAGCTGAAGAGAGAAAAGCAATAAGAGAACATGAGTTTGAATTAGAGAAATTGAAATTGACAAGTATGAGTAATGTTAATCAGGCATCTAGTGGTAATAGTAAACCCTTTACTTACAAAGTTAAGGTACCAACATTCAGTTCTGCCAATGATGATATAACATTCTGGCTTCAGAGGTTTGAACGTGCTTGTCGGGCTCATAATGTTGATAAATCGCAATATGTTAACCAATTATCTGAGAATCTAACAGGCGATTCTCTCACTAGTCTATATTTGGTTGAAGAGGCTGACAAGGATAATTATGATCTTATTAGGGCAGCCTTGATTAAGAAGTTTCAGTTACCAGAGGAAGGTTACACTGACAAACAACATTTTTCTTTCTTATATAAGAATAAGTGTTCTTAGGTCAGTTTCTTGCGCTGATTTCAAATTTGAAATCCGTTTATCTCTATCACGTCGGGTTTTTAAGATATTTGTGAATAAATATATTTTTGGGAAACCGTTATTTGCTCCGTTTCATTTTTACTATATAACTTTTTAAAAATTAATAAAATGCAAAATAATTCTACTTTTTATACTGCTAAAAGATGCATGACATATGTTACGCTATTTTTCAAATAGTTACTGTATTTTGAAATAATTCTGAGTGAAATATGGCTTCTAGAAGTTGTAGAAATTCGGCTGATCTGTTCTGTTACGTGTACGGATATTTTACCGATCGTGTTCACCAGAAAAACTTTACACCATTGCTAAAGAAAGCATATGAACTTTATTTCGATTCGAAAGTTGATGATGCAAATAAATCTTGGAAGCCAAATGCAGTTTGTTCGACTTGTGCAAATACATTGGCAGGTTGGTTACGAAAATCGCCGAAGCATAAGTCGATGCCTTTTGGAGTGCCAGTAATATGGCGTGACCCGACAAATCACGCTACTGATTGTTACTTCTGCTTGACAAATATCTATGGTTTCACTTTTAAAACTAGAAAGTCTGTGGTTTATCCAAATATTGAATCGGTTTCGAAACCAGTGCCTCATGATCCAATCACGTGTCCGATCCCAGTTCCACCAGAACAATATCCGTTGGACGTGAATGAACCATCAGAAAGTGATAGTTTACCTGCTTTAGAAACTAATTCTGACTCGGATTATGTACCGGTGAATGATGGTGTTCACTTAATTAACCATTCAGAACTTTCAGATCTAATACGTGATCTCGCTCTCACCAAAGGACAAGCGGAATTACTTGGTTCGCGACTCAAAGAATGGAATCTTTTAGCGCCCAATACTCCGATATCTAAATTTCGTCATAGACACAGAGGACTTGTTCAATACTTTGAGATGGATGATGACATTTGCTATTGCAAAGATGTAAAAGGTCTAATGGTGCACCTCGGTCATGAGCACATAGTCTTCGAATCAACGAATGGCGACTTTTCATCGACTCTTCCAAGACTAGTCTAAAAGCCGTGTTATTGCATTCTCTTCTTCTTCCGTCCTTAGCCAAAGACCGACCAAGCAGTCAGAGGCCATCACGCCTTGTGGCGTCTTAAGGGCAACAGCAGATTGATTTTCTCTGTTGTAGTTTCCCATCACGCCTAGTTTCGTCTTTAGGGCAACAACAAATAGATCCGTCTGCCGTTGTTTCCGTATTCGGTGTGACAAGCCCACGGCTGCTCAGCCCATTGGGCTGTGTTATTGCATAATGGAAATTTATTTTCATCAATTCCAGTCGCCTACTCTGTTCATATGAAAGAAACTTATGACAATATGGCTATACTTTTGGCAAAAATAAAGTACAATGACTACCAATGGCGGATTTGTGGAGAACTAAAGGTCATTGCAATTCTCACGGGCATGCAGACTGGGTATACTAAATTTTGTTGCTTCCTATGTGAATGGGACAGCCGCAACAGACAGGAACATTATGCAAGAAAGGTGTGGCCTATCAGGGATTGTATGCAGCTCGGGCATAAAAATGTAATACACGAGCCATTAGTTAACAAAGACAGCATCATTTTACCACCGTTACATATAAAGTTGGGGCTCATGAAGAATTTCGTAAAAGCGTTAGATAAAACGAGCAAAGCTTTCACTTATCTTCGAGAAAAGTTTCCGCAAATTAGCGATGCAAAGATAAAGGAAGGTATCTTTGTAGGACCTCAGATTAGGAAAGTTATTGCAGACAAACAATTCGAGAACTTGTTACATGGTAGTGAACTTCGCGCATGGATGGCATTCAAATCGATCGTCGATAACTTTCTGGGAAATCACAAATCTGTCGACTATGTGCATATTGTTAAGCAGTGCATAGATGCATACAGAATTATGGGCGGTAACATGTCCCTCAAAATCCATTTGCTCGATTCGCATCTTGACTTTTTCCCTGACAACCTTGGCGAAGTCAGCGATGAACATGGAGAACGATTCCATCAAGATATCGCCGTAATGGAGTCACGTTATCAAGGACGGTGGAGTGTGACCATGCTTGTCGATTATTGTTGGATGCTTCATCGCGATGTACCACATGCCATTCACCGACGAAAGTCGACTGCAAAGAAATTCAAGCCTACATAACTGTTATACTTCTTGTACAAATGATGTTGTAATACTGTATGCGTTGTTAAAAAACTTCAATTGCGTATTTCTAGAGATCCCGACCTGATAGAGAAAATCGGTTTGCAGATTTAAAAACAGCGCATTAAAATTGACCAGAAAAACATAGAAATGTTAGAGAAAGAAAAAAAAAATTTTTTTTTGTTAGTCAGTGTTATCGCATGTTGTTTAAAAGAATGGTACCTGAGACGGGGGTTGAATTCTCAGAATTCATTGGGAAAATACGTCTTACATTTCAACGATGGATTGAATTATCCAAAACAGAGAAAACATATGATGCTCTTATGGATTTGTTGCTCAGAGACAAGGTCATGTCTTCTATCAATAAACATTTCCTTGAATTTCTACACGAGCGTAAGCCACAAACACTAAAACAAATGCAAGAATATTGTGACCAATACGTTACGGCACACCCGGACGTAACTCTTAGCAACACTAAGATTAAAGAGGGTATGCCGGTTGCTTCAGCAACACAATACAATCCCAAGTACCCACACAACTTTCAGGGAGCTCAAAATAAATTTGACAAAAGGGTTAATTGGCGTAATCATCAAAACCAAGGTAACCAACCAAATCAGGGTTCTTCTTCTAAATTCTGGAAACGGGTTGACAGTCCTCGATACAGGGGTGGCCATAACTATAGAAATTTCCGTAGAGGAAGTAATAATAGAAATTACCAGGGTGTTCCTTCTTGGACACAACGGGATCAATCCTACAGGGATTCTCACTATAATGAGCATGATGATTATAATGATGAACATTATGACTCAAACCCAAACAGGGGTTATAACAGAGGGAATAATAATTACAGAGGCAACAATAATCGAGGTAGATCACAACACAAAAGACATGGTAAATCTCATTACCAGGCTAACTCTGCACAACAAGAGTTTCATGAAGCCGGTAAGCAAACCAATGATAAGAAAGACTCTAATAATGTGGGATGTTCTGCTTTCGATTTTGACAGAGCATTTCAGTGTTCCCAATGCAAAACATTATTCGAGCCAACCACAGTTTCGACTTTAAGCTGTGGTCATCCTCTTCCCGCTCTCCCTGCGTCAGTCGCGCATGATGGAAGAGGGGCTCTTAAATTAAATAATGGTTTAGTAGATGGTACTCCGGTCTCAATTCTCTTTGATTCCGGGTGCACCACCATTGGGGTGAGGCAGTCACTCATAGATCCTTCTCGAGCCACTGGCAAAATAATCAAATGCATAACATTT
The DNA here is from genome assembly GCA_024509875.1 of Oreohelix idahoensis. Lineage (NCBI taxonomy): Eukaryota > Metazoa > Mollusca > Gastropoda > Stylommatophora > Oreohelicidae > Oreohelix > Oreohelix idahoensis. Next base: position 168,700 of record JAMPIV010015454.1, read on the forward strand.
GGTGGCACATTGGAGAAGTACTCCACTGCCATTATCAACATTTCTACTCCCTTCTTTACAGGAGATGTGCACGCATGTCTTCTGCCGAATCCGATCGCTGATCTTATCGTCGGTCGCATTCATGGTGCGAAAGAATGCACTCCGCAACAAATTGCCGAGTGGGAAAGTGATAATATGCATACTGCAAATGCTGTAGTCACTAGAGCTCAAGCTCTAAACATGCCGCAATCTTCGCCTTCTGGAGATAATGATGACCAGAACCAAGGTGATCTCTTGGAGATTTCGCATGATTCCTTTATAAAACAGCAGGAAGATGATCCTACTCTAAAGAAATTCTTTACTCTAGCAAAAGGTGATCGAATAAGGACACGAATCGTAAATCTTGGATTACGATGAAGAATGGGGTACTTGTACGTATGGTACAAGACTCCGCTAAGTCCATTCATTCTCAAATTCTTGTGCCCAAAAATATGAGAGTTAAAATCTTACAGCACGCTCATGATTCTCAGTGTGCTGGGCATATGGGTTTTTCCCGTACTAAATCTAGAGTTCTTGCGTCTTTCTTTTGGCCGTTTGTGAACAAGGACATACAGATCTATTGTCGATCCTGTAGGGTATGTCAGGAAGTTAAATCCAAAGGTCCACGCCATGCTGCACCTATTCAGGCTGCAGATATTCCAATTCGACCATTTCAAAAAATGGCGATAGACATCATTGGTCCATTTAAGACAAAGTCTGCTAGAGGACACCAATATATCTTGACGTGTGTTGATATGTGCACACGTTGGCCAGAGGCTATCCCTCTGAAGAGCATAACTACTGCTGATATTGCAGATGCTCTTTGGCTTATATTCTCTCGTCTGGGATTTCCAGGAGAAATATTGTCAGACCATGGTACCCAACTCGTATCGGATACCATGTCTCAAGTGATGTCAACTCTTAAGATAGAAAGATCTCTGAGTAGTATTTATCATCCTATGTCCAATGGCATGGTAGAGCGTCTTAATAGAACTCTGAAAAACCTATTAGGTAAGATAACTGAGGATCATCCTCAGGATTGGGACAGGGTTTTACCCGCGGCTCTCTTTGCATACAGAGAGGTCGCCAATGAACATACAGGATTTTCTCCCTTTGAACTTGTCTTTGGCGCGAAACCGCGAGGTCCTATGTCTCTACTTCATGATCTCATAACTGCTGATAATATTGTCGATGACACAAAATCCTCTTATGAATATGTCATTGCACTTAGACACAAGATTATTGAAGCATGCAAATTGGCAACTGCTTCTTCTGAATTTGCGAAACAGAAGGCAAGGCAATTTGCCAATAAGACCAGACGCTTGCGACAACTCTGTCCAGGTGACAAAGTATTGGTCCTGCTACCTTGTAGAGAAAACAGACTCCTTATTTCTTGGAAAGGTCCGTACGATGTAATATCAAAAGTTTCCGATGTCGACTATATTGTCGATATTGATGGGAAGCATAAAACCTTCCACATCAACATGCTCACGGAATTCCACGAACGTCCGGATTATTTACAACCTGTTTTCCAGGCAACGGACGATTCACCAGTCCCACATGGACATTACTCATCACTGTCAGTAATACAGGATGAGGAAACGAGTTTCTCAGATGTGAATCTCCCTTTTCCAATGATTCCGCTTCATTCTAATGAGTCATGGAAAGATGTTGCGATTTCTCCCGAATTATCTCCAGGAGAACAGAAACAAGTTTCTGCTATGTTACAACAATTTCAGGATGTCCTTACTGACATTCCTGGTCGAACTAATGTCATTGAACACGACATTATTCTTACTGACCATAATCCTATAAGAGTCAGACCGTATCCTATCCCGATACATTTTCAAGCACAGGTAGAAAAAGAGTTGGATGAAATGATAGAGTTGGAAATAATTGAACCATCCACATCAGCATATTCTTCACCGATGGTTATCGTGCGAAAAAAAGACAACAACATACGTCTTTGCGTTGATTATCGCAAATTGAACCAAGTGACGAAATTTGATGCTGAACCTATGCCTTTACTTGAAGAGCTACTTACTAGACTATCGAATTCTCATTTCTTTACTAAACTCGATTTGTCTAAGGGATATTGGCAAGTCCCACTATCCGAACACGCCAAACCGTTTACTGCTTTTTCGACGCCAAGGGGTCTATTCCAATGGAATTTCATGCCTTTCGGCCTTATGAATGCCCCAGCGACATTCGTACGCATGATGCGTCGAATCCTATCTCATCGCTCAGATGTCATTGCATATCTTGATGACATCTGTCTTTTCAGTGATACTTGGAACGATCACTATAATGGGATAAATGAACTATTGTCTATCTTACGCGAGCATAACCTGACAGCGAAACCATCTAAAGCATTTATTGGTTTTAGCGAAATATCTTTCTTAGGTCACCGTGTTGGTCATGGGTTTCTAAAAACAGAAGACCATAATACAAGTAAGATACTTAACATTTCTATGCCTAAGACTAAAAAGCAAGTGCGAAGTCTCTTAGGTCTCATACAATTTTATGGACGATTCATTCCGAATCTGTCCTCAATTATGTCACCTCTTTCTTCTTTGTTAAAGAAAGGGTCTCCTAATATAGTCAATTGGACTCAAGAATGTCAATCCTCTTTGGATAAGGTTAAAACGATGTTTTCTACTTCACCTATCTTGGTGTTACCTACTAAAGATAAGACATTTATTCTTCGTAGTGACGCTTCATCCACTGGGATTGGAGCGGCACTAATGCAAGAGTACTCTGGAACTCTGCATCCAGTGATGTATATTTCTCGAAAACTTAATGCCGCAGAGAGAAATTACTCGGTCCTAGACCGTGAATTATTATTGGCTATGGTTTGGTCAATCCTTAAACTTCAAAGATTTCTTCTTGGCGCGCATTTTATTGTGGAGACTGACCAGAAAGCTCTTACAGCTATTCAGACTAAAAATCTGAAGAGCGCGAGATCAACGCGATACGCGATTGCTCTTCAGCCTTTTCATTTTTCGGTGCGAGCTATCCGTGGTTCAGAAAATGTGATGGCGGATATCTTATCGAGATGCCCACATGATTCCACTTAACTGTCAGATCTTGAGATTTCTAACATGTCTGACTTTACTACAGTTTTTCCTATGTTAAAGTATGTACTTATATGTAATATATCATACATTGTCTGTATCACTACTTAGCGGTGCATTGATGTATATTCACCGCAGGTTTTTGATATTTTTCTTATTTGGTGATCATAATGTTAAGATACCTAAGATGAACTATTGTACAAATTGTGGCATTGCCAGTATTGTGTTATGCGTTGGTGACACCTCTCTGGAGATATTTATACTCAGAGAAAAAAAATTTTCTCTGAATCCTGAGATAGATTCTCATTGGTCGTGCTATATGACGACTTTGCCTTACATTAGGCGTTACATTTGTTTGGAATGCTTATCATCTGCGCATTGTTATTCGTGCGTTGTGAGCCTATTGTATGTTGCTCCTGGATGTATTTCAAAAAAAAAAAAAATGTACCATTTTTTTTTCCCGGGGGGGTGTGGTAATCTGTTGCATACATATTTTTGAATGCACAGATTACAAATGTACGATATGTCTATTTAATATGGAAAATATATTGTTGTATTTAATTGGGTACGAAAATGCTTTCTTTTGTAAAGCCAGATAATCCATGTTTGATTTATACGTTTGATTATATGGATAATCTCCCTTGATATTGATCGGGCGTAAGAATACTTATATTTTGGCATTCATCATTTGTCATAGCCAGAAAATAGATTGATCGTTCTTAGAATGTTTATGGCCTGAATTCATATGTATTACATATTATTAGTGCAAGTAGATTCAGTCCTATATTGTATATTTTGTATGGGTAGGCAGGACTATATTCTTTATGCCGCTCTAGCGGAGGTATTGGTTGTCTTGGCGAGTCGTGATGAGTTCCGATATTGCCGCCTACAATGGCTGGTCACGCATTTCCAGGGTTGGTCCTTTCTAGAGTGGAAAATGATTTATGAAGTGATTTCTTCAGTAGGAGATTGTGTTTCTACAAGATTATAGTGTTAGAGACTCTCCTCATGTACTGTATTATGTACTATTCGGACTCAAGGTAAATCCACTCCCTTTTGACGATCTCCTTATGGTTAGACCTAGATGAAGCAACGTATTTTCGTGCATCGTTGGTCGTTTAACTAGATATTGTTGTAGATGACAGGTTCCATCAGCGCTTATGTCTTCATGAAGTAACCTTCTGACAAAGGGACTGTATGGTAACTCTGGAAAGTTATACTTATTCAAGTTTTGAATCAACTTTGGCTGATGATTATTCTTCTGCTGGGCGAGTGAGCGAAAGCTCAGGGAAGGAGGCCATTTTTTTTGTATTCCTGTCATCATTATAGATCACTGTCCAGAGAACGGGTCGTGTATCTTACTATTCGGACAGTGGCATGGAGATCTCATTTATATGAAAACCCCTTATCGTGGTTTCACAGTATGATATAAACATTGAACATAAGCAACCTAAGAACTTAGCAAGGGAAAGAAGGTTCGTCCATCGAACTCTTCAGTTGTTTACCGATCCGCCTTTACTGACGCGTTCAGTCAGATAGGGGATGCGGCCATAATGTATAACAACATTGAATGCTGTTTTGTACCACCCATTATATTTGAATGTTCCATGACATGGGATCTACTATTCATGCCTGAAGATTGATGTGTCAACATGTACTTATGATCTATTCGTTCTGTCCCAGTATGTGCGTCTGAATAAACTGTATGAAAAGATTCCAGCAGGCTGCATTGGTGCCTTATAGACATGAGTGAATGAGTGCTTTAGATTGGTCAAGATACGAACAGTCCATCATTCGCGTTTATAACACTCTACACTCTCACTCCATATTTACACCATCCTGCGTCGGTTGAATTGACTAAGTTAAGGGCCTGCTCCTCCTGGAGCCTCAGAGGGAAACTACTTCTTACAGCTGCCTTTGCCTTCCCTAACTCAGAACTAGAGTGAGTTACCCATTTACAGTACCGCTGGGTAGACTGGAGCATGCCTGGTATCAATTAACACAGCAGTGACATTTTACAGTCCCCTTTCCACTTTTTTACAACTAGCATTTTGAATGATTTAATTGTTAAAAAGTTCGTCATTATATGTTACTAGGATTTTCTGTGGTTAATTGACTAGCGTATTAAATAACATATAGCTAATCTTTCCCAGCTTAACGTAAATTTAATTACTCGCTATTACGCAGGAAGAGATATTTAAATTGACTAGTAAATGCACTAGGCGTTAGAGTACTGACGAAATATATATTTATCTCAAATCCATTATGTGTAATTTTGTAAATGACTAGCGCTTTTTTCACCGGTTGATAAAAACGATAAGATAAGCTAGACATTTGTGGTTTCTAATCTAATTTAATAACCGTGTGGATAATAAATCATACATTACGCGGGTTAGGATAGAATACTGATATTGTAATTTAATGTTTTTGTATTTTCTTCCTAATACAAGTACGGGTCACAAACCAAACTTACCAGCGGCCTAAATTTGAGAAAAGGGGTCTAAGTCAAATAGTACCAGAAACATTCTTATGTATATCGGGTCTCTTTAATTATCGAAAATTACAAGCTACTGTACACTGTGAACATTCGATCTCGTAATTATTTTCTTACCTGGACTAATTGATGTGACATAAACAAATCCAATTAATAGTAACAAAGTAAGCATTCCCCAATAGGAGGATTAATCAGCCTTAGAGGAACTGGGGCTTATTTTGCCAAAACCCAAACACTGGATTTGTTACGTGTATCGTGGAGAGTTCCAGATGTTGTTAAAACAACTATTAGGTAAGCTTGACTGAATGTGGACACAGGTTTGTCAGAGCAGAGAGAAAGAGAGTGAATAATTCTTCTATTGTATAATCATTGTACTCACTTTTGTTCTTCTTTTTTGTTTGCTAATACTGTTATTTTCAGGATAGTTTAATTAGGAACTCTGTTCTTTACAGTATAGTCAACTTCTATACCATAGCGCAAATCTTTTGATCTTTTGGGGTGATTACCTTCATTCTTGTGGGATCTTGTCTCAATAGAGGGGATTGCACCTATGGGTTTATATTTTGTTAATTTCTGTAACCTATGATTTTTTTCTATTGCTATTGATATTGGATCTTGTGAAGTTTTTTTTAATGATAATAAACTTAACAAAAACTTAATTACATGTGTTGGATCAGCTTAGCCCAATATCCATACCCAATTTACTATAGTTTTCACGTTTGTGCGTCTGATTGTCGTCACTTATCTGTGTGTGTGTATGTGAGTGATTAGTAATGTATATGTTAATATATACGGAAGGGAGAGTTGTCTGATACACAAATCACAGTCGTAAAGATAGGCTAGACTAGAGTATCTTCTCAATCCAGGGACAGATTCTACCTTTCACTATTCACTCGTGAAATCTGTTTCTTTACCTTACCTCTCACTGAGTTACCACCTTCTTCAGTTCTATTCAGACGGGACCAGAACCTGTCTTAAATACCTATCAATATCTACGACACTGTGTTGTTGTTTATTCATCTCCCTCTTGGTCTTCTCCGTGCTCTGAACCCAGATCTTCTAGTGTGGCCGTAACGTTGGCTATTTTCTTTGTCTTTTGCCCTCTTAAGACGAATCACCTTATTTCGATTTTTTTTCCACACCCATCCAAGTGTTATACGCGAGTAGTGGTAATTTATCGGGTTCCTTTCTCATGAGATGGCCAAACCACTTAGTTTTCTGTGTTTCTATATACTTAATTCCGGATATAGTTCCCACTGTTCTTTTAAAGATTTTCTAAATGAATAAATAATTGCGTGTATTACAATAATGAATAAATAATTGCGTGTATTACAATAATGAATAAATAATTGCGTGTATTACAATAATGAATAAATAATTGCGTGTATTACAATAATGAATAAATAATTGCGTGTATTACAATAATGAATAAGCAAATGAGTTATAGTGAATTTATTTCAAGGTAATGATGAAGACTGAATTATTGCTGGTTTTAAAACAAATGAATTTATTTCAGATGTATTTAGAATATAACTGCAGAGATGAGTTTAGACTTTTTTGTTCCTAAAGGTATGAAAGAAGCAAGCAATTTCTACTGGTTTTAAACATAAGATTGAACGAAATATTCTTTCTTGTTTTAATGCATCAAATGACTTTTTGAAGTTTAGCTGTTTTAACGGCTATGATGTTATGAACAAATAAAATGATTTATACTCGCTTTAAATACATGGATTGCGGATATAATTCGTAATTGTTTAACAGCGGTCGTTCTCAGTCTGTCTAACGTGGTGAATTGCTTTGACATCGATAAAATGTCTACATGACACCGCGCATGAAACACATCAGAACACGTTTACACCTAAATACGAATTGTTTAACACCAATTTAAAAGAAATCATTGGTCCCAAATTCTGTCATAGTCAGGAGTGGTGTTGAGGATCAGAAGCGTCCCTAAAGTACGTGACGCCCCCATTCCCCATTAAAGAAACACAATAGTAAGTAATATTTTAACAGTAAACACTATATAGTGTCCAATGGCATCTCCTTCCTGGCTGTCACCCGGGGCGGACCACCTCTCTTGCACCACATTAGTACGTCACTGTTGACGACACGCTCTTAACTCCAATTTAAACTGCTCATAAGGCGTGCTTGTAACATGTAACCACTGACAGCAAAAAGTCCAGCTCCCGGACTTCCCAGGACAGGCACGTTTATATTAACAAGGAGAAGGAGCAAGGTCGAGTCTCTGGTACCTTGTTTAGGCCAGACCGCATCGGACTGGGGATGAACGACGCGAGTTACAAAGACCTGATAAACTTTTCAAACAAGGAAATGCGTCCTTACCCCCCCCCCCCCTCTTCCCCCCCCCCCCCCGCCCCCCGAAATAGTAAAATAAAAAACCGACACCATATGGATCATGTTTTTTATTATACAAAAGTGGGGTATGGGTAATAACATTTAAAAAAAAAATTGGAGACGGCAGAGATATGGTTTCTAAGAAGGACGTAACGGACATCTTGGACAGCCAGAAATTCAAACGAGGATATCTCCAGAAACAATGAAGCAAGTCGTCAATTAATGAAAAAGAAAAAAAAGAAAACTCTCTAGGCTCGAGAAAATAAGAGAAAAATTAGAGAATGTGATAACAAATGATGAATTTAAATGAAAGAGTAAAGGGAAAACTCATAATTCTTTAGGTTCGTGAAAATAACAGAACAATTAGAGAATGTGATAACAACTGATTATTGACCGAAAGGGAGGCATCAAAGAAGAGTTGGCCACTCGAAAAGCAGCAGCTGGGAGACTTTTTCAGGCCATAAATCGAAGATTCCTCAGCAAGAGAGAGGTTGGTAAGAAAACGAAGATGGCTGTATACCGCTCCACGTATGTCCCAGTCTTGACATATGGATGCGAGTCATGGGCAATGACTACAACCCACAAAAGCCAGATCCAAACCTCAGAAATGAGGTATCTGAGGAAGGTGGTTGAAGTAACAAGAAGAGACACGGTACGCAACCAGACGATACGTCAAAGCCTTAAATGCCACCCCCTGCAGACCCAAGTAGAACAGTTCCAACTAAGATGGTTTGGCCATGTCTGCAGAATGGGAGAAGATCGGCTACCACGACAAGCATGGGAAACAAAGAGCCAAGGATCCAGACCCCCAGGACGACCCAGAGTCCGCTGGGAGGACAACATTAGACAATCTTTGAAGGACCGAGGACTAGAATGGAACCAGGCCAGGAGGAAGACAGCTGATAGGATAGTCTTGCGCTCTCTCTTCCAAACCTCTACACCTCACGGTAGAAGGGGAACGACCAAGTAAGTAAGTAAGATAACAACTGATACATTTAAATGAAAGAGAAAAGGGAAAACTCATAATTCTCTAGGCTCGTGAAAATAACAGAACAATTAGAGAATGCGATAACAACTGATACATTTAAATGAAAGAGAAAAGAGAAAACTCATAATTATTTAGGCTCGTGAAAATAACAGAACAATTAGAGAATGTGATAATAACTGATACATTTAAATGAAAGAGAAAAGGGAAAACTCGTAATTCTCTAGGCTCGTGAAAATAACAGAACAATTAGAGAATGTGATAACAACTGATACATTTAAATGAAAGAGAAAAGGGAAAACTCATAATTATCTAGGCTCGTGAAAATAACAGAACAATTAGAGAATGTGATAACAACTGATACATTTAAATGAAAGAGAAAAGGGAAAACTCATAATTCTCTAGGCTCGTGAAAATAACAGAACAATTAGAGAATGTGATAACAACTGATACATTTAAATGAAAGAGAAAAGGGAAAACTCATAATTATCTAGGCTCGTGAAAATAACAGAACAATTAGAGAATGTGATAACAACTGATACATTTAAATGAAAGAGAAAAGGGAAAACTCATAATTCTCTAGGCTCGTGAAAATAACAGAACAATTAGAGAATGCGATAACAACTGATACATTTAAATGAAAGAGAAAAGGGAAAACTCATAATTCTCTAGGCTCGTGAAAATAACAGAACAATTAGAGAATGTGATAACAACTGATACATTTAAATGAAAGAGAAAAGGGAAAACTCATAATTATCTAGGCTCGTGAAAATAACAGAACAATTAGAGAATGTGATAACAACTGATAAATTTAAATGAAAGAGAAAAGGGAAAACTCATAATTATCTAGGCTCGTGAAAATAACAGAACAATTAGAGAATGTGATAAAAACTGATACATTTAAATGAAAGAGAAAAGGGAAAACTCATAATTCTCTAGGCTCGTGAAAATAACAGAACAATTAGAGAATGTGATAACAACTGATACATTTAAATGAAAGAGAAAAGGGAAAACTCATAATTATCTAGGCTCGTGAAAATAACAGAACAATTAGAGAATGTGATAACAACTGATACATTTAAATGAAAGAGAAAAGGGAAAACTCATAATTATCGAGGCTCGTGAAAATAACAGAACAATTAGAGAATGTGATAACAACTGATACATTTAAATGAAAGAGAAAAGGGAAAACTCGTAATTATCTAGGCTCGTGAAAATAACAGAACAATTAGAGAATGTGATAACAACTGATACATTTAAATGAAAGAGAAAAGGGAAAACTCATAATTATCTAGGCTCGTGAAAATAACAGAACAATTAGAGAATGTGATAACAACTGATAAATTTAAATGAAAGAGAAAAGGGAAAACTCATAATTATCTAGGCTCGTGAAAATAACAGAACAATTAGAGAATATGATAACAACTGTTACATTTAAATGAAAGAGAAAAGGGAAAACTCATAATTCTCTAGGCTCGTGAAAATAACAGAACAATTAGAGAATGTGATAACAACTGATACATTTAAATGAAAGAGAAAAGGGAAAACTCATAATTATCTAGGCTCGTGAAAATAACAGAACAATTAGAGAATGTGATAACAACTGATACATTTAAATGAAAGAGAAAAGGGAAAACTCATAATTATCTAGGCTCGTGAAAATAACAGAACAATTAGAGAATGTGATAACAACTGATACATTTAAATGAAAGAGAAAAGGGAAAACTCGTAATTATCTAGGCTCGTGAAAATAACAGAACAATTAGAGAATGTGATAACAACTGATACATTTAAATGAAAGAGAAAAGGGAAAACTCATAATTCTCTAGGCTCGTGAAAATAACAGAACAATTAGAGAATGCGATAACAACTGATACATTTAAATGAAAGAGAAAAGGGAAAACTCATAATTCTCTAGGCTCGTGAAAATAACAGAACAATTAGAGAATGTGATAATAACTGATACATTTAAATGAAAGAGAAAAGGGAAAACTCATAATTCTCTAGGCTCGTGAAAATAACAGAACAATTAGAGAATGTGATAACAACTGATACATTTAAATGAAAGAGAAAAGGGAAAACTCATAATTATCTAGGCTCGTGAAAATAACAGAACAATTAGAGAATGTGATAACAACTGATACATTTAAATGAAAGAGAAAAGGGAAAACTCATAATTCTCTAGGCTCGTGAAAATAACAGAACAATTAGAGAATGTGATAACAACTGATACATTTAAATGAAAGAGAAAAGGGAAAACTCATAATTCTCTAGGCTCGTGAAAATAACAGAACAATTAGAGAATGTGATAATAACTGATACATTTAAATGAAAGAGAAACGGGAAAACTCATAATTCTCTAGGCTCGTGAAAATAACAGAACAATTAGAGAATGTGATAACAACTGATACATTTAAATGAAAGAGAAAAGGGAAAACTCATAATTATCTAGGCCCGTGAAAATAACAGAACAATTAGAGAATGTGATAACAACTGATACATTTAAATGAAAGAAAAAAGGGAAAACTCATAATTATCTAGGCTCGTGAAAATAACAGAACAATTAGAGAATGTGATAACAACTGATACATTTAAATGAAAGAGAAAAGGGAAAACTCATAATTCTCTAGGCTCGTGAAAATAACAGAACAATTAGAGAATGCGATAACAACTGATACATTTAAATGAAAGAGAAAAGGGAGAACTCATAATTATCTAGGCTCGTGAAAATAACAGAACAATTAGAGAATGTGATAATAACTGATATATTTAAATGAAAGAGAAAAGGGAAAACTCATAATTCTCTAGGCTCGTGAAAATAACAGAACAATTAGAGAATGTGATAACAACTGATACATTTAAATGAAAGAGAAAAGGGAAAACTCATAATTATCTAGGCTCGTGAAAATAACAGAACAATTAGAGAATGTGATAACAACTGATACATTTAAATGAAAGAGAAAAGGGAAAACTCATAATTCTCTAGGCTCGTGAAAATAACAGAACAATTAGAGAATGTGATAACAACTGATACATTTAAATGAAAGAGAAAAGGGAAAACTCATAATTATCTAGGCTCGTGAAAATAACAGAACAATTAGAGAATGTGATAACAACTGATACATTTAAATGAAAGAGAAAGACAGAGAAATCATCATCGTTTCTCTTCAATTGCCCAAAGAGCATAACCGTTAAACAAGTTCATGCCAAACTTTCTCATCCTGTTCCATCCGCTGAAGGTCTTTCCGCGTCTACTTTATGCCTTTAATTTCCGCCTCCAGTTCTCTTCTCCGTGCGTGTGTCTGTCTACCTCTGCCTCATTTACCCCGAGAATTCCAGAAAAAAAAAAGATCGCCATGTAATATTATCAACAGGTTTTCTAAATATGTGCTCTATCCATCACCAGAGTCTGCTTCTAATCTCCCAGTTCTACTGTCACGTCCATGGGGGCAAGCGTCAAAGAACCATTGCAGCCCCATTGCAGGCGATCTTTGTCCTCTCGAGACTGTGCGTGGTCCCGGCTGCCGGATCTTCCCAGTTCAGAAGGGGCAGCGCTATGTGTCCGTCTAGATGACGTCCTTCGGCAGTGGTAGAGGCTCGGTTGTAGCTGCGCCATTAACAAACATGCAAATAAACTTGCCGTGTCCTCTCGAGACTGTGCGTGGTCCCGGTTGCCGGGTCTTCCCAGTTCAGGCGGGGCAGAGCTATGTGTCTATGGTGGAGGCTCGGCTGTGGCTGCGCCTACGCCCTGATACGTCCGCTCCAGTGACTGGCTGCTCTGCCAGGTATCGCATATTTGTCTCGGAGATATAACCCCCTTTGCATGGTAGATAACCTCTTTTCTCGTGGCATTGCACACACGCCACACGGTAGGAGGTTCCCTGGGGTTGCTACAAAGCCCACGTCTGCTCATCGCCTTGGAGATATAACCCCCTTTGCAGGGTAGAGAGCCATCAAACCTCGGAACATGGCACACACTCCAAAGTGGGACTGGTGCATTATGCTTCTGAGTCTAGGATGCTCCCTGGGGTTGCAAGAAAGCCCACCTTTGGCAGATGTATGGAGGCGGTGGCTTCGCCACCGCGCCACTATGCTGTCTGGCTGCTCGTGCCACGGCCGGTGACTGATTGCTCGTGTCAGTCTTGTCTAGGAGATATAACCCCCCCTGCACGGGTAGAGAGCTATCAAACCTCTTGGTATCGCACACACGCCAAAGTGGGCCTGGTGTAACATGCCGCTGAGTCTAGGATGCTCCCTTGGGGTTGAAACAAAGCCCACAAATCACCTCCCATAACTGGCTCAAGGGTATGAGTAACTAACTCGTTCCCTAAAGGGCAAAAGAGTACATAACTCGCGCCCAGGGATTCACAAAAACAACAACAACAACAACTGTCACGTCCGGTTCTTCAGCCAGAGAAACACTCCAGTAAACGATCACACGGAGAATCAGAGGAATACTTCAATAAAGGACCACAAGAAATGAGAAAATTTTGAAGACATAGTTATCGCCTACGCCAGCCAGTATGACAAGAAAGTCATTATGAGTTAAAAGTAGTGTTGCTATATTGCACTTCTTCTTCTTCGATCCTTAACCACCGACCATCAAAGCAGTCAGTGGCCATCACGCCTAGTGGCGTCTTGTAGGGCAACAACAAACTGATTCCACTTTGCACGGTCGGTGGCTATCCTTCGTACAGTGCCCCAACTCTGGTTCATTCTTTGCATCTCAGCCTCCACAGTCCTCCGCCAAGTTGTTTTTGGTCGGCCTCTCTTTCGCTTTCCTTCAGGGGTCCAAAGCATAGCTGTTCTTGTGATGGCATCGGGGTCTCTTCTGAGGACATGACCAACCCAGCTCCAGCGTCTGCCAGCTATGATGGTATGCATGTCCTCTTGCTTGCTACGAGTAAGCAGATCTTGGTTGGTGATGGTATTCGGCCAAAAGATTCGGTGAATTTTTCTTAGGCATGTTGTGTGAAAAGAGGACACTTTTGACATTTCCTTCTCTGTGACTCTCCAGCATTCCGCACCATAGAGAAGCACAGAAAGCACGCAACTCTGGTATAATCTTAATTTTGTGCTTGTGCTGTATTGGGAGGACTTCCAGATGTTATTTATGCTAAAGAAGGCTGTTCTTGCCTTATTCATTCTGATGTTGATGTCTTTGCCTGCCCCACCGTCTGGTGTTACTATGCTTCCTAGGTATGTGAAGGTATCTGTCTGTACCAGTTGCTGATTCCTTACTGATATGGGCTCAGGGTTGCTCACATTGAGCGTCATGACCTCAGACTTCTTTAAATTGATGTTCAAGCCCACCTGCTGGCTAAATTTATTAAGTCTATCCGTTTTTTCCTGGATGTGTTGATGTGAATGTGCCAGCAGTGCAATGTCATCTGCATATTCCAGATCTTCCAATGTTGAAAATGTAGTCCATCTTATTCCTCTTGGACTGCCCTCTGTTGTCTGGCGCATCACCCAGTCTATGACTGTTAAAAATAGAGTGGTTGATAAGGGGCATCCCTGTCGTACTCCTGTCTTCACCTCGAAGGTTAGGTTGCTCTGCCCAACACTACACGTAAAGTTGGCATAGAGGCTTTTTATGATTGACGCTATATTGCACGGAAACGTGAAAAATAGGGTACTGAACACAGTAGACATCTGTAAATATACTACTGGACAAAAGTTAAGGGCCTTAACTTTTATCCAGTAGTATAGATGCAGAGGAATTTCATATTAAATTTCGCAACGAAAGTACAAATGAAGACACATTGAGACGAACAGGAAAAAAGACAAAATATGTTGTACAAACTAAAGACAGGAATGGGAAGTAAATTCTTTATACCATGTAAGAAAACAGAGAAAATCAGAATACAAAATATCACACCAATCATTGCCATGAACTTGAAGATTAAAAAAAAAAAAAAAAACCTTCCAGTTACAGCGTGAAGAACGATCAAGAAGAACGATCGAGAAGAACGATCGAGAAGAACCTGAGAGCGATGTGGCTCGTAGGGAAGGAGAGGCGTAGACAATAAATTGAAGGAAACAGCTATCTGGAGAAAATTTATCCATGGCATATGGATCCAAAGAATCAAAGAGCAGTAACTAATTAATAATGCAAAATTGGAAAAATACGAAAGACCGTCAACAATTGACACTGATTTCTTCCGCTTATCATCTTTAATAGTTTTCTTGGCATGTCTGTAACGAGCGACATACAACTGAAGAATGCAACGATTACGAAATCCAAATCCAAGTGATTACTAAAAATTACAACCCATGACAATTAGAACTCAGTCTTAATATGTTCCCTTTCCTTCGAATACGCTCATACGTCAGCTTACGTGATTTTTAAAGGAAGCGGTGTCAATGTGTTTTGAGATTTGATTACCACTGAATTGTGGCTCTAAAAATACCTTCATCACACTCACTTCTATAAGGCATTGTTTAAACAAAAACACGTTAATATAATAAATTAAAAAAAAAAATCCCACATATATTCAAGCGTTTAAGTTATCTAACTGGAAACACCAGGCCTTTACACCCCTCCCCCTTAATATTATTTTTGTTTGGTGTTTTTGTTTGGTTTTGTTAGATTTGATCTCGTTTTTGTTTGTTTGGTTTTTTTTTAACATACAAGCATAACTGGTAATTGTGATTTGCCCTATTTACAATGATTTCACAGGTGTGATGCCACTTTCCCATGTCGGCAGTTGTTCAGATTATTTGGAATTGAACACAATGTATATCCTAATTATTGTCACGAAATTTCCTCCCCTTGCTTTGCAGTAGTAGTCCACTAATGGTTACCACGCAAGCGTATCTAAAAGTAGGTCGTCCAAGGTATCTATCTTCGCGCAAGATTTCTCTTGGCCAAGATGTAGATAGAAGATGAATGACTTTTCTACCTTAGGGGAGTGTCGTAAATTTCCGATAGGTGATTAAGAACAATGTTAGGTCCCGTCTGAATAGAACTGACAGAGGTGATGACTCAGTGCGAGATAAGGTAAACAGATAGATTTTCACTAATGAGTTGGTGAAGGGTAGAGTCTGTCCCTGGATTTGAAAAGCTACTCTAGTCCAGCCTATCGGTTACGACTAAAAGTTGTTGTTCAGACAGTTCCCTTTCTATATTAATATATATATATATATATATATATATATATATATATATATATATATATATATATATATATATATATATATATATATATATATATATATCCACCACTCACATACACACACACAGATAAGTGACGACAATTAGACGCACAAACGTGAAAACTATAGTAATGGAGTATGGGTATTGGGACTAGCTGACCGACACTGGTAATAAGTTTTATGTTAATGTTTATTTATCATAAAAGAACTTCACAACAGTTATTATAAAATATCAAAAATACAAAAATCATAGGTTACAGACTTAAATAAAGAAATAGACCCACTAAGTGTAATTCCCTCTGTAGAGACAAAATCCCACAAGAAGAAGTTAATTAACCCCCAAAAGGTCAAAAGAATAGCACTAGGGTCTAGGATTTTACTATACCTTAAAGAACAGAGTTTCTACGTTAATCTATTCTGAGATGAACAGTATTAGCAAAACATCATAAGAAATAAACAAAGTGAGTGCATGGATTATACAGTGAAAGAATTATTCATCTCTTCTTTCTCTCGCTTCAGACAGACAGTGGCAACATTTTCACTCTTACCTCATACGTGCTTTCACAACATCTGGAACATCTCCATGAACAAAAAAAAAAAAACAACCACAGGTTGGGTGTTGGCAAAACAAGCCCCAGTTTCTCCAAGACTGATTAATGTTTGTATTGGGAAACGCTTGCTTTGATATTCCTTCTTTAGGATTCTGTTTATGTCACATCAATTAGTCCAGGTTGGAAAATACTTAGAGCTTTAATGTTTACAGAGTCAGTAGCTAGTAAAATTGATACTTGGAGAGAATGTCAGGGGGTAAATCTCTCGGGATAAAAATCCTTGTTACACCACAAGTGGTTGGTAGTCGGGAAATGTTAATTGTTGGAAATTTCGCAACAACGGGCTGAAGGTATATGAAAATATGGGTAGCTAAATGTCAAGTTACAATTCTTATTAATGTCATATATTTGCGCTCTCTCTCCCTCTCTGTGAAGACAAGAGAGCCAAACCGGTCAACCTCGAAGACCGATTTTACTAAAGAATGTTTTAGTGCTGTTGGACTTAGACCCGTTTCTCAAGTTATACTGAAACCGCTGGTAGGTTTTGGGTATGTGACCCAGTACTAGATATAGGAAGAGAAAATACATAATACTTAACCACAATATAATATTCACAATCCTACCCTAACCCGCGTAAAAGTATAATGTATTATTATCCACTTAGGTTATTAATTTTAATTATAAACCACAAGAATATATATACATATATTATTTTTTTTGTCTTTTAACAAAAACCCCGTGAAATAAGCGCTGGTCGTTTACAAAATTACTTATAATGAATTAGAAACAAATATATTTTCGTCAGTACTCATAATGAATAGTGCATTTACTAGACGATTTAAAATTATCTCTTACTGGCTACTAGCAATTAGATAAATTAAACACTAGCTATATGTTATTTTAAATCGCTAGTCAGTTAGCTCAGAAATCCTAGTATAATGTTATGACGGGCTTTAAAAATTAAATCCCTCTTCACAGAAAATCTTAGTGAAATATAATGCCGGACTTAACAATTAAATCCCTCAAAATTCTAGTATAATATTTACCGCAACACAAGAATTAAAACAACTCCAACGAAAACTTAGTAACTCCAAATAGTAAAATGGATTTAGAAATCGCAGCTAGATGTCTGAAAAATTTGTGGGTACTGGATAAATTGAGTTTGAAAGCTGGATTATATATATTAAATTTGCAGAACTTCGCTCGCTCTTGCGATATATAACACCTTTGGGGAATTCTTCGTTCAAATTCTGTATGAAAGGTAATTTTGACACAATCGCCGCCGAGTAGACGTGGTCCCACGGGCAAATAGTCTCTTAGATCTCGTCGATCCGTAGCTTAATTGCGTTTTCAAGAACGAACGGACAGGGGGGGGGGGGTAAATTGTAAATTATCTCCCTTTTCTTTCAGATAGTCTCCCCCTGAGAAATGTAACTATCAAAGTACGCGCGGTCCTTATTTCCCTTGATTTTCTTCGTTAAGCTTATCTCCCCCTTTTCTCTCGCTACGTGCGTCATAGTAAACATTCCTAGCGTCTATGAGACAACAGAGAAAAGAAAAAAAATAAGGCGTGGCAAAATTGTGAATGCAACAAACATCGAACAACCAGGGGTTCTGCGTTAGCAAAACGTGCATAGCAAATAACTAAGCAAGGTGGGATTTGAGTAGAAGCAAGACCGTGCTGATTTATATGTAATCTATATTTACATAATCTGTCACAGGGAGCCTTCACAAGAAATTCCCTGAAGTCAAGAAAAAAAAACGCTGCTTAAGGGCTGAGCAAATTTGTTAACTTACTATCTGGTCCGTCGCTTTTTGTGAAGGGGTTATGCTATGATTCTGGTCCGTATATATATATATATATATATATATATATATATATATATATATATATATATATATATATATATATATATATATATATATATATATATATATATATATATATATATATATATATAAAGAAAAATTGCTTATACGCTTGCTTTCGTACACATAAACTGAATCAACTATTATTGTTTAGTTTAAAATAACATACAACAAATTTAATAGTCAATTAAGTTAAAATATGGATTAAAGGGGGTGAAAGTTATATTAAATTTTTCCTCATTGAGGTTTTGGTAGGGCGTGAATAATACTGTCCGTATTTTTGCTGTAGCCTGTTACACATAACTTAACTCCAGATGAGTGCTGCAGCCGTGGTCTCCGTCACTTCTTTTTGGTGATGAGTACACTTCTCCACATAATTCGTCCACTGTAGGCGGTTGGTGGTGATACTCTTTTCTCACACTAGTGGCGTAGGAACTTCAGTACTTAAGTCTGATGTCTTGTAACCACGAACTGTGACAAATTAGAAATAAACAAATGCCTCAGTACATTTGTTCTCCGCAAACTAACAGGCCCATTTTCATGCGTTCCACCCACGAATGTTAACCTCTCAGAAGAATTAAATTTCCGAGCACACAATGTATTCAGGGAATAGGATGAAAATTCACCAATATTCTTCTGGGTGTCAACTAGGAAAATGCGTCTGGAGCGCATGAATAATGATTTTCCTGAATTACAATTAAAAAGGTATATAAATCTCACAAAATTATTCTCTACACTTTAGGCACATGGGATGTAATCATCACTTATTACTCGTCGCTACTCCCGTCGGGGTCTAGGTCATCTCTGCTGTCGGGTTTCCCCGCACGTCTAGTCAGAAACAATCACCAGCTCTTGCAGTAGTGGTTCATAAATATACTTTTTTATACGTTGAGGTTGCCAGCCTCATATATAACCACTTAGCAAAAAACCTGTAGAATTTACATTAGTAAGTAAGTTGTTTACACTTACCCCAAAATTTCGGGAATACACACGTCTCCAGGCACATATTTAGAATGGACCCACAGCCCTGTAGTTAGATGCTGTTTGAATCACTTAAGTCTGAGCAATTCCTCTTATGACGAGTGAAAAACTTGGTCTGGAAATCTATAATTCCTCTTATGACTTCTTGTGATAAAATTCGCAAGTTTCCAGTCTTGTATTAAAATGGCGGGTTTACTTGTGAATTCCAAAGTTGCCCAATACTCGATCTGGTACTTATAGTTGTGGAATTGTAAGTCCTATCCTCTTTCTTCTGGCTTGTAGGAGGTGTTTAGTTGACGCTGCGATGCAGTCTGTCTGTGTTGTGTTGTGACTCCGAGTTTGTTAGAGTACGGTATATCTCACAATCCTTAGTTTCAAATCTCAGCTGTGTTTCCGCCGAAAGTTCCAATCAAATCATAGTAGATTCTGGCGAACCAATCCAATTTATCTAGCACTGCTTGGGTGGGGAAATTTATCATTACTCATCCCACGCGTATTTGAAAATATTAACTTTAATATACATGTGTGGCCTCTTACACAGTGATGTCATATCGTTACCTAAGACTTCCGGCGCACCTCTGCTTATCAGAATAATCTGCGTGCCTTCGCCAGACAGATGTCTGGACAGCCCGTGTGGTCTTCTTTTATCTGATCACAACACCGGCTTGTGTCAACACGATCAGCCGCTTCCCAATGGGGTCAAATGTTTGACGGACACGTTACCACAGGTGTTCAGACGGATTAGGCGATAAACTATTATCGCTGGCCGGGTCACCAAACCTGGCGAATCGTAACAATAGTCTGGGAGTGGAGTGTGAAACAATAAGATACGCATTACTCCCATAGCAAATACTACCATAGGGGAGTGGCGTGTTAGAGAATTTACCATGCTATGTCCAGCATAGAGCAAAATAGTGAAAATAACGAATGAAAAGGCATGATTTATGCCAAATAAAACCGATGAGTGAGAAAAATGAAGAAAAATAAAGGATACTGCCGGAGGGTTGAAGGTGTGAGAGATCACACAAAAGGACACGTACAGACGTGTCGTCACAATTATGACCCATCAGAGGTTGAACTGGGATATGTTTCATCATTAAAAAAATAGTGCTTAGAATGGTTGCCTTTCAAGCAAATATTCTGCTTTCAGTTTCTGGGGGAGGTAAAATAAAAAAAAATAAATAAATAAAAATAAATCAGGTATCTATGTACGCTGACGGGCTTCCTTGCTCTGTGGAGGGTGGAAAGTGGAAGGAAATGGAAAGGAAGAAACATAATACAGGAGAAATGGTACACTGCGTGACATTTTCAGAGCAGACATGCCATACGCAATTGCTTGCTACTAAATGTATGTAACAGTAATGGTCGTTGGAATTTTGGTAACGTTAGGAAAAGCAGCAGCAGCTGTAGTTTGTAGCTGCAATAATAATTGTGAAATGTGGGTGAAGTTGTAATAGTTGCTAGTAGCATTAATAGAAACAATAGAATAGGGCAAAATGTATTTAAGCATATATGTTTACTTTATTAAGACAGCAATGTATATGGAAGTAAATGAAGGCACTAGATTTACGAGATGTACGACTTCTGAAGGCAGAGCCACATTTAATTTATGTCTTTGACCTCGCAATTCTGAAATGTTGATTCTGGGACGTTCAGGCAAAGCATACAAACTTACAGGTTTTTCTTTTAAACAAAGGGAAATAAAAACAAAATTGGTTCTTTAATGCCAGTTCCTTCCCTTGCAGAGATGTGTTTTAAACTGCAGGCTGTACGCGTAGTCGTATTATATTCTTCTGACACTTTTTTCTTCTTCTGTTTCTTTCTTCCTCTTCTTCTTTTTCATCGTCGTCGAATCTTTTTTGTTGTTCTTCTTCGCAGTCATCGTCTCTTTCTCAGTTTCCTTCTGTTTTTTTTTTAAAATAATTGTCTTCTAGTTTTTTTGTGTGTCATCGTCTCCATTGTCTCCTTCTCCGTTATTCGTCACTATTCTCTTCTTGTTGTCCTTCTTGGTTGTCCTCTTTGGTAATGTTCACCCTTAGCCCCACCGATGTCCTATTGTAACTTTTCGTTTACTTTGTACTTGGAATTGGAGTTTACAAGTAAGGAAACATTCGTACGAAATACCAATAGCACAAATGATGTTCCTCCGGTGGTCACGACAGTAAATAATTATAATCACAACGTTACAAAATTAATAAATAAATATAATTAATTTGTTTGTAAGATAATGACATGTATTGACTTTAAAACATACAGAAATATTTAAAAATACCTGTTAGCTCCCTAAGGAGCATAGGCCTTCAACAAACGCATGCCAAATCCTCCTGTCAGATGCCTTTCGCGCGAGGTCTTTCCACGAATTCCTCTTCTTTTTCAGTTCTGTATCTAGTTATCTTGTCTGTGTGTGTGTTTTTTTTTTTTTGGTTTACCTCTGACTCTCTTTAATAATTATAATCAAAGTGTGATTATATATATATATATAAATATATGTATAAAACACTATGATTATAATTATTAAAGAGCATATATATAAAAAGGTAAAGGTATTCCCATAGCAGATACTGCCGTAGGAGAATGAAGTGTTAGAGACTTCACTATACTAGGTCCAGCATCAAGAGGTGGGGTGTGACTAGTTCCCTTCCTCGATACTTTTCCTTCCCTAACTCAAGAGCAAAGTCAGGTATCCATTTACAGCTGGGTAGACTGGAGCGCGATGATACCATGAATCGAACCTTAGCCACGAGAGACCAGCGCTGTAACAACTCTGTCGATCGGACGCTTATATATCCTAATTATCACGTCACTGTGTTAACAAGTCGCAATAAATAATTATTGAAAGTACAATAACGATCATAATCTTATGATACTGTACTTACTAATTTATGGTGTTGCGAAATATTTAGCTTTAGCGCTGTGCGAAATATTAGTTGTATATAACTAAACAACAAGTACGCGGCACAAACAAGTAGCCTATGCTGCAGCGACAGAAACGCATTAAATCTTGATTAAAAAGTCGATATGGATATCGTACGAATGTTTGCTTAAAGTCGTACGAATGTTTGCTTAAAGTCGATGTACAAAGTAAACGAAAAGTTACAACAGGACATCGGTGGGGCTAAGGGTGAACATTACCGTCATCTTTTCCTTCTCCTTCTTTTTTTTTTTACTTTCCTTCTGCGTGTTAATTTTCGTCTTTACCGCCTTCCTTTCGTTTTTTTTTCATGGTTGTCGCCGTCGACCTATTCTTTATCTTCTAGTTCATTTTAGTTGTTTTCTTCTTCTTCTTCTACTTCATCTTCGTCTTCAGCATTGCCTTTTTCTTTCATCTTTATCTCATTACCGTTCTCAGTTTGGTCTTCATATCTTTGCCTTCGCCGCCTTCAACGCCACCATTACAATTACGAGTAACATTTCCATTAAAGCAATTTTGAACACACTTTCCCATTTGCCCGTATCTTGAATTACACCCTCTGTAGTCACAGTTAGTACCCGCTGATCATATTAACACCGTAATAGTAACCTCCCCACTAATGATAGAGAACCGTTACCTAACGAACCTGACTAAGACAAACGTGACAAGGAGAGGTCACTATAAGGCACATATATAAAGAGAACATTTAAGATAAGTTAATCAACGTGTTCTAATTCGTCTTAAAAGTCATCTTCTCTACGTTTCAAATCCCCGGAGATCCAAATACTTCTTGCCAAGCTTTCCTGTGCTGTGCCATCCATGCAAGGCTTTTTTAGTGTACTCTTTATCCCTGTCATGTTTGTCTCTGATCCCTTTTCTGTGTGATTCTCTGTCTGCCTCTATTTCTCTTACCCTGGTGATTCCAGAGTAAGGATTGCCTTGTTATGCTATCAACAGCGTATTCTTCTCACCTCTTGATCCAGTGGCACTTATCTGGTGTTTGCAATGTTCTACATTAGTGATCTTGTCATACCCTTCCAGTCCTTGCATTCAACGCAAGCACCCTTTATAAATGTACCTTCTTGGTTGTCGTTGGTTTTCTTGTTCTCCATGTTTCAGAGCCATTCAGCTGAGGTGGTAGCCTCTGGCTGCTTTTGTCTCCTGGTGCACCTTATGGCGTGGTCGTTGTTGTGAAAGCTTTTTTCCGCCCACTCTGAGGTGGCTCCGTAGAGAGAATCTCAAATGTTTGTTCAAATATGTCTGCGAACTGTCTGTGCGAGATGTACTGGTCACCACAGAAGAGCATGTTGCATTATATCACGTGTCTGTGTGTTTGTATCTGTTATGATTCATTTATTTCTATTTTCGTTCCTTATAGTGCATGTAGCCACTACTATATCTGTTCTCGTAGCAACAAAAAAACAAACATTCACGTACCATTGGCAACAGTGGTTTCTGAAGCAGTATGTTTTACATGATGAGGTTGTCAGACACAAGGTAAAGTCAAGGTAGTCCCATAGCAGATACTGCCATAGGGGAGAAGTGTTAGAGACTTCATCATACTAGGTCCAGCATCGAGAGGTGGGGTGACCTGTTCCCTTCCTCGCTGCCTTTTCCTTCCTTAACTTAAAGTCAGGTACCATTTTACAGCTGGGTAGACTGGAGCGTGTCGGTACCGTGATTCGTACTCGGCACCTTTGCAACGAGAGATCAGCGATCTAACCACTCTGTCAATCAGACGCCCATCAGACACAAGCACAACCTAATGTTAGTGTTCTTTTACGACATACTTTAAGAAGCAGTAACTCTATGGTTTATTTGTCTCATCTTTGATGATGTTATTATTAGAAACAAAACTCTCTCATTGAGTGCCGTGTCATGTGACTTTATTCGTCTCATCTTTGATGATGCTATTATTAGAAACAAAAATCTCTCATTGAGTGCCGTGTCATGTGACTTTGGAGATAATGTTTCCCGATTTCTTAATTTTCCTTTACGCACCTTACGGAGCACAGAGCCACTATTACAGCTGGTCCCCTTGTAGGAAACCTGCACTAAGCTTTCATATGTTCTTGTAGTTGTAGTTTCTGTGGCAGTTAGTTGTACGTGATGAGGTTGCCAGTCTCTTGCACAACCTCATATTAGTCACCTTGTATGAAGAAATACCTGAGTGTGCAGTAGTCATATTCTTCCCAGATTCCCTGGAACTACACGGGTCACTTCCTGTCATAGACCTTCAGTATCTTTAATTACCTGTCTCCAGACTCTTTCAACGCCGTGTAGTCAAATTAACATTTCTTTCTGGATCGCTATCTCCTTCTCTTCGAGTTGAACTTATCAGTTGTTGACAGATTATTTGATTTGTTTTTTCTCATTGCGTGTTTAGAGGACGTGATTGTCTTTGATTTATCGTGTTGATTAGTGGGCGGTTTTCTTCTATGGGTCTTAGAACTTGCACATTTGATTTTCCGACTGTAGATTCAAATATTATATGCTCAACACATTACAAATCGAGCAGACAGACACGTGCCCGTGTGGCGAAGATACTTAAACAGAATAACATTTTTCTTCAAGGAATGGCGGCTCCAAGAGCGTAGCATATTGACAGTATAGCCTTCACTAATCCCTTAATACGAGATTATGTATGGCAGTGAGAGAAACCTGAGGCAGACCACCGACAAATAAATACACCAAAATGCACCAATGTAAATACATATACACAAACAAGCATATACACTCGCAATCTGAGTTTACGTAAAGGACTGGAGAATCTCCGATAACTAAATAAACAGGCACTTTTGCATACTGAATTTAGAACAAGTGCAATACAGTACATTTAAGTGGATGGAACATGTATAGAATAATAGTTTTCATCAGCAGGACAACACACACATGACAAGAACATTACAACTATTAAGCCAAAGAAGATACTTAGATCACATAAATTATGACTATGTGTAGGCACTTGTATTCAAACGTGTCCCACAACAGATATTGCTGTAGATGAGTGAAGTGTTGGAGACTTCACTATACTAGGTCCAGGTTCGAGACGTGGGATGACGAGTTCCCTTCTTTGCTGTCTTTTCCTTCCCGGATTCAAGAGCAGAGTCAGGCACCCATTTACAGCTGATTAAACTGGAGTTCGACGGTTCCAGGTTTCGATCCCAGAACCCTGGAACTTCTGCTGCGAGAGGCCATCGCTCTAATCACTCTGCAAATAGGACGCTCTATTTAAAGTTACCTGAGCGTTATGTATTAGTTCCGTTTCAAATCAATGTTCACTCAACACAGAGACCTGAAATAGCGTGCAGCTGTCTTTCTTGGTACATCTCCCATGTTGTGACCGGCATTGACCCAGCCGATTTATATCAAAACTAACAAACGTAAAATAAGGTGGAAATAACACAATTTAAGTACGGGTTTTAAAGTAAGAAAATGAGCTGCTAATACAGATTGTTTATACTTGAAAAAAAAGGAGGGGACAGTGGCGGCGGATGGTAAACGGTGATGTGCTGGTTAAATCAATGTTTTTCTTCAAACAAACTAGGTCAGCGAGTCTTTTGTTTAAAACAGAGCACTAGTGATTACCAAATTTCTTGTGAACTTTATATTAGGTGTTTAAACTTGTCAAAGTATATTTTATTTATAGTTGAATTTTATTGGACGGAGGTGGCAATTTTCAGTTGTAACTTTAAATCATAAAACAAATTAAAAAACAAACAAGTTTTAAGAACCTACTTTTGTTATTGTTACCATATGTAGTGAAAATAAATGTTCCTCACATTCTATTGCATGGAATAAGAGTGGATGGCGAGGTATCATTAATCAGCAATTAGTCAAACCTTTGAGAAAGTTATATTGTAAAGCTCTAAAAAAAAATCTTTTTTGTCTTTTCTGTACTTGATTGCTATTTAGTTTCATTGCTTTGATTTATCTTTTCGTCTGATGAAGAACTCTTGATGACAAGTTCGAATGTGCTGCATATTGATTTCAACAGTGCGTAATGTAAAGTTCTGTGTGTTCATTTTTTAACATGCACAACAAAACTACACGTTATAACACTGCCTGCGTTAGGAATTTATGTTAGGCGTAGTTCTGATAATGAGCAACTTAAGAATGAAGGATTTCCAGGTTAAGGACCCGATCCAAGTTTATAAAAAAGGGGAATAAATTTAGACGTGATTCAACCCAAATGTCTCACAGTCGGGTACTCGCTCCGGGGGGCAAATCCAGATAACCTCTTACACGGTGATATTCAGTGATGTAGTATATCGCATGATATGTTAGTTCTCGCCAGAGAGGGTACGCCATTCGATATGAACAGCTGTGTTATGTAGCGCGATTTTTTACGTGTAAGTTTTTTGTTTCCGTTTAGTGCAGCTCAGCTAAATAAGACCCGGTGTAGTTGGTCAGGTTAAAGAAGAAATGCAAAATAATCTTGCCAGGATGTAACAAATCAGTTTAAAAATACAGTAAAACGATTGTCATTCCGTTAATTTTTTATTTGAAAAAAAATTTTATTTCACACATATAAATATGAAAATTTAGTATGTTTCTGTCGGTTCATTAGCCAATCTGTTTACTATTCTTGTACCCAAACGTTTATCAAAAAACCAGTTGTCAATTGTTATGGTTTGTTATCCTCTCCATGTATCCATAATCTAAATCAAAATTTTCACGTACCTACCATGAATATATACAAACTGAGTAATTGCTCGTTTTACTACATCTGGTAATATGAGTAGAACTACTTTGTTATTCCTTACATTTATTGTTAATTTCTGCGGTTTCCGCATTTGTTTTTCTCCCAAGGAAGGCCTGACTGGCGTAGGCCCGTACGCGTTGATTCTGTAATCCATCAATCGAAGATTTAAACTGGAAACCTAGCAAGCCATTCTTTGTCCAGACCTCATTGATCGAATAAATTAATTCAACAATTCTTTGGGAAAAACCTTATTGAATAGATCTGCCTGAGTAACAAAGATATGCTCTTTAATCCAAACAAGAAATTTCACAATCCGAACATCTATTCTGTTATCCTAGATGTAAGCGCAGCTTCTCATTCTAGTTTCATCTTCAATATTAGTAGAGTCTGAATATACATATTATGGAATGAACAAAAATGGTAACTGAGTAGTTTTTTAATGAGATATAGGATTAAAAAAAAAAAAAAATCTAATTTGCGATCACAAAATGGTGATTAGGAACAAGACACAAGGAAACATTGGAAGAAAGAAATTGAGAACTAATGTGAATGAATTAAAAATGATGTAAATCAACAACGATTACCAAGTGGTGATGCTATCTACGGCGTCACCTCAGATTAGGCAAAAAGAAGCCCTCACAACAAGCAGAAAAGAGGAGAAAACGTTGAAAGGAATACCAGGAAAATTAGGAGCTCACGGCTGTCACCTCATGGGCGCATTCCCGTGGTCGGTTATGACTGAAGGGGCTATAATTATTACCGCTGTGGTCACTCCTGTAAATCCTGGTTTGAAATCTTCCTCTTCTTTTCTTTTTCTTTCTTCTTCTTCCTCTTATTCTTCCTCTTATTCTTCCTCTTCCCTCTTCCTTCTTCCTTATTGTAGCGTAGTCCTGAACCAATATCTAAGGGCAATTAACGAGAGCCTACCTTGCCTACATATATCAAAATTAAATACGTTGCTGCAAAACCTATATTGGCCAAACAGGCAAACGACTTGGGGACAGATTCTGCCAGCACTTAAATGACATCGCTCAGCAAAAGTCCACACCAGTTGCCATACACTTCAATGGTCCTGACCACCATGGTCCCATCGACATCCAGGTCACAGCGATCCGATCCTGCTCCTCTGACACTGCCAGCCGAGAACAGCTTGAGAACCGTCTTATACACCGCATGGGGTGTCTAAAACCAGCCGGTCTCAACACTTTTCACACCTTTGTCTGAGGTCACCCTTTCCTCTCTTGCTCTATTTGACTCTTTCCACTCTTATCCTATTCTCCTATTTGTATGCCATATACATTTTTAAATTTCATATTTATTTATCTCCCACTCTTTCTGTCCTCTTCTATTTCCAGTCCCCACTTTTATCCCGTTGGGTAGTTTATTGTCCGGTTTCGTTTTTTAGTTTTTCAGTATGTATTGTGTACACCCGGCGGCGGAAGTCGCTTTCTGTTCAGCCACGCGTTCTTCAACAGACAGCGAATTTCGGTTCTTGCCTTCAGGGAAGTACCCAGTTTTTATTTTATTATTTTATTAAGTTTTTTATGTGTCCTATCTAGACTTCACTTTCTTTCCTTTCCTGACGAAGGCCTTGTGGCCGTAACGTAGACTATTTTCTTTGTCTTTTGTCCTCGTAAGACGAATCACCTTTTTTCATTTTTTTTTCAAACCCACCCATCGTATTCCACGTCTTACCGCAGTTCCCCTCAACTTCCTCAAAATATGTCAACAAATGTTTTCTACCAATCGCTGCACGAGCTGTAAACCGGTCTCAGTAACCGTAGGGGGCAGGATTGCTAGATGGAATCTGTGCAAACGTGAATGTGTACTTGTGACTTCAGGCCAAAAGATAAGTTATTTCCCTCAGAACAGTGAGCACAATAAAATAACAGGAATCGTAAACTTTCATTAGATACATGGATTTAGTTGTAGAAGCATGGACACAGGAGTTTTGAGTGATTACATGCAGTATAACTTAGAGCGAAGACTGTTTTCCCCGGTTTCAACTGTGATTGCAAACGCTACAAGGGAGGCAGAAAAAGGTTAGCGTGTTTAAATGGTAGCGCCCAAATGGCCGGTTTAAACAAGACATGGATGGAAAGAATCGGTTGGGAAACACTGGAAGAATAAATTATCGAAGTTTTGTATGATCGACAGATCGGGCAGAAAGGGTGGTTTTACAGAAATTTTTGTAAACATAAACTGACCCAGCCAGCCAATAGAATCGCTTGTCTTCCTTTTGCCCGCTACCTGTAATAAAAAGGGGAAACAAATCTGGAATATTTCTCTTGAACCGCCAGAACCCAGCTCCTTCGCCAATTGCCAGTGAAGCAGACTGCATGGGTTTAATTAAAAGCCTGTTGAATCTGAGATTGTGGGTAAGAGAATTAAGTCATAATATGTATAATATTAATTACTAGTGTTTAAGGGAAGTGATTGTGTGTGTAAAATCTCATTGTGTGATTCGTAGAAGGAAAGCTACTTTGTGCTGTACAAATTATGCTCGACTTTAAAACTAAGGCCTATGCAGTTTTGGTACACTTAACACTCGCCGTAAGGCCTATGCAGTTAATGATGTCAATCTTGGACATATTGGGAAAGTGTGTGTGTTGTAATGCTGTAATGCTGTGTTATATTATTGCATAAAACTTATTTAGACACTCAACACTCACCATAAGGCCTATGCAGTTTTGGTGATGTCGGTCATGGACATATTAGGAAAGTATGTGTTGTAATGTTGTTATATTATTGCATAAACCATTTGTCACTGACTGAGTCTACCTTTCCTGTGTTATCATCACTTATTCTGAACTGCCTCACTAATCTACAATCTGGGTAGGAGGATTTTAGAACCCGATGCTATGTAAGACCTATTACATTTCAGGTCAGAGGTATCCTGTCACTCATCTTGTTAGCAGAGAAGAACATTGGTGTTGTACCTAGCGGTGTAAGATTGAACAAGCACCCTGTACCTACATCAGTTGGAAGAGTGGGGACCCTCAGTGTTGGGCTTCTCCATCTTATATTCTGGCTTCAAGGAAAAGGCGGAAGCGAAGAAGTTAAGTTCTATTAGACAAGACTGACTCGCAGAGCATTGGCGTACCACACCCAGTTATAGTAGTAGTAGTGATGAAAACAGTGATGATTAAATTAGTCTGGAAGCAACATAGACTTTAGTCAGTGTGACATTCTCAAAAGCTACATAACATAGAAATAGTTTGAACTCAAGTGATCTCAATAACATTGTAGTCAGTGTGACATTTTCAAAAGCTACATAACAAAGACTTTATTTTTAGTGATTGACTTTTATTTGGTGTAGATACATGCAACATCATCAGTGTGTTTTTATTTTTAGGGTTTGTGTTTACACAAACAAAACTAAACAGATGACTGTACATAAATAAAATTAAGAAAATTGTAGTGCACTGTTTTATTACTTTATGTCAGCTTTGAATTACTTTGAATTTAATTAAATCCCCTAGATACAATAACAGCCCATAGGTATAATTCTGAGAGGGGCACCATAGAATTCTGGTACTGAATATTACTATCTCGGCCAGAAATTCTTTACAGCCTGACTTTATACTATGAACTCTATACCTCTCGCACCATTGCTCTTTTCTGAGTCACAATTTTGGGGTCTTTTCGTCCTTTAATCTTCCTGTTGTCACAAAATATTCTTCTCTGGCAACTGAATTGCTTCCTTGAAATATGCGTAATAAGATTCCTCTGCGCAGTGGCATCTTTCAGGGTATCCACATTACTCTGTTTATCCGTCCATCATATTCTTAACATACTTCTGTAAAACCGCATCTATTTTGCCTTAAAGGATTTTCCTGCTTGACAACTAATTGTTCATTTAGTCTTGCTACTTCATGTGAGAGCGTCCGATTGGCAGAGCGGTTAGAGTGCTGGTCTCTCGTGCCAAAGGTGTCGGGTTCGAATCACGGTACCGACACGCTCAAGTCTACTCAGCTGTAAATCGGTACCTGACCAGAGTCAGGAAAGGAAAAGGCAGCGAGGAAGGGAACTGGTCACCCCACCTCTTGATGCTGGACCTAGAATGGTGAAGTCTCTAACACTGCTACCCCCCCTACGTCAGTATTTGCTATGTAACTACCTGTACCTCATGTGGTTTGACTACTAAAGTTGTACTGAAATTAAAAACAGTATTTACATACGTTATGAATGGTTTCATACAACACCAAAGAACTCCTCTTCCTTAATTCAGTACAAAGACTTTTAATTCTTTCTTCTGTGAAGTTACTTATATATTTTCCTGCTGTCAATGACATAATATTTTGTACCATTAGTAATGGCGTATCCTGGTAATGCGAGCTAGGCGTGCTGCTACTTAAAATGAATATGTACGCCTACTATTTAACTTCTTCCCCTCTTAATTTAAAAACCAACTATATTCAATTTCGCAACGATAGGGGTATATGTCAATTATCTCCGAAATACTAATTAACTTACAACTTGAAACTCACTGTCACTGTAATAATCTGCATTCCCGGCAACTAACAAAAATTAATCACAAAAAACACTGGACGGACACAGCCGATTTTTAAAACTCGAGAGCTGCAAGACCACCGCACGCATGTTCGTATTGTATCGACGTATCTGGCCATGACCCCGATCCACACAAACCAGTCTTCAAACGTAAATCCGAAAAGTGCAGCACGCATAGTGACGGAATTACCCGAGAAACTTCGGGCGATTGCTACCAACCAAAAAAAAACTGCACTATAAAACGCGTCTGGGAAACTGAAACTAGATGTACTCGTAGATTCTATGCGGGAAAATCCGTTATCCTGATGCGTGCGGTCCGAAAGCAGAACATTATAAGAGAAATATTTTATAGAATAATACATTAAATTTTTATTTTCCTTCGGGCATAGGTGTGCGCAGCACGCACAGCATACATAGAGAATACGCCACTGACCATTACCTATTCTCAGAAAGTTCTCCCCCTCCATTATCTGCATTAGTTGCTGATCCAAGTTAAAGAATTTAACCCCAGCTTTCTAAAATTTCTCACCAACTGTCTGCAAGAGTTTGCTAACTGCACTTCTTGATGTTACAAAATCTAGGCGAAGTGACATTTCCGGAACCAAATAAATAAATAAATCAATGAGAAAAGCGAGGTGACCCAGCCTGAAATGTAATCGCGGGATTTCGTTTAAAACAACCGCAACTATTTACAGCTTTATCGTTTCAGAATTCGGTATAAACCACGACAAGCCACCTGTGATGACATTTGTTATGGTTTAATCTAACCTTGTTGTCATGTTGATGAGACATCTGATGACACGCATTGCATCAGCCGTGGGCCTATTTACATTAAATCAGATCCAGAAAAAAGAAAACAAAGCGAGGACCTAACATGAATTCAAGAAAACAATAAGAGTTCGAGCTGAGTTCAGTTTATCGTCTACCCATATATATTTTCTCTCACTTACCAACTGCTGACATCCAGAGAGGAATAGCTCATGTGAAACCTGAAGTACATCTTTATTCTTGAATTTCTTTTCCTTTCTTTCTTTCTTTCTTTCTTTCTTTCGATGTATGAACGTGCTATATCACTTTTCTATCATTAACCCATTTCAGAGCATGAGTGATCAGTAGCGGGCTGTTGAGATAAATGCCAAATTTTCATTGTGCGAGGCTGCCTAATTTCGCCTGATATGTTACTTGACCATTTTCTCTTTTTCTTTTCCCTAATCCTCGGAGGGATTGTCTTATTCTATGGTAATTATGTGTTAAGTGTGTCTTTTAATAATAATAATAATAATCATCATCATCATACTGCCAATATGAGGTTTTCTTTTTGATCTTCATCACCTTCTGTTTCTGAATCGTCTTCTTGACTTAAGACAAGCATTCTCATCGATGGTATCATCTGTGTCATTATTTACTCAAAATATTCTGTGGCTTCGTCATTGTCTTCTTGTTTGTTGTTGGTCAAACCATCTTGTATTAAAAAAAAAAAAATTCCTGTGTATTTCCCGGGGGGGGGGGGGGGGGGGTCTCTGAGGAGACACAGAAAAAATCGGACATCAACCTCCTCAGGCATGTCGTGCAAGGCCACTAATATGAGGTTGTGCATGAGGTTGGCAACCTCATCGTGTAAAACAAATTGTCACTGAAACCATCGCTGAAATAGCACGTGAGTGCTTAAAGCAGGCTTCAAAGCAAAGTGCTGTAGTGTTGGCTCCATGCTCCGTAAGAAGCGAAAAGGAAAATTATGTTTGTTATTTTTTTGTCACTGTTACCTCAATAAATGCTTAGCTGTATCTTACAATAACTCGCCTGTGAGTCTATTTATGAGGCTGGTATACGGTAAACTTTTGACCATAAGACAGACGGTTCTTGAAGGGATACACACGAGAACGTGCAATACAGGAGCCAAGGTTGTGGAGTAGGTCAAACACATTTTCTAACTCCGACTGCTTAAATTTTAGATTCCCGACTGTGACTACAGTTGTCTACTAGTCATGTGGCATAAAATTCGGAGTCGGAGTCCGGACTCCACGACGTCTGACTCCCGACGTCGACACTGACTCCACAGCCCTGGCAGGAGCAATTTAGTCAAAACAAGAGTTGCAGTACATTTTCAAATAGTTGCGTTAAGATGGAATGTCACTATTAAGTGGCAGTTCAAGAATGTAAATAAAATTCACCAGCAGAAGAACAAACACGAAACTGTAAGTTCATAATTAAATAAAAGAAATGTTCCTTTGTTGGGCTTTTAAACTACGATACGTTCAAGGATACCTAGAGGCCGTGTGCAAACTAATTTAAAATAGAATTTTTAATGGAGTTATTTGTGTGCAATGAAGATGGTCCTTAAAATCAAAACCAAACCAAAC
Organism: Oreohelix idahoensis; assembly: GCA_024509875.1. Classification (NCBI taxonomy): domain Eukaryota; kingdom Metazoa; phylum Mollusca; class Gastropoda; order Stylommatophora; family Oreohelicidae; genus Oreohelix; species Oreohelix idahoensis. The sequence continues at coordinate 202,673 of JAMPIV010015454.1, forward strand.
CAAACCAAACCAAATATATATTGTAAAAATCAGATTTTGAACAAATATTCACCCTTTCAGTTCAGTTATACGAAAAAAATCCACACATTTTAAATCAGAAAATATTTTTTCCCACCAACCACAGGAAACGTGTTTTAACGGTTTGTCCAAATAAATGAAAAATAGAGGAAACTAAACTGAGTTAATTTAAAGAATCCTCTTCTTTCTTTGAGTCAGTTACATTTTTGAAGCATTGTAAATAAAAAAAAATAAAAAAACAATAGCCACGCATGGTTTCCGTAGGAGACTACCGCTGCAAGAACATATTAATGCTTTGATGCATATTGTAAAAATCAGATTTTGAACAAATATTCACCCTTTCAGTTCAGTTATACGAAAAAAATCCACACATTTTAAATCAGAAAATATTTTTTCCCACCAACCACAGGAAACGTGTTTTAACGGTTTGTCCAAATAAATGAAAAATAGAGGAAACTAAACTGAGTTAATTTAAAGAATCCTCTTCTTTCTTTGAGTCAGTTACATTTTTGAAGCATTGTAAATAAAAAAAAATAAAAAAACAATAGCCACGCATGGTTTCCGTAGGAGACTACCGCTGCAAGAACATATTAATGCTTTGATGCAGACTTCCTGCACCACAGCATTGATAAGCTCGTGCATCGTTGGGTTCTGTAGCAATACCTTTTACACATGAGTGTTGCAAAATTCTTCTCCCAACCTGTTCTCTTTCTCTCTCCCATGATTTCGAATGCCAAATAGGACAATGACCCAAGATTGGGGGGTTTCCTGCTACTTGACGCTTCAGTATTTTAACCGAGAGACCAATGACCCAGATAGCCGGGGATTTCCAGTTGACCGGGTGGGAACGCCCAGTGACCCAGAATATCAAGGATTTCCCATGTACAACGGCATAGGACATTCACCCGTGACCCGTAGACTGGGGGTTTCCCTAGCCTGGATGAGTTCAGTGACCGCTGTTAAACGTATAAAATAAAGACTATATCGGTTATGTTTTTACTCACATCTGCAAAAGCCCCGAACAGACAAGCCAGTTGCAGGAAACTTCTAGCGTGTAATCTGTCAGACTACCAGGCAAAAGAATTGCTTATGTATATGCTGTCTTTGAGAAGCCAAACTCAATATTGCAACAAAGCGGGTGAGCTGAATGCATTATCTTCTTATATGTAATTATTTGTATTGAATGTTTGAACTGCTTTCAATTATTATCTCATTATATGCAATTAACTTTAGTTAATGTTTGCACTGTTTTTCAGTCAATTGCATACTTTCATGTAATGGTTGTATATTTTATGGAATTCATTTATTTACTGTTATATGATTTTTGTATGCCTTTGATGTTCTTCAGGTTGTTTCACATAATGCATTTGCACTACCCTGCCCGCCTCTTTTATTTAATGGTTGTATATTTTATCGCATTCATGTATTTAATGTTGTATGATTTTTGTATGCCTTTACAACAGTTGATAATATATGTATGCCCCTACCCTATTAATAGTATATGTTTGCAGCTCGAAGAATGGCGCCCAACATTGGTCCATGTCATTTATGTAATAATATGACTGATATATGAGCCTGGTTTATACACCACACTCAGGACAATTATTGCCTCTAACCAGAGAGATAAATAGATTGTTCCTTTGTGTGTATCTCCTAGCTCCCTGGTGGTGACGAACGCAGGTGAACTCGCAGTCGTATAGTGAAACCTTGCAGTATACAGCTACGAACTATTCCAGAAACTTGGTCAGGGGGAGAAAACTTGCAGTGATATTGTGAAGTCATACAGCAGCAACAACGTTCATGATAAGTGTTATTTAAGAAAGGACCAAACATTAAAAGATATTGTGTCATACCAGTCAGTGATTAGAATTAGGACATAAACCTCAGCCATCGTGAAGGGTACCCTAATAATAAACATACCTTTTGTGTAGACTATTTTTATCTCCTACTCAGTAATATATACATATAACCATATATACCTATTTGTTTTATTCTTCCTTGTGTTTTTCTGTAACCAATATAGCTTGAGCTAATATATATTCATTGAAAAGAATTTCACTGTTGTTTCTTTCTTTTCACTAAATGGTCTGTATTGCTTGGTAACAAAAACAGACATTAATCATTATCTTAATTACCAGCTGGGGGTCTCATGAGCCATATCAGTACCTCAGGAGAAGTGTGGCTGAAGACTTAACCTACTCTCAGGATCCTTGATGGGATTTGTTTTCTTAACTTAACTGAGAAGAGTTTAAATTTCAGTCTCCTGAAACATTTCTTCCTACAAGTGTCGGACTATCACCTACAGCGAGCCAAAAGACACTGTGGAAGAGATTGGTACTCTCTTTTATTTCTTCTATCTATCCTCTCTTCTACCCTGTCGCCACAAAGAGGTCGGAGTAGCTAAGAGGTATGGCGTCCGCTTCGAACCTAAAGGTACCGGGTTCGATTCCCAGAACAACCAATGGTCCTAATGATGCCATATTCCGCCCTGATCTCCTAGGCAGTGAGATCGGATGCCTAGCCTTCTCGGATAAGGACGAAAAAATAAGAGGTCCCAGGTGCAAGTTGCGCACATAAAAAATCCCGCTGCAGTTGCAAATCGTAAAGAGTTGGTCACACGGCCGCTGCCCTAACAAAATTTAAAAATTAGGAAACCTACCCACCACAAAAAAATTTATAGAAAATATGATTCCTCTATACACACATTGGGATCCTCACTGGTACCACAGAGTTCGTGCACTGTGCTGAGATCCTCCTTGTGTGATCTAAGGCAGAAGATCAGAGAACTGATCAGAGTACGTGTGCAATGAAGATAGTCCTTAAAACCAAACTAATCTTTTACACAAGGAAGTTTCCAACCTCATGCACAAACTCATAATAGTAGCCTCTTACGACATGTCAGAGGCAGAAGTAGTCCTTTTCTTTCTGTGTCTCCTCTTAGGTTCACGGGAACTCCATGGGGCCTTTTTACTTAGTGGTAGTTAATTTCTTGTAACGTGATATATACGAGTATAAAGTAAGAATCAGAGCTTGCACACGTATTTCTTTCCCCTCGTGGGAGAGCGTCGTTAATATTGAAAGCCAAAAGATTGGGCACGTGTACAGTTTCTTGCTTGTACGAGTAATTCGATACGCTAGGGGCACACGTCCGCTAAGATAGCACAAGGGTGTGGTTATGTAGAGTTATGGAGTTGGTGTTACCTAACTTAAATATAGTGTAATACTGAAAAGAATGTCTGGTTGTTTATTGTACGTTGTGTGCCTTGTGTGCCTTGTGAATGTGTAATGTATATTATAAAGCAAGCATTTATTGTCCTACTTGATTTGATAATTAAAATAACTTTCCCCAAACCACTTTTCGAAGTCAAGTGTTCCATATTTTGACAATCCTTAAGCCTTGTAATTAGTTTGACACTCACATACATGTTCATTAATGTCGTATTTCTGTGAATGTGTGTTCTTCCTTCAGGTATATATTATTTAGTACAGTAAAGTTTTTGAGTGGAAACATTAAGTTACCTGACCGAGACATTCTACAAAAAAGCAAGTATAAAATCTGCCGCCTTTAGCACACGCCATTAGATATTCAGCAATGGCGCTGTTAAGGGTGATATTGGTCTTTAGAAATTCTTTTTGAGTTCGTTTAAGGTTTTGGTCTTTAAATAACTGTCTTGCATTCATTATTTCTTTGTGTGACTTCTTCGACCCTATAAGTTTTTGTAGCTGGCCATTCGGTCTAAGTAATAACATTCGCTTTTGTATTCGTGTCAATTATTTCAAAAATCTTTACCACAACACGGGTTCTTTTGAATCTTGATTATTTTGAATATTTATGTAATCCAAGTGTCTATAATATAATTTTTCGTCAAACTCAACTTGAACTAAACTTTTGAAATGAGATAGTTGATTCCACGCCTCAACTTGATGACTTTCCTTTTATTTTTTTTAAGGACACATATTCTTGAAATGAACAAGTTTGCTCGACAAATATTGTATCATAGTTTCTCTCACAGCCATTCACTAGACCAGTGGTGGCCAAGCTAAGGTTGGCCGGGGGCCAGATTATGGTAAAGGGTAACACCAGAGGGCCAGACCTATAAAATCCTTAAAAAATAACGTTCTGAGATTTAGTTTTACATATATAATGAACCATGCACAGAAAGGAACGGCAAACTACTGTACTGCATATCTGCCAAGACATGTATACCAGTCTTCGGACTGAAATTACTGTTAAAAAAAATATAATGAATCTGTTGTTCTAATTTGTTTTGTAATTTGTAATATGACATGTAATTATTTATTTCAAACATACATTTGTGTTATTTCATTGTGAAGAGTGTGGCTTCAATCAACAATTAGAGGCCAGCCAAAACAGGTTGGCGGGCCGGTCAAAACTGGTTGGCGGGCCGGATCTGGCCCGCGGGCCGTAGTTTGGCCACCGCTGCACTAGACGATCATGTAGGACGTAGAATATTCAATGTGTTCGAAGCATAATCCTTATTTTTACTAAGCATTACAGGTCACTGGAATATATAGTGCTATCATGCACACACAATCGACGTCTGCTTATTCTTTATATATATTTATATTACTCTGCTTTCTTCATGCCCAAGCCGTGGACTACTGCATACGACTATCAAATTCATGTCTTATTTTCAGCTAATTATAGCCAACATTTCAATGCTCTCCGGCACATTGATTCTGTCTGCTACAATTTTAAAGTCGATCTCTCACGCGTTAATATATGAGCTTTACCAACCTGTTTCATATTACTGGGCAATACATCCAGCCCATGAACACACGTGAATTATTGAAATACTTAAACCGTTTTCCTGAACATACACATTCCAGTTAGTGGCAGCGCCACAATTACTTAAACCGTTTTCCTGAACATACACATTCCAGTTAGTGGCAGCGCCACAATTCCTCAGTGGCCAGAGCCGCACGGTCAAACTCACCTGAACGCTGTCAAAGCTCAAAGCAGACCCTTCTAAACTTGCATACGTCAGGTTTCGATGCCCACTCTCTCGTCATACCGTCAACGCATATTCACATCTTTTATACAGTTAGTTGAGGTTCAACATGGTGTGGAAAAATTTCGACAAGACTAACTTTACCGAGAGTTATTTCACACCATGAAGTGACCCCAAAAGGCGCAGATTAACAACCACGTCGGCCATGGGTATTGTTCATTCATTAATTTTTATTTTCTTTCATTAAGGATCATGGCACTACCACTGCAGTTAATCCCCTTGCAAGAAGCTTGCACCAAGCTTTCTCGACATGCTCTTGTGGTTTCTGTAGCAAAATGTTATACATAATGATGTTGTCAGCACATACATAACGATGTTGTCAGCACATACATAACGATGTTGTCAGCACATACATAACGATGTTGTCAGCACATACATAATGATGTTGTCAGCACATACATAACGATGTTGTCAGCACATACATAATCTCATATTAGTCAGCTTGTACGACATGCCACAGGAAGCAGTAGTCAAGTTCTTTCGTTGTCTCATCAGGCCACCAGGAACTACACGGGGCGAGTATTTTTCAGATAATTAAAAATAAAAATTCAGAATTAATTTGTGTCTGCCTTTTTACTCTCATCGTGCGTGTGATGTTAGTATTCTTAAAAGTTTCAGAGAATGCCTCCCAGGTCTTTCGGCCTTATATATCCATAAATTATTTAATACATTTGTACTAATTCAACATAAGAAAACACCAGTAATATCTGGCGAAAACCAAATGGACTATTAAAAAAATACCGTGTCCTTAAGATAGTTTCTCCAAATGTCGCTGGGAAAAAAAATTGTTAAAAAAAAATTAAATTACAATGGAGCTTTAGCTGTCACTTGAAGTAACAAGACTAAATGCACTAGACACTTTGAAAATTCCAAGTCTTTTGAAAAATCTCCGCTAAAAATCCGTCAATGTGTGTTCATCTTTAGGAGTAATAGATATTGTCGACTTAAAAAGAAAAAAAAAATGCTACTTTAAAAATAAAATAAATGACAAGCAAGTAATTAAGGGCGAGTAGGAATTATAGCGGGCTCTTTTTGCTGAATGTCCTGATGATATCCCTATTTTACCTTGCGGTCGTGTCATTATTTAACATTCCATTCAAATTTCACTGGATGTGTATGATCAAACTTATCTGGATGCATTGGCTATGAAGCCATAGAGTTGCCCTTCAAAAATGACATGGAAAGAAGTGAAAGAAAGAACCAGTGGAAGGAAATTGTCCAATTAATTAAAAGTTCTTTTATGACAAACTTGTTTCGTTAACGAGCGGATATCTTTTAAACTCTTACTAAAAAAAAAAAAAAAACAACCAAAAAACCTATTACTCTGTCTCCAAACCGTTATTGAAAGGCATATCTAATTAGGCGACCAAATCAACTGAAGTATTTTGGCGAAATCCTTAAAAACACATTTAGAAGTAATCCGACACTAGAATTAAATTATGAAAAGGCCCACGCTCTGGGACTTCAACGTATGCACCACAATGTGTGAGAACGAACTGGATTCTTTTGACCGTTGCATTATATTCTCTAACTGCCAATCTGTAACAATTCTTACTCCCTCCTCACGCTCAGCCGGTCAGTCAACAACCCGGTTCTTTCCGTGCATACCCTATATTTATGGGTATAAATACCCATACATCACGTACATCTCCGAAAAGAAGGTGGGCTCTTGTAACAAATCTACAGTTGGTAAAAGGGTTATCTCTATGAGGATCCGTGCCCCCCCCCCCCCTTTCCCCCCCCCCCCCCCAATCGAGACTTCCTTGCGCTCCGTCGTTTTCCTCATTGTTTTAGGACCCTCCGGTGACTTCCTTTAATCTCCTATTTTATTGTCTCTCCACGCAAACAACATTTGAGCCGCTATACGCCATTCAAGGTAGATAATCTTTGTGTCCCAGATGGCTCAGTTCCGCCAAATGATGAACATAATTTTGTATCCAGTGTGGAGAGTTTAAACTGGGGATTAAGCTATCAAACGAACTCTCGTTTCGTCAATGTTGCAATACCCACCGCTTGACAATAGCATTAAATGAGGCAAGGTGGCATGAACGATGGCGTTACAGGATAGTGAGAAGACTGGAAGGATTAAAGTTAAAATTACATGAAACAAACTGAGTTTGCGAGCGATAATATAGGAAAGGGCAAAGACGGGGAGAAATAAAATAGGAACGATGATGAAAAAGGTAAAAGACGACGAAAGAATAGGACCACTGTCGTAAATTTATTTTGAGAGAAAAGAGTCTTAGAAATAGTGGTCCGGTTTAGAGTGGAAAATGATGATGGAAAGCTCAGTGATAGAAAATATAGATATTAAATAGTTGCTTCACAGCGTGCTGGAGGAGAGTAAAGACAGACTTATTTACGACAAATCGCTTCTCTCAATCTTCTCTTCCGCTCTCCTGGTCAAACAGTTATTTGCCAGTTTTCCAGACTCGCATCTGCGCGCACACCGATTTGGTGTTTTTCACATACACAGACGATGTAGATACAAACTATATTAAACGAATAGGGGAAATGTTGGGCTGTGGGTATGTCCAACACCGTACTAAATGAGTTTATGTGATTTTATTCACTTTAAACATCAATCACTAACAAATATCAGGTATTACATAAATTATCATAAGTACACAAATGCAAATAACAAATTTGGGAGGGGTGAAGAAGATTGGTATCGACTAAGCCCTTCCCGCTTATTAGACAAAGATAAACCCAGTCCAGAGATAGATAATATCAGGAACATAGGTACGTTAACCTAACAGTGAAGTTAATTACTCTGAAAGAGGGGTTACAACGTTAGGTATAGGTGATAGAAAAAAAACCTGTTCTTCCCAGCTGTTCTTCCCTTTACTAAGCAAATGGAAAGGAGGGGGTTTTTAAACAGAGTTAACCAATTAGCAACTCCCCCTTAAAGGAACAATGCAGGGAATACAGAAAAATTATATTACTAGGCAAGAAAGTTAACAACAGGTTTACAAAAGAAAAAACGATTAAATTTCCTGTCATTCATACACACGCGTGAGGATCCACACTCATATACTCACACACTTACCGAATGCAGCCTCAGACGATCCATAAAAAGTATATAAAAACAGCAAGTATTCTTTGACATATGAACTGTCTAGTCCTTCGATGTCCCACCCCAGATGTTTGCGAGGGTTTGTTGGTAACAAATATTCTCACTTATCGCAAGACTTGAAGACTAAGAGTTCTCGTGTTTTTATTATATATATAAAAGGAGTCTATGGGATGGCACTAACACAGTTCGGCACAGGGGTGAAAATGAAGTGGTCTCTTTTAATCCTCCGCTATGGTAAAATTCCTTCAATGCGTGATGATAGTTTTATTAAATCCAATTGAGGAAAAACTAGGCTCAGTTACAGTCAGGAAAATATGTACTCTCTCACAGTAAACAGTAAATATGATTGTTGCGTGATAAATTCTCGCAACATCATTTTATTACAATATCTATTTTATAACGCAAGGGCAACAACTGCTTGAAATTTATAGTTACTTTTCTCGGTAAGCATTTGTCTTCTCGCGTTGGTGTTGAATGCAGTTGAGTTTTTGAGCTGTGGTCATTTTTTGCGCTGGACTGCGCATGACTTGTCTTGCTTGTTGGTCGATCGGTTTCCGCCCACGACTAGTGGAGTGAGCGATTTGGAATGGCGAAAGAGATGCCTCGTTGAAGAGGGGATCTCCGCTATTTTTTGTTCTGTCAGGGATGTGTAGTCCTCTTATGGATATTTCGTTTATTCGGGATAATACCTCTAGTGTATTTGCACATGCCGGGAGGCGTGATATTTCTGTGTATTTCATGAAAGCAAGGTAAATTGACTTTTTCATTAACTCTATCGATTTTGGGTCGTGAGCGATTTCGATTCATAGCCTGTCTCCGAAAGTCGTCGTCACGAGATGTTCTTTCCCAGCTCACATGTCGCTGCATTGTACTGCATCGGTTGATGCATGTACCAAGGACCATTACTTGCTACTTTGTTAAATGAACTAGGTTTGGAAAACCTTGATTATCTAGAGGATATTTTTGAGGACATTATTTATACTTCGGCAGACGTGTCTGTCTTGCTGAAGTCAAACTAAGGAGAGTGAACTGATCTCATACATCTGGTTATCTCCTGGCTGTTATAGAAAAGGATGGAGTTTTCCACCTGACTACATTTACAGCACTATGAAATATAACATGCATCTGACTCATCATTGTAATGCTGTCTACCGTCTATTGCTGTATTGAATGTTGCTGTGATAATGACTGTTTGATGTGCCTACACATTTGCGTAACCATTTTGTCACTGTGGCGTCCACAATAAATAATGAAGAAAAACGTCAACGGCTGTTTCAAGACTCATTGACTTTATACGTCGTGAGTTTACTGACGTCCTATGTGGATTGCCCTGTTATTGTTGTATGAACATTGTTTTGACTGAACACATCTACACACTACACAAAACCAGACATGCGGATACCATCCATCATCATATGGCATCACGCATCATTTGGTGGCCATAAGCTGGTTTGATTCTGGTACCAGCAAACACGGGGTCCCTTACCCACTTCATTTTCAACAAGAATTCATCAGCATCCTTCAAGAAATTAACATTCTTCAATACAGTCAACATCTTCAAAATTTTTAAAGTACTCGGCGTTGCCCGGTAAAAGTCAAAATTTCAACTTTTGACGGAAACAAGAATTTGACAGTACCCGGCGTTGTTACATATTGCCGGATAACTCGGACTGCTGTTATCTTTTACGCAAGTCAAGCAAGTTGCTGCTGTCAAGGTTCCAGTGCTGTCGTTTTTGAGAAGGTCAAGTGCCGGTTGAAACGGGTTGTTTTCTGAAGAAGGCCAAGTACCGATTTCCATCAACTTACTTTTGGATTAGAAGGTCAAGTGCCGAAACAACTCAACACACAGTATTTCAGAAGCTCTTGTACCATCGTGTTAGCAGTGGAAGCAGTTCAGATGTGCCATCATCGTTGGAGCTTCGCTCTTTAGGACGTTGATTGACATCCGTTTTTCTGCTGTTCGACGATTGGAAGCCTATAAGTTAAGTGGCCTGTTTGTATGTAAACTGTGCCCTTATACTTCTGCTGAGTCTTCTGTGTATCATCTCATTCTATATGTTATATGTTTATATGTTATTCGTATATTTATATGTTTATATTTCAGCGGGTTCTCGGTTGGGTGGTGTCTCCGTTAGATTATGCCACGTCATAGAGGTCGTCTATTGTGAGCGTTTTCTGTAAGGTTTGCAAATTTCCGATACTGGAATTTGCTAAGCGACTTCTGTTGCTATTTATGTTAGCTGTGATGACATGTTTTAATATTGTTTTCGTTATTATTTCGCATTCTTTAGTTTTGTTTTGATTTGTTTGTATTTGTTAGCCTACTCTTGTCTATAATTTAGTTTCATACAACATTTTTGTTTATACACTGTGGTGTCATGTATTTTGTTTAATTATAGCGCAGATATCGTCACATTTTTTGTGATATTTCATTAATTTCTGCTTTATTTTTAGTTGATTTCTGCGAAAGTTTTTGTATTGTTGCTGATCTTTGTTATTGTTTACATTGTTATTGTTTACATTGTTTGTATTGTTTACATTTTCAATGTTTACATTCTGCATGTGTTTACATAGTCATTGTTTACAGTTATGGTAATTAGTTAATGGGCTATGCTAATGCACTGTTACTACTACACTGATGATAAATGAATGATGAATAGTGTCGTGCACTATTTAATGAGAAGTGCACTTATGATCAAGAATTGAGTGCTGATATTTCATATACAAGTTCTTTGATTGGAGACTTGTTTCCCACAGAGACTGGGATAATATAATGTGATGTGTGAATATACAAGTGCTTAATTAAGACTTGTTACACTTAGGTTTGAAATAAATTAGTTAATTATTTCAGGTTTTGGACTCATATGTTAGACAACATGTCTACATTTGAGCACTTTATTGAGCAGGGTAAATTGCTTGGCAAGACTGGTGATAAGTTAGAAGAATTTGCAACTGCTCGATATGATAAAGCAATGGAAGCTGAACAAAAGAAACTGCAGATGCAGGTGGATGAAAAAAGATTCCAAATGGAAATGGAAAAACAAAAAAGGGAATCAGAAGCTGAGGAGAGAAAACTCCAGCTACAGCTAGAAGCTGAGAATAAAAGACTTGAAAAAGAGGCTGAGAATAAAAGACTTGAAAAAGAGGCTGAAAATAAAAGACTTGAAAAAGAAGCTGAAAATGAAAGACTTCAAAAAGAGGCTCAGGCTGAGGAAAGAAGATTACAGAGAGAGTCTGATGAGAGGAAAGAGAAAGCAAAAATGGAACATGAAGAAAAGGTCTTAGCTTTAGAGTTGGAAAAATTGAAATTGACGAGCATGAGTAATGATACTTTTAAGATTAAGTTACCAACATTTAGTCCTTCCAGTGATGACATAATGTTCTATCTGGACAGATTTGAACAAGCATGTACAGCTCATAACATAGACAAAGCAAAATATGTTTATCAGTTATCAGGGATACTGACAGGTAAAGCTCTAAGTATATTAAATATGGTGGATGAACCTGACAAGAACAATTATGAGGTTGTCAGGGCCGCTTTGTTAAAGAAATATCAGCTTAATGAAGACGGCTATCGTCTACAATTTAAAAACATGTTACCTGAAAATGGAGTTGAATTCTCCGAGTTTATTGCAAGAATACGCATTACTTTCTCACGATGGGTTGAACTATCTAAGACGGAAAAAACTTATGAAGGACTTATGGACTTAATACTTAGAGACAAAGTCATGTCGTCTGTCAATGAGTCTTTCCTTGCTTTCCTTCATGAACGTAAACCTAAAACAATAAAAGAAATGGAAGATTTCTGTTGCCAATACGTAACTGCGCACCCACACATAACCATGGGTAACTCTAAGGTGAAAGAAGGTTTACCAGTTGCTTCGGCAGCTCCGTATGGCCAAAACTTTGCTCGTAGATCCCAACAAAATTTTGATAGAAAGAGTAGCGGTAATTTCTGTCAAAATCATGGAAATCAATTTCATGGTGATTCTTCGTCGAAGAATTGGAGACAACCTGATAGTGGTCGTTACTATCACCCTAATAATTATAGGCATTTCAAAAGAGGATATGGTAATAGAGGTTATTCCTGCCGAAGACCTCAGAACCAAACAAATAGATGTTCGCATCAATGTGAACATGATAGTAATCGTGGAAACTGGAATTCGAACCAGGATAACAATTACAATAGAGACAATAATAACTGCAGAGATAATAATAACTCTGATAACTTCAGAGGTAATAATAGTCGGGGTAGATCTCAACACAAAAAAAAAGAGATATCAGCAGGCTAATGCTGTACAACAGGAAACTGAGGGAGCCTGTAATCATGTTGTTGATAGTAAAAACTTTGACGCTGTCACTGGTTCTGCTTTTGACTTTGAGAGAGCAAACAAATGCCCCCAATGCAGTACTTTATTCGAACCGGGTACCATAACTACTTTGAGTTGTGGTCACCCACTTCCCGCTCTTCCTGCTGCTGTTGCGCATGACGGGAGGGGTTCTTTAATTCTATATAAGGGTCTTGTTAATGATACTCCGGTCTCACTACTTTTCGATTCCGGATGCACCACTATTGGTGTTAGACAATCGCTTGTAGATCCATCTTGTGCTACAGGAAGGGTTATTAAATGTGTCACATTTGGCGGCACTCTAGAAAAATATCCTACTGCTGTAATTCGCATTGCCACTCCTTTCTTTACTGGAGATGTGCATGCTTGTCTCTTACCTAATCCTATTGCGGACCTTATTATTGGTCGTATTCACGGAGTTAGGGAGTGTACCCCACAGCAGATTGCTGCTTGGGAAGATAATAACATGCAAGCTACAAATGCAGTAGTTACAGAGCACAAGCTCTACAAACACCCGAAACTTCACTGAATAGTGATAATGAAGTTGATAGCCAAGATAGTCACTTAGTAATCACTCGTGACTCTTTCATAAAATTGCAAGAAGAAGATCCTTCTTTAAAAAAAATTCTTCGTTCTTGCGAAGAAAGGTGATCCGAATCAGGATACAAATAGAAAATCTTGGATTGCAATGAGAAACGGCGTACTTGTACGTATGGTACAAGATTCGACTACGTCGGCACATTCGCAAATTCTTGTTCCCAAGAGCATGAGAGTGCAAATATTACAACATGCTCATGACTCGCAATGTGCTGGACATATGGGTTTTTCCCGTACGAAGTCGAGAGTCCTTGCGGCTTTCTTTTGGCCTTTTGTCAATAAGGACATTCGTATTTACTGCCGATCATGCAAGGTATGTCAGGAGGTCAAATCTAGAGGACCACGACATGCTGCGCCTATCCAGGCTGCTGACATTCCTATTCGGCCGTTCCAGAAAATGGCCATAGATATTATTGGCCCTTTTAAGGTCAAGTCGGCCAGAGGACATCAGTTTATCCTTACATGTGTCGATATGTGCACACGTTGGCCAGAGGCTATTCCTCTTAAGAGCATATCTACTACAGATATCGCAGATGCTCTTTGGTTGATATTTTCTCGCTTGGGGTTCCCCAGAGAAATATTGTCAGACCATGGCACTCAACTCATATCTGACACTATGTCACAGGTAATGTCTACCTTACATATTGAACGATCTCTCAGTAGTATCTACCATCCTATGTCTAATGGGTTAGTTGAGCGTCTGAATAGAACGCTCAAGACTTTGCTTGGTAAGATAACTGAAGATCATCCTCAAGATTGGGACAGGGTTTTACCCGCGGCTCTCTTTGCCTATAGAGAAGTCCCTAATGAACACACAGGATTTTCTCCCTTCGAACTTGTCTTTGGCGCGCGTCCACGCGGCCCTATGTCTTTATTACACGATCTCATCACTGCCGATGATATTAGCAATGAAACTCAATCCTCATATGAGTATGTCATTGCTCTTAGACAAAAGATCATTGAGGCATGTAAGCTAGCAACTGCTTCATCAGAAATTGCTAAAGAGAAGGCAAGGCAGTTTGCTAACAAGAATAGATGTCTACGACAACTTTGTCCAGGTGACAAAGCATTCGTCCTACTCCCCAGTAGGGAAAATAGACTTCTTATTGCATGGAAAGGTCCGTATGCAATAGTCTCTCGGATTTCCGATGTTGACTATGTGGTCGATATTGATGGAAAGCATAAAACTTTCCACATAAACATGCTTTCGGAATTTCACGAACGTCCGGACTATTTGCTGCCTATTTTCCAGGCAACGGATGATGCTCCTGCACCTCACGGTCATTATTCATCCCTGTCTGTCATTCAGGATGAGGAAGCTACCTTCTCTGATGTCAACCTTCCCCTTCCAGTGGTTCCATTACATTCCACGGAATCTTGGAAAAACGTTTCTGTTTCTCCTAATCTTTCTGGTGACGAACATCGACAAGTCTCGTCGATGTTACAAACATTTCAGGATGTTCTCACTGACATTCCTGGACACACAGATGTCATAGAACATGACATAATTCTTACCGACAATAATCCAATTAGGGTTAGGCCGTATCCTATTCCTATACACTTTCAGTCGCAAGTGGAAAAGGAATTGGATGAAATGATTCAATTAAATATAATTGAACCATCGACTTCACCATATTCTTCTTCCATGGTTATTGTCCGGAAGAAGGATAAGAACATACGAATTTGCGTTGATTATCGCAAATTGAATCAGGTCACAAAGTTCGACGCTGAACCGATGCCTTTGTTAGAAGATCTACTGATTAGACTTTCTAATTCTAGATTCTTCACTAAACTTGACTTGTCTAAAGGTTATTGGCAAGTGCCTTTAGCAGAGCATGCCAAACCTCTTACTGCTTTTTCTACACCTAGGGGTCTATTTCAATGGAATGTTATGCCTTTTGGTCTCATGAACGCCCCTGCCACTTTCGTTCGCATGATGCGTCGAATTCTGTCACATCGTTCGGATGTCATCGCATACTTAGATGACATCTGTCTCTTCAGTGATACCTGGGAAGATCACTATTTAGGGTTATATGACTTACTGTCCACTCTACGTGAGAATAATTTGACAGCAAAACCTTCTAAAGCTTTTGTTGGTTTTGGTGAAATCTCTTTCCTGGGTCATCGTGTTGGTCATGGTCTCTTGAAGACAGAAGACCACAATACTTCCAAAATACTGAACATCTCTGTTCCTAAAACGAAGAAACAAGTTAGGAGTCTCTTAGGTTTAATTCAATTTTATGGTAGATTTATTCCAAATTTATCTTCGATCATGGCACCTCTATCAACATTGTTGAAGAAAGGTTCGCCTAATCTGGTCCGTTGGTCTGAAGAATGCCAATCTTCACTAGACCAAATCAAGAATATATTTTCTTCTCCTCCCATCTTAAGATTACCTACTCTTGATAGGACTTTTGTTCTTCGGAGTGAGTGATGCTTCATCCACTGGGATTGGAGCAGCACTGATGCAAGAATATGCAAATACTCTGCATCCTGTTATGTACATTTCTAGAAAACTAAATGCGGCAGAGAGGAACTACTCGGTTTTAGACCGTGAGTTGTTAGCGATGGTTTGGTCAATTCTAAAACTACAAAGATTCCTCCTGGGCGCACATTTCATTCTAGAGACTGATCAGAAAGCTCTTACAGCTATTCAGACTAAGAATTTGAAGAGTTCGAGATCCACTCGATATGCTATAGCTCTTCAACCTTTTCACTTCACGGTACGAGCTATCCGTGGTGCGGATAATGTGATGGCTGACATTTTGTCTAGATGCCCACATGACTCCAACTAATACTTCTGTCCTATATTTCCATATATTACAGAGTCATAACACACCTATATTTCTACAATAGATTAGCACATCTGTACTCACTTTATATGTACACACTATCGTGCTTTGTTGTCATCTTCTTCTGTTCGTTTTTTAAGATGATAGAGGAGGACTGAGTAGTTAATATAAGGGCCGTTAGTTTACTAAACAGCCACAATTATTAATAATGTATTGTACCTTATGAAGCATATTAGTTATTAATTAGCATTATATTGCTTGTACTTTCTCAGAATGTCATTGTTGAGCTGAGGACTTACCTTACTAGTTTCAAGCATGACGAGTTCTAGATTGTGTACTTACCCTCGGAATACCAGAGCATATATCCTGGATCGTCATGTAGTTTAACTTTACTATGTACTTATGTCATTACATGTCAAAGAATGTACTATTTAAATTTTCCTATCAGATTTGTACATCCATTTTTAAAGACAATATTAGAGTATGCTGTTTAATGATGATTATAGTAACTTGCATACGTATATTGTGTTTACATGCTAACGTGATGTGTGTTGGTGACACCTCCCCGATGTGAATATTTTTTGAGACATATTTATTTTTCTGTTGAGGTATATCCTCACCAGACACTCTATAATTAGCCTATTGTTTGGCAATTTAGTTAATTATCAGCGCATAATTCGTGCGTTTTGAGCCGCTTATCGCATGCTCTTTGATATTGGAAAAAAAAAAAAATATGTTCCACATTTTTTTTTTATCGGGAGGAGGTGGTGATATGTTGCGTGATAAATTCTCGCAACATCGTTTTATTTCAATATCTATTTTATAACGCAAGGGCAACAACTGCTTGAAATTTATAGTCACTTTTCTCGGTAAGCATTTGTCTTCTCGCGTTGGTATCGAATGCAGTTAAGTTTGAGCTGTGGTCATTTTTTGCGCTGGACTGCGCATGACTTGTCTTGCTTGTTGGTCGATCGGTTTCCGCCCACGACTAGTGGAGTGAGCGATTTGGAATGGCGAAAGAGATGCCTCGTTGAAGAGGGGATCTCCGCTATTTTTTGTTCTGTCAGGGATGTGTAGTCCTCTTATGGATATTTCGTTTATTCGGGATAATACCTCTAGTGTATTTGCACATGCCGGGAGGCGTGATATTTCTGTGTATTTCATGAAAGCAAGGTAAATTGACTTTTTCATTAACTCTATCGATTTTGGGTCGTGAGCGATTTCGATTCATAGCCTGTCTCCGAAAGTCGTCGTCACGAGATGTTCTTTCCCAGCTCACATGTCGCTGCATTGTACTGCATCGGTTGATGCATGTACCAAGGACCATTACTTGCTACTTTGTTAAATGAACTAGGTTTGGAAAACCTTGATTATCTAGAGGATATTTTTGAGGACATTATTTATACTTCGGCAGACGTGTCTGTCTTGCTGAAGTCAAACTAAGGAGAGTGAACTGATCTCATACATCTGGTTATCTCCTGGCTGTTATAGAAAAGGATGGAGTTTTCCACCTGACTACATTTACAGCACTATGAAATATAACATGCATCTGACTCATCATTGTAATGCTGTCTACCGTCTATTGCTGTATTGAATGTTGCTGTGATAATGACTGTTTGATGTGCCTACACATTTGCGTAACCATTTTGTCACTGTGGCGTCCACAATAAATAATGAAGAAAAACGTCAACGGCTGTTTCAAGACTCATTGACTTTATACGTCGTGAGTTTACTGACGTCCTATGTGGATTGCCCTGTTATTGTTGTATGAACATTGTTTTGACTGAACACATCTACACACTACACAAAACCAGACATGCGGATACCATCCATCATCATATGGCATCACGCATCAATGATATCGCTACTGGCGATGACTGAATTTATTAATTATAAATTCCTTCGCGACTTTAAAAGTTAATTTAAGCATCTATTATCTTTTGAAATAATATAATAGATAGATCATTATATTTACAACTGGAACTATTGAGATGGTTTAATTTAATAGATTTAAATTAACACAAAATCCATTGAAATAGAATGACTGAACTAGACCACTGATCACTTTACACAATATATATTACCGCTTTGCACAGAATAGAAATCACTGCAAATATATATATAAAATCCAGGGGAAAATCTATAACAAGATTTCAATAAAGCTAGTGCTTCTGTAAAGGTCTGGCCAGCGAGTGATAACGTGTCTAGTCTTCATGGTCTATTTAGCTAAAATGGAATGTAAGTTGAGTGGGACATGATAAACTTGACAGCTTATTTGATCTCACGAACTTTTGGGGATCTGACCGCCAAATCAAGAGAAGAAACCGCACCCTGGTCTTCGTATCTCCGTTCGCTGCTGCCCGTTTCGGCTTCCCCGTTCGCTCGGTTCTGCGATTGACACCGAGACGCGAAATTAGCGGCAAGCAACTGCGTCTCGTATCAGGGACCACTACTGTCTTTGATAACGCCGTTTCTCTCCCCTGAAATCCCCCAGTCTGTCTCTTTGATCTCGTGCCGCATACTGTTTGATTCTGGCGACGCCCCCCACTGGCCAAGTTAATTAAAATAACTGCCTATGATTGTTCAAGAGATGTTAGTGGGCGTGATTTAATCTCTCCTTAAATCAATGCGATGACCAGAATCAACGATAGGTAAACTTTCCGCATATCAATCAGCAAACGTGTCTGCCCTCTGTGTGGAACAGTTTCATAGCTAATGAATCCACGTGAAAGAAGTCCCGTTATACAAGAATTACAACAAAGTTCAGGGGTTCTAATGTTATGAAAAGCTAAAAGTCCCTTTAAATCATCCATAATATCAGGGAGAATTCACTTGTCAAACTAGACGTACGTCACAACCACCTTATGACAAGTATAAACCTGAAATGGAGATACGTATTCATACTTACCCACAATGCATTTCGAGGAACTCTGCGTACTATAAATGGGAAAAAATACTGAAATTATGCCCACTCACCTCAAAATACAAGAGGATTAACATAAGTCTTGGGCCTGACCATGAAGGACATGTCACAGAGAGCTGAAATTTTATATAGTGTTTATTCCTTTTCAATATAGCCACCGTCTGAATTGACACACTTCTGCCATCTCTGCTTGACCTTGAAAAGACCTTGGGAGTAGAACACCCTATTTTTCAAACTAAACCAGTCATCGTATGCCAGAATAACCTCTTCATCGCTGTCAAAATGATTTCCTTTTAGCTGTTTTTTAAGATTTGGGAATAGAAAAAAGTCTGATGGAGCCAAATCTGGAGAATATGGTGGGTGTGGAAGAATTTAAATATTCAAATCGTTGGCTGCTAGCTGCACAAGCCGTGCTTTATGAGAGGGCGCGTTGTCTTGAAGCAAAAGAAGATTTTGAGTGCGCGTTATCCCTCGTTTCCTGGTCACAACCTTTCTTAGTTTGGTGAGAAGATCTGCATAGTACTGTCCATTAACTGTGTTGCCACGAGGCAGATAATCTTTTAAAAGGACACCTTTGGCGTCCCAAAAAAAAACAGTCAGCATCACTTTTCCTGCAGATTTCTGCACTCTCGGCTTGACAGATGTTGGGGAGCCCGGGGTTTTCCATTGCATGCTGGCAATTTTAGATTCGGGGTCATAATGGTGTACCCAAGTCTCATCTACTGTCACCATGGTCTCCAAAAAAATTTTTGACTGACACTTTTTGAGCAACTGTTGACAGCAATTTACCCTCGTTTGCTTCTGTTCACGTGTCAACAGTCGCGGAACCCAGCGTGCACACACTTTTCTCATGTTCAGTCTGTTGTGTTAAATTCTATAAACTGTTCTTTCATTTAGTTTTACTGTACTAGCTATCTCCACAATTGTCATTTTTCGATACTGGTCAATGATTTTCTTCACTCTTGTTGCATTTTCATCGTTGCATTCTGAGGCTGGTCTACCAGATCTTGGCAGATCAGCAACATTTGAGCGGCCGCAGTTAAACTGTTGACACCAGTTTTTTTAACCGATGTATATGAAGGACAAGAATCACGAAACACTGGTTCCATCTCCCTGTGTATTTCTGTAGGTGTTTTTCCCTGAAACATCAGAAATTTTATCACAGCTCTGGCCTCCTCCTTTTCCATTGTTTTGTCAAATCTTTGGAGCAGCAGATCCGGTCAATAGGGTACATTGCTCTGTGCAACGTAGCGGGAACATCCATTGAAGAAACAAACGTGTACTTCACACAATCAGTGCAAATATGATGAACTTTAAATGTGCCAAGTTTCATCTTCCTCCTGTGACTCCTTCATGGTCAGGCCCAAGACTTATGTCAATCCCCTTGTACCTGGTGTGAATGTTTGTATCACATGCACATGGAACAGATAGAAATGCATTTTTAAAAAGTTACAAAGTTTATGACGTTTTCTTTGGTGTAGGCTTCCTACATGCGATCCAGCTGCAAGGGTGGATCTGTGCTTCACAGGGAACGAAAACGGAAATGAACGAATGAACAAAAATTAAAACGTAATCGAAAACATCGTCTACTCGGGGAAGGAAACTATAAAATGTAAGAAGGCAGCCATATAATTGATGTAGACATCATCATTGGGCACCGGATGCAAATAATTATCAAATTAGAGCAACAATTTCAGAAAATAATTACGAAGATTTGACTTGGACGCGGAATTACTGTGGAGCACGTAACTGGTTGAATGAGGATAACACTTCTGGAAAGAAAAAACACCCAGTGCTGTCGCGACGAAAAAAAGTTGTACTATAGAATTTGTTGGAAACGCCTGATATAATGATATGTTAACAATGAACACACTTGAAGCTAAAAATATTTATAAGAAAAAATGAGCCTCACAAATGCTGCTTGAGCTTTTGCGACTGCTGCCGAAACCAAAGCAGCTCCAGCAAAAAAAAAAAAGACTCTTACTTTTATCGTCTTTAAAGACGCATTTACCGTAACTTTCTCCACTGTGTATGGGCAACAGAACAAATAAAACGGGGAACGTTCAAAATAGGAACATCCCATTGGAAAAGTGCATTTTTCAAGAGGCGGCAACATCGATTACAAGGGGGGGGGGGGGGGGGGGGGGGAGAGGGGGGGGGGGGGGGGGGGGGGGGGGGGGGGGGGGGGGAGGGGGGGGGAGAAATAGGGGGGCAAGGGAGTGAGGGTTCGACAGATGTTTGGGACTTTCACGAGCAACGTTCTTTGTCTCTTAATATTATATAAGCAAATCAAGAGGAAAAGAAAAGTATGTATAAAGAAGTGTTTGAATTTATTCAGTAACTTACCAGCAAGCGTCCGATTGGCAGTGTAGTTAGAGCGGCGGTCTCTTGCAGCAATGATACCAGGTTCGAAACACTGTGGCGTCACGTTCCGGTCTACCCAGCTGTAAATAGGTACCTGAATCTGCTCATGAACTAGGGAATGTAAAGGCAACGAAAAAGGAAACTGGTCACCCCCACCTTTCCAATTTGGAACTAGTATAGTGAAGTCTCTAACACTTCATTCATCTACGTCAGTATCTACTTTGGGACTACCTTGACCTTGTAACGTACTTTGATGATGTTTTGGTTGTGTCCTTTTATTCCTTTTCTTCCTCTTTCTCTCTCTATTTTTGCATTTTACGCTCATAAACCTGTGCCCCGTCAGCCCTCAATCATCGGTTGACCTCTGTTTATACCGCGATAGCGTTATTTTACGGCTAATTGGCCATCCTTACGGATTAATTGTAACGTCTTAAGTTGTGAACCAGATTTGACTTCATACGGTCAACGCAAAAATGACTGTGGCCTTTTCACGTAACTGTTTCCGCCCTACCCAGACGTATAGATTAAACACATGCGGTGGTGAATTCTTATAGTGACATTACTGAGTCAGACTACAAAGGAAGACCAGATTGTTTGTCTGTAAAAAACGTCTGTGGTCAGTAATATGTCGCCACTTTATCTGTCTGGTGACTGAAATCAGGGCAGATGAGAATTGCGTAAGCATTTCCGCCCCGATTTTGGTAATGATAATTATAGATTAAAGCCAGTATGGGGACACAGATTAGCGATGGCAAGATTTGAGTTATACGTTTGCAGATGGGTTCGCCAGTGTGTATAAGAGTAAACGGAAAGAACGTGGCTATATATGGTTATGTTTCATTGTATGACATAATATTCTTAGAATATCTTATATTATGAGGGTGAAAGTAATACAGCCCCTACCCACTACGTTCTAGCTCAGGGATTGGATAAATTGAGAGCAGGAAATAGACATTCGTTTCGATTGGAAGTTTTGTCGGAAAACATCATGTAGAGGCTTGGAGGAAAAAGGAAACATAACCTAGCAAATTCGAAGGCTAAAACACACTGAATTCCAGAACCGTCAAAGAGACAGCTCGGACTGAAGCCATGAAAGAATAGAGTTAGGATTCTGACCTTATAGGACCGGACAAAACACGTATTGGAACTTAAAATTAATATGAAACAAACATAAAGGTATGTTTTTAGGCACTCGTAAGAATTAAAGAAGTAGAACACTATACAACATGTATGTGTATATTATCCTTACGTACTGGAACTCCTTCTTGGGACGATATTTTGGTTGTGTCCTTTTATTCCTCTTCTTCCTCTTTCTCTATCTCCAATTATTTCTTTTACGCACATATATCTGCCTCATCGCCGTGCATTACATTTGTTGACATATGTTCATACTGCGATAGTGTTATTTCACGGTTTATTGATCATCCTGAAGGAATAATTATAATCTCTTCAGTTGTTGAAACAGATTTGACTCCATGCGGTCAGCGTAAAAATGATTGTTGACACAGGCAGCGCTGAATGCTTATAGTGACAAAAGCGAGTAAGACTACAAAAGAAGGGCCATTATTATCTGTGAGGAAAAGTCTGGGCAACCGATATGTCAGCAATCATCCGTCTGGTGAACGAATTCAAGTACAGGTGATAATCGCGTAATCGCCTCCGTCCAGACATTGTCAGTGTAATTATTACAGAAAAACTCACCTCACTAGTCGAATTAGCCATGCCACTATCTGCATGCGATGTTACAAATCGTAATTTGAAAGGTAACTTAAGAGAACATAACAATACATGGTTATGCTTCATTGTATGACATGATATTCTTAGAATATCGTACTTTATGAGGGGGAAAGTAATATTTACAGCCCTTACCAACCACGTTCTAGCTCACGGATTGGATCAATTGAGAGCAGGAAATAGACATTCGTTTCAATTAGAAATTTTGTCGGAAAACACCATGTGGAGGCTTAGAGGAGAAAGGAAATATAACCTAGCAAATTCGGAGGCTAAAACACACTGCATTTCAGAATCTTCAAAGAGACAGCTCGGACTGAAGCCAAGAAAGAAGAGTTAGAATTCTGACCTTATAGGACCGGACAAAACACGTATGGTAACTCCTTCTGAACACTACAGCAAGGAAGATTTACCAGATAATACGGAAACCGGAAACGGACTCCTACAGAACCTACTCACAAAAGTCACAGAGGGACTATAACTAGAAATAATATTCCAGACGTGTGTTCGAGACATCTTTATCAAGTAGCCAAGGATATTCTACTGAGCCAAAAGTGTAGTTCACAGCTAGTTTGGAGTAAGTTGTAACATATATTTTATAACTTGATTTGCCATGTTTGTACTTGATAGTTGTTGTAAAAGTCCATACGAGGCTGGCAGCCTCAGCATGTGAAAAGAGTATATTCATAAACCACTACCGCAAGCGCCGGGGATTGCTTCATGCTAGTTTGTACAGAGAACCAAAAGCAGAGGTACCAGAGATAAAAGCAGAGATACCCAGACTCCGAATGGAGCAGTGAGTGAGTGATGATTACATCACATGTGCATAGTGTGTATATTATCATTTTGTGAGATATATGTAACTTAATAATGTTCCTCCAGACATAAGCCATTGCACTCGCGCTGTCCAGAAACATTTTTCCCATTAAAGTAACCAAAAGAATAATGGTTATTTCTCATCATATTCCCCGAATTATGCTGTATATGCTCAGGGAGAATAAATTTGTGAGAGACAAAAACTGGCGGACGGACAGCGGGAAAGGCACCTGTTTAATGTTAGAACCACAATATACTTAGCAGTGGTATTTGTTCTTTTTATTTCCTCCGAAGTTCGTGGTACGAAACAAGTTCGCTGTTCGAGTCTACAAGACCATTCGGGGTACGAGTCTGTTCAGAAAACTGATTGTCGACACTAGACGGCCATATCTGACGGGCCTGTGAAGATACTCAGCACTGACAACAGGAGAGGTTACCCCCTTCGCCTTTCGCTCGGGACCTGCCCCTTATCACAGAGAGATGAATTGACGAACAACAGCTCACCCATTTTCAGCTAAGTGCTTATTAAACAGGCCACAGAAACGAACATTTACTTTCCATCAAGTATCGATGACGTAACATAATCTTTTTGTACCTCATCGAAACATAACCTTGTTTATTTTTAAATGTTACATAATAATTGATCATTAAATTTGTTATATGTTGTTTTACAAATTCCTAGTTGATTCAGTTATTATAGATAGGCGTGCATACGTATGAATCATATCTTTAATATATATATATATATATATATATATATATATATATATATATATATATATATATATATATATATATATATATATATATATATATATATATATATATATATATATATATATATATATATATATATATAATATATATATATATATATATATATATATATATAATATATATAAATATATAATATATATATATATATATATAATATATATATATATATATATATATATATATATATATATATATATATATATATATATATATATATATATATAAGGATGATGATGCTTCTACCTCGAGGGAGTTTTCACAAAAAGAACAGTAAAATTATTTTTATTATTATTATTACTAGTGTTATTATTATTAATCTAGATCCTGATTTAGCTGTTTTACATGGCATGAGAAGATAACAGAGACTCGTTATGTTTTACACTGGTAGACGTGTAAGGTGGAGAAATATGGCTACATATCCATTGCTCGTCGACACTGGACTTCCGTTGTCGTGGTAAGCCAAACTTCATCTACTGCTACAATAAGCAAGATTAAAAGCCAGAAAATCCTACCTACTGTTGAACTCAGCCGAATATAGCTTTAAAAGGATTGCTCATTATTCAGAAGTGAATGTCTACCCATCCACCGTAGCATATGTGTTTACATTTTCAAAGGAGAAAGTATGTCCATCTACCCTTTCCTACGTCTGACTTCTTCTTTAGGCTTCAGTTCCCCAAGGAGCAAAGGTCTTGAAATAACGTACGCCAAGTCTTCCTGTTGCATGACATCAACTCAAGGTCTTTCCTGTTTTACCTCATCATTTCATTTGTGTCTCCAGTTCTCTTCTCCGTGTGGTTTTTGGTCAAATCCTGCTTCTCTTACCCTTAGGATTCCAGAAAAAGGACAGCCTTGTAATGCTATGTAGCGGGGTGAATATTTAAACGTGAATTTGGAAGGCACAGGCTTCCAGATTGAATGCACAATTGTAGTGAGAGACAGAAAGAGTAAGATAGACAGAATCAATGATGTTGATTCTCTTTGCGGGACATTCAACAACCAAGATAACCAGTTACTAAAAGACCTCAATTTTGATTTTCATCTCAGCTCTTGTTTCAGTCGAAGGGAAGCCTTCTCTCTATTTCCTGATTTTACAGATAGACAGGACATAGAAAAACTTGAGAAAACTGTTTGTCTGGTATCAATCTTTTTTCTCGAATTTATAGATATCTAAATCGTACAAATCAAAGATAGATAACCATTCAAACATCTACTATGGTATAAAACAATGCATGAACCAAATCAAAGGAGAAAAGAACTTAGCTAAGCCGTATGACATCACATATGAAAAAAAACCCAACAATGTGATTGAGAAAAAAAAAAACAGTGTAAAGAAAGAACATTTAAGAAGAAATATGAAACACTCAGTTACACAGAGTCATAACACTGGACAGAACAACACTTCCACATGATGTACAGGTACATCCAGGTTGTCGGTTGACGTTGGCTGACCTAGGTAGCCGCGCCGGTTAAAGATTTAGAAGGTGACCAACAAAGTCAAATCCAGATTCTACTCCGCTGTGACTAATGTTTACTCTCCGGAAGCTCTGACAAGAAAAACTCTGTCTATGGTCGATCACTGTAAGTTACTGGTCTTGTCTGACGAGAGGGGGGGGGGGGGGGGGGGGGGGAAAAATTATTAATGTATCCAAGGACAGGTGGTTGATACCAAACGGGTTTGTTCTCTAGACAGATAAGATAAGATCTGTGCGCTAAGGGTCTAATCTAAGTGCTGACTGAATAACCCACGAATGCAATGATCATAAAAACTGAGTATTCATTCAGCTCACTGAAAGAATAAACGGTGTGAGCTCAGTTGGAGAAGCCGTTGGCTATGTGGAAGGTTGAATACTGCTTGTTTGGGCTCCTTTTTATCCGTACAGTAAAAGGTGATGCTAACTATTTTGTTGAACACCAGTAATTCGACCGGCTGTCGTCTGAAATTAGGCATATAACATACACCTGATTAACCTTTAAGCAAGTTATAACCATTATTATCTATATACATGCATGCAAACGTTCAACTTTCAATTCCTCTTTTTTACATAATACAAAATCGCATCCTCTTCCAGGCTTCAGGCTCACTGCGCTGTACTATGACTCGACATGACTACATAACAGGCTTGATTTCTTCTCGAGTTTGTACACCTCGTGCCTATCTGCCATGAAGGCCGAGGTAGGTTCCTGTCGCCTGCAGAATTTACATAAACGAACAGTGTCTCGCTGTCCGTGGCGGAGATTATTTACAAAAGAAAAACTCATATGTACGTTCATTCTGTCTGACTCTCTCATTTATAAATATATAATATATATTTATACTAATATTCAGGCCGCCACTTGAAAAAAATGATAGTGAATAAGTGATAAGGGCAAGTCCCTCCTGTCGTGTGGTGCGTATTGGGGCAACTACGACAGTAGTTTTTGCCTGGAATAGCCTATGAGATATAAGGTAGAAGGGCTCTAGAAATTGGCTCCTCAGAAAGAATAAAGACCTATTCGAGATAGGGAAAAGAAGATGGGAATGCGAATGCTTTCCACTGGACGGTGTTTTCTAATTAATTATGGAAAGAGTTCTGTTTACCCACGACCTTAGCTTCTGCCCTTAGATCCCGTAACAGAAAAAGCCCCCAACCTCAACTGAGTACAGAAATGTTCCTATATGTGAATATGTAACACCGACAGCACGAGTGATACATTAACAAATTAGATAATGATCAAACGATGGTTGGGTTTATTAATTAAATATCCACACATATAGGGTTAGTAATGGTTAGAACGTGATGGTGGTAAAAGATGATTCACACAAAACACACCGATGAGATATTAAAATTGCAGTTAATTAAGTAGTAGTTAATTAAGAATGAACTGGTGTAAAGCGAAATGATGATAATGTGATATTATACGTGTTACCAAAATGGTGAGTAATCTACACAGCCCATGTGTCTCTAAATGCTTCTCATGGATACTATGATTCACATGTATGCATAAAATGTCCCAAGATGTCATACGTTATGTCGAGTGGGGTATCTCTAAGTCGAGGACGTTCTGATGAAAACTGTTGTCGGACTGAGAACGTTGACGAGATATATGTGTATATTCCTTCACTGTTTGAGTATATCCTTGTAGTGTTGATCAACAGTTAATAGCTGTCATATGAACAAAAGGTCTGTTGTCTAATCTCCCGAGGGTACTGGCCAGACTGGATATCTTCACGAAATGTTAGTGATATGTAGACTCATTATCTTGCGTATGTAGTGGTGATTCATAAAATATACTTTAGAGTCTACTTCATAGAATGCGCTTACGAGCGTGTTGCATTTGGTATAAATATGAGATTCCACTTTTGAGCTCTTTAGCTTGACTTAGGATAATAAGCTTTCGAGTGATTTGAACTTGTGATAACTATGTATTGAACTTGTGAGCCAGCAGTATATTTTGACGAAAAATGCTGCCTCCCCCTTCTGAATTGTGGGTGAGAAAATATTCCTTTTTAATTGAGGAATGAAAGATGTCCTATGGCGAATTCTGCTAGCCAAATGTCCGTTTTTTGATAACTTATTTCTGGTTAGACGTCAGACACGTTGCGTGTAGACTCAGACTTCTGATGAACTGAAGACACACAAAAGTCTTCGTAAGTTTTCACACTTAACATCACTGGTTGACTTTCATTTATACTACTGCTCATTAATGATCTCTTTCTGAGTTCAATTCTAATGATGTTAACTATCTTGTGCATGAGAGTCTGTGCGCATGGGAGACTGTGATGACGATGAAGGTGAACTATTAATTACCTCCTATCATCCTATCATCTTCTAGGAAAATCTTCTGATTTTATTAATCAGTTATAAAACGAATTCATAAAACTTTATCTTTCGCACATTTAGCTGTGAGGTTAAACTAAACAAAGAATAAGAAAATATATTAGTAATCTGTATAAGATCTACTAACCTTCTTTTCCCATCGCAAAATCCTTTACGAACACAATTCACCACAGAAATGAATTATTATCCACTCTGAATAAACACGTGTATTTAGGCTAGGCGTTTTAGGGATTTAATCTCTACCTCACAATGTAAAAACTGGACTCCTCTCTCTAGTGAGCTTACGCGGTCCAATGTGGGTTTCTTGGACCGGTGACGTACAACTCCGCCCACACAACCAATACCTAAGGATTCATTCCCAGGACCGCTCTTGTCCCCTGTCAGTCCAAATGGGTGGGGTAATTCGCGACCAACTTTCGTTGCCTGGCTTGCCTGACAAACAGGTATTGAGATAATTGGCTGGCGAATGCAAAAGTGCTGTCACATTACTCTCTGATTGTCTATCGCTTCATGTGTTGGCGTCACTCTTTGTTACCTCCGTCCATTGTCGCCAGCATGCTAACATGTCCTCTTTGTGGCGCCGCCTATTGATTTACATGCCGGTTGTTTTAATTAGCATGAGACGTTTTCACCTGGCCAAGCTTGGAGTCCAATGTGGTGACCTGGCCGAGACACCAAGATAACAACAGTCCACAGAAATTGTATAATGCCCAGATGTCTGATTTGGATGAGCAGATGTGTTTTCACCAGATTTATCACGATGCAATGTGGACTTCAAACGATGATGTCAGGTATGGGGACTCAATCAAAAGACTTTATTTTACCACCGATGAAAGAACAAATGCGGTTCTCTAGATACCGGTCGCGAGTAATCAAAACGATGGAATAGCAAATGTGGGATGAAAGAGCACAAATGTGGGAGAAAATAAAATACGAGAGATGTAGGAAAATATAGAGCTATAAGGCTTTGGCGCTCGTTTATCACACCTCCAAGCATTTACCAAAAGGTTACATTGTCATTAAACGTATACAATTTAAAAGGCCTTGGAGGTTTCCACTTTTTGCCAGAGGCCCGCCACCAAAAATTACAACTCCTCCACTTTATGCGTGGACCATTATTATTATTACGTATTTAAGACTTTATCTGAAATAACTTTATTTCCCTTTCTGCACGAGTATCTACACCCTTCGTTTAAATTACTTAGCAAAAGAACCACTTCAATTATTAATTTATGGATATAACTAGCAATAATCCGCGAAGAATGAGGAAGTAAATCAAAAACTGTAATATATTTTTAAAATATATATATTTTTCAATTCAATATAAAAGTTATTTGATGACAACATTTTTTTGTGAAAGTACGTGGATTTGTTTCAAAGAATATTCCCTGATGAAAAGTGTTTTAAACAAGTTTTCAAGCGAGAAATTATGACTCGCTCTGCTTATTACTGCCAGTGATAATTTCTGCCTCAATGGAATTCCGATGCAAGTCTTTTATGACCAAACGTGTGCCGCACATTCAATAGTCCGTTTTTTTAGTTCAGATTTCGCAATAGCATGATACATGCAGCAACCTTTAATTTCAGCAAATGCGGTGGCATTCCTAATGGGCACTGCTCGTTAAGGAACTCGGTTGGGAAATCAACTTCGTCGTTGGGATCATCAGAAATCATGGTATCTATGCTCCAATAAACCGTTTCATTTCCAGCGAGTAGCTCCAACAATAAGTTTGCAATACTTTAAATTAAAATTTTGCCTTGAAGAAACAATCAAACACTTACATTTTAAGATTATTTTTAACAAAATGATGAGTTAAATGAAACTGGGTTGTACAATAAAAAACTTACATTTTATCCATATATCACTGTCACTCACTTTGTGTTGCACAATTCACCGACTTTTCTTCGTTGAGTGTTACTATTTTCGGGAGAGTACATATAAGGGAAACAATACAATTAATGACTAACTTTCAACCACAGTTGCACCCCTTAGATGTGACCGACGTATAAACGGCGAGAATTATGGAGTTTGATAACTTTAGATCACTTAAAAAAAAGTCAATGTTATCCCAATTACAGCTACTAATAATCCAAGTGTCACTTAACCCCAAAACAGAAATTGAATCCGTTGGAATTAACACTCAGAGAAGGTATCCGAAGTATGCCTCTCAGAGTAAGTGTGTGAGGAATGTACGCGACTGTAACACTAGAAGATAGTAATCCACTTCGCATGTCCGGTTTTCGTAGCTGCAAGTAAACGGATGGATTTAAAAATCTCACTTGTATACCCCAACATTTCTCAGTTAGGCTTCTGACGTCGTGCAGGTGGTCAGAAGGAGCGGCAAAATGTGCCCGTGACAAAGTCGCTGCAACTTTCGCTTTGTCCTCGATGCAACAGGATAAAAGAGTTTATGTCTCACCTTTGACACGGAGATTTCTACGGCGCGACCGGGTATCAAGGGGTTACTCCGCGCGAGCCAGCGGAGAAGAAAAGTGTTGCGCGACGAGTGGTCTTATTTCATTCGTCGATTTCAAACGGACGTAGTGACCGCTGGCCAACCGACATCACAGAATCTTTTATTGGCTAGAGTAGAAGAAATGAGAGCACACGTGTGGGGGCATCCTCTCACGGGTGTCAAGATGAGGACTGACACTTATAAAATGCGCGACAATGATCAAAAGTATCAAGAAAATGAAAATAGGGCGTGTACAAAAACATAGGTAGGCAAAGCGCTTACATTGACAGACCGGTTGACCGACAAATTCAAATAAACTCATCACATGCTATGAACAGGTTTCCTCAATGTGTGTCCTATCCATTACAAGCGTCTTCTTCTCATTTCTTGTTCCACTGGTACCTGCCAGGTTCTTGTTATCAATTCCACATTGATGACCTCCGACTGCCTTAGCATACTTATTATACAGTTTCCGGATTGAAAGCATTTTCTCATTATCCCTAGCAAGCATGTGCAAAATTTATTTTCATCCTTATTATCTAAATTCTAAAATGATAGTCACAAAAACAACACTGATTATTAAGCTTGATTAATCTTGATCTTACTTTCTCTCGTACTTAGAACAGAGTTATCAAGAGGGGCAATTTTAAAT
This sequence comes from Oreohelix idahoensis, assembly GCA_024509875.1. Taxonomy (NCBI): domain Eukaryota; kingdom Metazoa; phylum Mollusca; class Gastropoda; order Stylommatophora; family Oreohelicidae; genus Oreohelix; species Oreohelix idahoensis. Next base: position 234,075 of record JAMPIV010015454.1, read on the forward strand.
GCACACCCTTGCCGGATCGTAGACACGTTCGTCATGTTAGCCAACTTCTAGTCACATTAACACGCATTTCTGTCACATCCAGTTTTAATGAAGCTTCCATTTCTTATATAAATAGCCTCGTTAAATTTAATTACATTGCAAATAAATGATTTTTAAAAGCAGTTCTTGGCGACCATCGTATATATATATATATATATATATATATATATATATATATATATATATATATATATATATATATATATATATATATATATATATATATATATATATATATATATATATATATATATATATATATATATATATATATATTACATGCACAGTCTTATTATAATTTTTTACTTTTTATTATAGTAAGAAACTCCTCCTCCTTCTTCTCTTCGTGTTTTTCTTCCTGTTTCTCTTTTTTCTTTTTCTCATTCTACCTTCATCTTCTGTTTTCTACTTCCGTCCTTCCTTACTTCTTCTTCTTCTACTATTTACAAAACGCAGCATGAGGGGCACTATTTCAACACTACTTCATCCTCGCACTCGACAGCTGCAGCCACCACCCACTCGACAGTGCGAAATACGCCATCCTCTTGTGATCAACGATTGACAAAAGCTACCTTGAGGGACATCGCCAAGTTCCTCATGTCAAATTCGTAAACGTCCAGTTCAACGATTATTGGTTTATTGGAGAATCAACCTTCTCTAATAACAAAAAGGTACTTCCCCAGCAATAGTACCCAACAAGTACTCACACTTCATAGTACTACCCCTCGTTCCCCATCATCTAAAGTCACTAGTATCCATATTTTTTTTTTTTGGTAGGAAATTTTATTTTTTTAGAAAGATGTCAGCCTCAGTCAAGATCCTGCTGGTGATACTGACGATATTGACAGTTATGACGTCTGCAACACCCACACATACTAACAAGTTATTATGGCGTGACACCACTGTGTTTTAATGTTATATAATTATTTAAGATTCTTAGTCGACATGGACTGTCATTAGGACTACATCTTTTACACCGCTATGTCAAGAAATTGAAGAACTTTCGCAAACATTCGCAGATCTACAACACTATGTTATCCAGGTTAAACAGAACTTTAAATTATCTCAGTTCTCTAGTTATAAAAATTTTTTTTTTGCAAGTGTTAGGTACGAAATCTTTATGATTAGAAGAGTTCCCACTGTACAAATTACACCACGTTTGCCTATGAAAATCGTTATAACAGGACTTATGCTTTACAACAGTTTTTATTTTTTTGTTTTTTTCCCTTCTTGATGAATTTAATGACAAAAGCAAACATACTATAAGCACACACATAGTTTTCCTTTGTGACACACGAGAGTTTCTTTTTTGAATGTGTTAACTCACCGCTTTCCTTTTGTGTTATGGAAAGACCGTTTTATAATGTTCAATCGCATCGAGAATGTATATATTTTGGCGATTTTTTTAATGATGCTATTACGACAAAAACCATTTGAACTAGAACTACGACCCTTTCTCACAGATATGACAAATCAGACGTCAAATTTATTCTTCCCTACACATCTAAACGCCTGTCCATCTCCTGTCACCTTCTCCGACATGCTCCATCACAGACGGAGCGTTTCTAAATCGACGCCCCGTTCCGAGCATTCCCCACTATTCAACAGGAATTTACCTATGTTAACGTGTCTATCAAATTCTATAAATACTTCTTCGCATTCATGAGTCCAGTGAGACACACCAGAGGTCATGACCCGACACACTAGAGTGTCAGGACTATTGATTTTGCCTAGCATAATTGGTGTTATGAATTTTAAGCGGTTTAGTGTATAAATACCACGTGTACAAGAAGATTAGATGTCCACAGCGGACATCGGTAAAAGATAATGAGGACATTGTTACCCCCCCCCCCTGACACAGCTAACGCCCCTAAGACCCCCGAGTACATTCCCATGACTGACATTCGTTCCCCTCCCACGGTGATAAACCCTACTCCGTCATTTATAGAAATAAACATCACAAATTGATGTACCTGTATTTTGCTGACCATTTGTCACGTTGTAAGTGGATCGCTACAGTATATTTTCTTGACAAATTGTTGTCCATTATACCTTGTATTGAGAAATAAACATCACATATTGATGTACCTGTATTTTCCTGACCATTTGTCACGTTGTAAGCGGAACGCTACAGTATATTTTCTTGATAAATTGTTGTCCATTATACCTTGCATTGAGAAATAAACATCACATATTGATGTACCTGTATTTTCCTGACCATTTGTCACGTTGTAAGCGGAACGCTACAGTATATTTTCTTGACAAATTGTTGTCCATTATTATGAACTTGCATTTGTATGCAGATTTTATATTTGATTGACGAACCTATAAACAGTTTGGTACTTGGTTCAGGGTAATTGAGATAGTTCATACTCCAACACCCGATAGTTATTTGTATCGGTATAGTTATCCTCCCTCATAGTAACGACCATTACATAAGTTTGAGATTAGAGACACTTTTTAATAAATACTTTGTAACTCCATGTAACCAGATTAATAATGCTATATTTATATTGTGCGACGAACACATAGACAGTTCACCAAACTTGTCCAGATTTTTGGTGTTTAAGACCCATATACATCCTGGTAAATCACTACCCGCAGTGGCAGGATAGGGGTCGCCTGTACCATATGATTGTATTATATTTACCACGTTCTATATTGACAGTTACCAGAGCGTACAGCTCCAGTTCATATTTTTTTAACAATAAATTTATAGATTAACATTGCCATGTATGTATATTCCCATGTCATTATATATATATATATATATATATATATATAAAAATATATATATATATATATATATATATATATATATATATATATATATATATACGAGCTCGTATATTACATTTTTTTTGCGTCCCACGGTCTGATGTTTGACCATTAGTTCTATGCTGTTAGGCTGATGTTCGTCGCAGATACTACATTTAAGATTGTTCAATACTTAATGAATATTAGTCAATTCTGTTAAATATTGCCAAAGTATTTTTTTTGTTTTGTTTTTATTTGTGTTGTTTGCACAACCCATGAAATTCGTATGCGATTATTTTTAAAAAAATGTTATCATTAAGTATGTTATCATTATGGTGATGACTAACGCACAGCGTTGTTCATATTGATATTGTTAAGAAGTAGTGTACATCAATACTGTTCAATGGCGAAGTGTATTAACAAATTTTATGTATCCCCTGTTTTAAGCATTATAAATATACTGGGATCCCTCGTTTTACGAGCAAAATTAAAAAAAATTTTTTTTCTCTCTAAGAGACTCTACCAATAGGTTATCGTTTATAACAGTTACTAGCATGAGGTACTTAGTTGATAGTACGCAAATGTCTCCCTCTGGGATACATTTGTGTAGCCAGGGACGTATGTGACCGCTTAGCCTTTCACGCTAGCATTATCCCTCCTACTTCCACGCTATTCATTTATATGTGCTATAATATGCTACATGTAAGAATGACAGACCTTAAAAGCAAATAAGACGTTTTTACACAAAACGCAGCATTCATTCAAAGTTCAGTTGGCAGTTACTGCTCTGACAGGGCAAACGTAGGTCAGTCCCAGATAATAATGAATGGGTTTTATAAGCGCGAAAGTGGGAAATGAATGTTTGTGTGATCTGGTTTTTTTTAAAATCCAATTGTTAAGTTGGAAAAGATCACACATGTAAAAAAAAGTCGAAATAACAGAATGTCGTGTGCAAAAAGGTCGAAAAGCTGAGGAAAGGAGTGCAAATGTAGATTATTTTACCGTGTGAAAAAAGGACGGGTCGTGTGAAAAAAGGCGGGAAAAAAGAAGAAATAGTATAAATAGAAGAGTTGTGGGCGATAGGCAGAGATTTCAGGATTTATGATTCTAATGAAACCATAACTTTAGACTAGAGGATTTTTCCAGATAGCGTTAGGTGAACTTTGTCTTTGAGGATACCAAGACAAGTTTTTGAGTAGACAAATCAGTATATTATTCTATTTGGATATACATATATTATTCTATTTGGATATACATATATTATTCAGTTGGATTACATATTTTTTCATCTTGGATAACCAATCATCATTGTGAAATTTACAGTGTTTGTCTAATGACATCAATAAACTCTAATTGAATTTTTCTACATTGCTGTTTGTGGAACTTTACAGTAATTTCTTTTGGATATACGTTGTTATGCTGAAACTTTTTTGCGTATCAACAAACTTAAAGGGAAGAACATTCCTGGGTTGAAAAAAATAACAAAAGGTCAAGTATCACCATCTCTGGCGGAAGGCCAGTTAGCACTTGAACCACCACAACATATGAAGGATTAACTCTGACTAAATAAAATCAATATAACTACTAGTGCTGTATAAACATACACGGCCACAGCTTGTACCATGTCGCTTCACAATCTCATGTCCCCTGTACTGTTTATTAAAACAGTTGTTGATTTATTTCCAGCCCACAATGCCACACTGTCCAGTAGACAACTGATCTCTTTGTCATTCTCTATGTAATTTTCCTTCTGTCTTTCCTGTTGTCACAAACTATATCAGCTTTCGTCTTGTCGTAATATGCCCAAATAAAGTTGATTGCTTCTGTTTAAGGTGAATAGTGACCTTCTTTTGCGCACTGGTTCCTTTCAGGACGACCTGTTAGACAAAAACTGACTATTTCTCGCAACATCTCGTGGGGTCAAAAGAGTCATAACTATTGTCCGTTAAATTAACTCGCCTTTCCATGCCTTCCTCATCAATTTCATTTCTGTCTCCATTTCTCTTCTCCGTGTGTGTCACATAATTTTTGGGTCGATCTCTTCTCCTCTCCGGAAGTAGTCAGTCACATTTGTTGTGAGTACTGATTACGTGCAATTTCCATGGTCGGCAAATTTCTTTCTCTGCTATCAAGCAGAATTTAGCTATTTTCTAACCATCTTACACCCCTTTCAGTAATAATTCTTCTTGTCTGTTTACCTGACCATCCCTGCTGAGAGAGTAGACAGGTGATGCAATATTGACCGACAGTCATATTGGTAAAATTCTCGTGTACCAAACCTGGGTCGCACCGAATTAGCACGACGTACGCCCAGACAGTTTAATTAGAGCTGATATGGCGATTGGGATTCCCTAATTACTGTTGAGAAGAGTCACAGCCCGGATGGTTACACGAGGGTCAGTGTTTGCACAAGGACCGGGAGATAAATTACCCGTCTGCAGACATATTACAGACATACAACTGGAAGACGGAATGAGGTAATAGCATCCGGATATAAGTATTACGAAGATATTACTTGAGATCAAAGTAAGAAGTTATTTGTAATCACTGACGAGAATATTCGGAGGTTTCACGTCCATATTTCGGAGACGTGATCTTTTCTATAACACTCCTATGAGGAAATTATTTGAATAGATGCCATCAAACAACGCATGATTGCAACTATTGGCCGGCCACCGCCTTGAGATGTAAACATAACAAACTTTATGATTGGGGCCTGGTCTAATAGTAAACAACACGTGCAAGGAACGAAAGGGACAATATAACCAGACCCTTTAGTTGGTTTAAAGCACTGTGAAAATTCACCTTGCGTCAAGAAGACAACCAGACCTTGCCAGAGTTAAGAATAGCAGCAGATTTCATTTACCAGACCGGTCCTTGTTTGAGCATCGCGAGGAAAACTCTACCATTTTAACACGAAAACCAGAATATAAGGAAACTGTAACACAAAGTCAAAGTGGGAACTTATTGCTCAAATAACAACATCCCAGATCACATGTAAGAGGCATCGTCAAGCTGCCTTAAACTATTTCTCTGAGCCAGCAATTTGTGAGCCTAAAGATTGGCGTAAGTTGTACATTTTATATTCTATATTTTGCATTATTAACATGTATATACTGACATGCGAATATTAATATGTGAAAATTGCTAGTGGATGTCCAAGTCATTTGAGGCTGGCAACCTCTGCATATAGAATGATGATTTCAGGAACCACCACTGCCAGGGCTGGTGACTGCTTTATTGCGAGTTTTTTAACAGAGAACCAAAAGCAGAAGTAGTCCCAAGTTTCATATGGAGCAGTGGTAGAAGCATCTTTATCCTTCTATCTACAACTCTGCCAAGAGTAATCTTGTATGAAGGTAGACACCTTTAAAGACCCACAGTACTCTTGCGTTTTTGCCACCGTTGGACCACTACTGCAGAGCTAAGGGGAAGCAACCCGTGACAGTGTGTTTTAGGTCTACCTCTGCTTCATTTACCCAGGGAATTCCAGAACTATGACTACCTGGTAATGCGGTCAATAGGTTTCCTCAGTGTTTATTTTATCCATCACCTCAATAATTCTAAAAAATATCGAAATAAAGGTCTATTTCAATGAATGCTCACTTGCAATTTTCTGAATACCATTGCCGAATGGGCTCACTTGAGCGTTTCTATATTTGGCAGCAACGTTTCATTATGTAATAACAGGTGTCACCATGGAGTTTGCCCAAGCATTATTCATGCTATTGTTAAGGTGAGATAAACAGTTGGGACAGCTCACAAGAGAAAATAATGAATGAACATAATAATATTGCTAACTGACAACGGTTAAGAATACCGGTTCATGTTAACTAATAGTGAGTGATTATCTTGAGTTGTAAATAGAAAGTTCGAGAACAAGAAAAAAAAAGGCTTGACCAATAAATTTAAGTAAAAAGATTTGGGTCAGCGAATCAGAAGAGTGGCAAGAAAACACACCACGAAAAATGACCAGAGGTCATTACAGGCAGTCCTGAGTTGTGCTTCAGGAAGAAGGTGTGATCGCTGTGCGGAAAAGATGGATCTTCTGTGGTTTTACAGATAGGGTTTATGTGAATATGTTTAAATGTCCAGCCATCACTAGCCAGTGTTATTCTATCGGGAGATAGTTTGATTTGAATCTGTGGTTCATAGTTAAGGTGTATTTCTGAAAGGAGATTAGCGTTTATGCTGTGTTTTTTGTAAGTATTGAACTTTGATTATATTTTGCACAGAGTAGAATTTTGTTTACAGGAGAATCTTGCAGAAGCACGATTTGCCAGTTCATTACCAGAACTTTACGACTATGTACCAAGAAAAACGGATGGTTATAACGACTATGTGTAAAGTAACCAAAAGGCTGTAAACATTTGAAGGAAACTAGAGATATTATACCTTGTAGAGGAGCCATATTGAACAAGGTTTGAAGTATCCAGAATTGCATATGATTTTCAAGAAAAAGTGAATGTCGACTTTTATAGAAGAACTTCAAATATGCTCTCTCACATGTAAGTATCAGAAGGGTGTACATACAATTATTTATGCATGAGATGAATTTTGTTGCTAGGAGCAGTTATAGAGACCTGTCTAACCAGTTCGTCGAGGAAGATATTTAAGTAACAAATCAAGTATGGAATGCTAATAAAGAGCATTGGTATATGAGGAAATAGGAGCAGGTTTTGGGAAGACTAAGGAAGTCTACAGGAGAAAAGAATAAGTTAAAGAGGAATACGGAAGTTGCAAGACATAGAATTCATGTATGAGTTAACAGGAAGTACAAAGACCCAGTAAAGCCCTCTATGCGAACTCTATCATTTGAATAACTCATTATATGTGTTGTTTTATTAAGTTATTAAAAATTTTGAAGGATCAGAACGAATTTGATTCCATCTTTATGAGTTGCTGATTGTATGCCATGTACATTTAAACTACCACTATACGAAGTCACTATTAACATCAAAGAAGGAACAGAACGAACCTGAAGTATACAAGAAAAGGATTAGAGTATCATCCAGGAATTTCACCTCTGGCGGGGATGGCCAGTAATGATATCAACTAAATAACTTGGAAGATAAAAAGGAGAGACTGTAAACTTGAATTACGTCACTATGCCTGCTGTCGTGAAACGACTCTCCCCGACTTCTTTCTTCTGTCTATTATTTTTTTCCCTCTACAAATTTCTCCTATCATTTGACAAGAAACCAAAAGTCTCTCTCTCTCTCGCTAGTCTTAGATTTAACAGTATTTCACTAGCTGAATTCTCACGGCAAAAGGTAATAAATTATTCCCCCACCAGCGAAAGTCGAAGGTGGAACACGGTACAACGATTCGAACAGGAAGTCGACCGTCTTTGTTGTTCACGAAATGGACGCATGTAAAACAGCCGGCAACGATGAACGAACGCTAGGGCGAGTTGAAAAGAAGGTAACTTAATACCCCTGGGACCAGAAGATGTATTTGCAACAATGCCACCCAAATCACAGCCCACCCCTGCCCGGGAACCAGCTGGAATTTTGGGAGGGAATTTTAAGAAGGCATTCTTCTTGTAACCATCATTCGGAGCAGACAGACTCTGGGCCCAAGTGGGCATTTCATGTTGCGAAATAGTTGTAGTGAATTCGTTGAGCGAATCCACCCAGGTTGCGGTTACGAGGTACTAACCCAGGTTGCGGTTACAAAGCAAAAAACTCAGGTTGCGGTTACCCAGTACTAAACCAGGTTGTGGTTACCAGATACCTAAACCAGGTCCAGGGTACAAACCAGGGTACAAGTCCATGGTACCAAAGATTACCCTTACCCACCATACCCTATCAAATAGGTTACCATACCAAACCACATCCTGTCACCCAGTAACCATACCACACATCCCATAAGCAGAAGAGGTATTCAGCAGAGGTGACTTACCCCATCCTTATCTGTGATGTGCACTGAGTCCAGGGAGGCAAACTCTGACACCCTCTGAACCCATTAACTGTTATGAGACCAACCTGCTGGGGCAGACCAAACCAAGAGAGTCCGAACCAAAATCATCTCCGCAGCTACTACAGGCCTTCGGAGAGTTGAGTATAATACCTACCAGCAACACTACCATAGAAAAGATCCCTGGTCCAAGTGATGACCACACTAGTTGATTTTTTTTTAATAAACAGTAGAGCTAAACTATTTTTCATATTTATATGTATAATAACAAATGTAAGATTCCATACCCTTTTATCCTACTTTACATAACAGAGTCTGTTGTTATTTTTCTTGTTAACTTTATTTGGGTTGTATTTTGTTTTAAATATAATCTACACCCTGGGGGCTCAGCCATAATTCAGTTAACTTCTATTGGGTCGGGATATTTTAAATGTGGCTGGACACCAAATCTCTTTCTCAACCTTATGTGCTTTACACAGTCCTTTTTGTAGGATTCCTGAGGAAGAATTTATCGTCCAGAAAATATCCTGTTTAGGTACCAGAATTCTCTTTTAAGTAAATTTCTAGTACACTATTTCCCGAGGAGAGGCAGTTCTATTATAAACTCGGAAGCTATCAATAAGACATTATTATCTTTATTCTTCCATTCCATCCAAGCTGACCTATCTCCTCAAATCTCCTCGCGACAACTGGGACGCTCGTGTCCGGGATTAACTCTTATTTCATATTTAGACACTTGTCTGAGATATGAAAACTCTTTATCTTTCCTAGACCACTACTGCTGTAGGTACTTGTCACTTATTGGTGTCCAGGTCTAGGATTAGATTAAAGAGGGGACATATAAATTACCCTAGACTAAAATACATATAAATTTTTTTGTAAGACACACAGATTTTAAGTTTTGTTATGAGAACTCTTCTTGGTGGTACTGCTGGAAATTAGTTACCTATTGTTAACTAATTTTTAATTTGATGGTTATATAAGGCTGGTTTGATTTAATATATGATTTTGTAATACTTTAGTATAGTTAAGACTATTGAAAGTATTTTTGCCTTAATTATTGTTTGTGAGTTAGAGATCTCATACTCGCTCAACGAACCACTACGGATATAATGGAAGAATCTGTAGAGTTGAATGAGTGGAGAACATTCTGGACAGAGTTAGCCATTGAGTGTGAACTCTCCGGAGAAGAACTGGATACTTTTGTTTCACAAAAGATGGAAAAATGCAGGATGAGAGAAGCAGAAAGGAAGAAATGGAGAGCAAAATACACGGAAGAGAATGTGGAACATGAGAGACAAAGACAAGAAAAATCCCTCCAGTGTAAGGAAGAACTGGAAACTAAGTTTCAACCTACAAATATGGAATCCAGGGATAAACTTGAATCTAGGAATACTCATCATGCCACTCCTTTGCCAGTTGCATCACCATCTTCAGTGGTAAATATAACTGCACCACATGAAGCCAAGTCTATGTCTCAGAATTCAGGCTCAGACAGAGCAGAGGTACGGATGTCTAAACAGAGACTTCTAGACCATCCTGAAAACAAGATTGAGCACAGCGGTGCTAATAATCTGAAGAGACCTTCCTCATCCTCAGCAAAAACTCACAACAGGCATATCGAAAATTACCGCACCAACAACCTGGTAAATAGGATTGCTCAACCAAATAGGATCACTCAACGGAAAAGGATTACGCAACCCTATGGGAAGGGAAGGGATGTTCTTGAACATCACCTGTCGGCCAACTTACATCAGTTAGACTGTATGCGCCGAGACCCAATCCCACAGACTTCATACAAAGCTAAGGTCCCTACCATGGATGGGAACTTGACGAAAGCCCGGAGTGGATACAGGGATTCTCAAAATGTGGAGACTGCCACAGTAAATGGAGAACAAATCACCTGTTTGTATTATCAAGGTCTTGGGTGTGATGCCCTTGTCTCAGCCTCTGTCATCGACCTTGATCAAGTCACCGAAGAGGATGTTGAGGTAACAGCACCCATGATAATCAACAGAAGGATGATTTTGCCTTTAGCTTATGTAGAAGTTAGGTCGAACTTTGTAAACGGCAAAGTAAAGGCCGCAATATTAGATGAACGAATTTACCCCATACCTCAAGGAGGGAAATATATCATCTTAGGAGACTCAGCACGATCCAGAGATGGCGTGACTGAACAGGCTATGTAGACTCCAATGCCTAACTCATCTTCCAACATTTTCACTGAAAAGTTGGAAGAGTGCAAAGGGATTGACCACCCCAGTGCACTTAATTCTGAACAAGTTTTGATAGTCTCACCCACTATCTGCATGCAGAAAGTGAAGCCGGGCCAGAATTTCTTGGTACCTGGTGAGATGAAACATGTTTCAGAAATATCTTCCTTTAACATGGGAGAAGCAGCTGTAGAGGAACAGGACCCTCAAGCACTAAGACTTCACTCAGTTCCGATAACCTCACCCACTCTCTGGGATCAGAAAGTGAAGAAGGTCCAAATTTCCTTGGTACCTGGTGGGAGGAAATATGTTTCAGGAATATCTTCCTTTAATACGGGAGAAATGGCTAAAGAGGAACATGAGCCTCAAGCACTTAGTCTTCAGTCAATTCCGATAACCTCACCCACTCTCTGGGATCAGAAAGTGAAGAAGGTCCAAATTTCCTTGGTACCTGGTGGGCAGGAACAACTGGTAGACTTATCTTTCTCTGTCACTGGAGAAACAGGGATAGAAGATCATACACGCTCTCATACCTGGGTAGATAGGTATGTGTCCTTAGACAGGTCAAGCAATATGACTAAAATAAGGTTGTGTATGAGGCTGGCAACCTCATCACGCAAAACTATTTGCTATAGATCCAATTGTAAGCAGAGTGTAGGCTTTAGGGCAAGCTCTTTGCCAGGAGGCAAGCTTCAATGGAGGATCCAGAAGGGAGAAAAGAAGAGAGGTATATTTTTGCGAGCAGGCTTGCTCAACCCGCCTCAACTACTTCTTGAAGAGGAAACGGATAGCCATGTGTGGATTACAGGCATACCATTCGACAGAGGAAAAAGAGGAAATATTTGGATTGAAAAATGGAGGACACGATACATGAATGTAGTGTCCGACATAAGAGAAGAGTCGGCTCGAACTTAGTTGGCCGTTGGCCGAACTTTCAAAAGGGGGCTTATGTCGTGAAACGACTCTCCCCGACTTCTTTCTTCTGTCTATTATTTTTTTTCCCTCTACAAATTTCTCCTATCATTTGACAAGAAACCAAAAGTCTCTCTCTCTCTCTCTCGCTAGTCTTAGATTTAACAGTATTTCACTAGCTGAATTCTCACGGCAAAAGGTAATAAATTATTCCCCCACCAGCGAAAGTCGAAGGTGGAACACGGTACAACGATTCGAACAGGAAGTCGACCGTCTTTGTTGTTCACGAACTGGACGCATGTAAAACAGCCGGCAACGATGAACGAACGCTAGGGCGAGTTGAAAAGAAGGTAACTTAATACCCCTGGGACCAGAAGATGTATTTGCAACAATGCCACCCAAATCACAGCCCACCCCTGCCCGGGAACCAGCTGGAATTTTGGGAGGGAATTTTAAGAAGGCATTCTTCTTGTAACCATCATTCGGAGCAGACAGACTCTGGGCCCAAGTGGGCATTTCATGTGGCGAAATAGTTGTAGTGAATTCGTTGAGCGAATTCACCCAGGTTGCGGTTACGAGGTACTAACCCAAGTTGCGGTTACAAAGCAAAAACTCAGGTTGCGGTTACCCAGTACTAAACCAGGTTGTGGTTACCAGATACCTAAACCAGGTCCAGGGTACAAACCAGGGTACAAGTCCATGGTACCAAAGATTACCCTTACCCACCATACCCTATCAAATAGGTTACCATACCAAACCACATCCTGTCACCCAGTAACCATACCACACATCCCATAAGCAGAAGAGGTATTCAGCAGAGGTGACTTACCCCATCCTTATCTGTGATGTGCACTGAGTCCAGGGAGGCAAACTCTGACACCCTCTGAACCCATTAACTGTTATGAGACCAACCTGCTGGGGCAGACCAAACCAAGAGAGTCCGAACCAAAATCATCTCCGCAGCTACTACAGGCCTTCGGAGAGTTGAGTATAATACCTACCAGCAACACTACCATAGAAAAGATCTCTGGTCCAAGTGATGACCACACTAGTTGATTTTTTTTTAATAAACAGTAGAGCTAAACTATTTTTCATATTTATATGTATAATAACAAATGTAAGATTCCATACCCTTTTATCCTACTTTACATAACAGAGTCTGTTGTTATTTTTCTTGTTAACTTTATTTGGGTTGTATTTTGTTTTAAATATAATCTACACCCTGGGGGCTCAGCCATAATTCAATTAACTTCTATTGGGTCGGGATATTTTAAATGTGGCTGGACACCAAATCTCTTTCTCAACCTTATGTGCTTTACACAGTCCTTTTTGTAGGATTCCTGAGGAAGAATTTATCGTCCAGAAAATATCCTGTTTAGGTACCAGAATTCTCTTTTAAGTAAATTTCTAGTACACTATTTCCCGAGGAGAGGCAGTTCTATTATAAACTCGGAAGCTATCAATAAGACATTATTATCTTTATTCTTCCATTCCATCCAAGCTGACCTATCTCCTCAAATCTCCTCGCGACACCTGCCATCTGCCACCTAGTGAGATAACACACAGTAACCAGTAACAGCAGCGCGGTTACACAGGTAGTATATTTCAGACATTCATGGCCATTCATTTTTTTTTAAATACAGGGATCCCACATTTTATTGTGCACTGGGTCCAAAATGCCTTACCAGGCTCTGTATATATGAAGAAACGCATACAGCGTTCGCCAGTACTTCATGTGGGAAAACTCTATGGATATATCAGCAACCTGAGGCAAACAGCTGTTTTTTTCAAATTGACTTCTGAGGGTGTTCTAGGAGAGAGAAATAACCATGACATTTGTACCATGTGGATTAGTATCACTTTCGTGTGAGGTCACATCAGAACAAGTGCAACACTCACCAATCTCAGCACACACATTGTTATTCACCGATCTCCATATACATGCGCCACCTCGAAGCTTACCAGTTTCTATACAAATAATTGCGACATTTATCAATTTCCGCAGATGGAGTTATAAATAATACCTCTCAATTACCACGGCGTTATAATAACACTTCTCAATTTCAGCACACACAGTTATAATAACACATCTCATTTTCCGTACAAGCAATCAAAATACCAATTTGTGTACGTTCATGAGCTTCATGCAGTGTTGCTTAACCTCTATCCGTAGATAGGAACATTTTAGTTATACCGCTTATTTTTAAAAAAAAATGAAATTTAAAAAATGAATTCAATCTTTTTAATCGTGCTGTTGTGATTTACGCTCACACTGTATTATAATGTTCTATGAGTTAGGGAAGGAAAAGGCAGCGAAGAAGGAAACTAGTCACCTCACCTCTCGATGCTGGACCTAGTATAGTGAAGTCTGTAACAATTCATACCCCTATGGTAGTATCTGCAATGGGACTACATTTACCTTTGCACAAGGATGCGGTTAATGCTGCAATTTGCTCAGTCGCATGCAATTTGCGTCAAGGCATTAATAATGCGCTCTTGCAATGTTAATGCCTGTGGCTACCCCATCAGGTAGTTTGTCTCATTCACAACCCTCATTAGGCGCAGTTTTTCCTATTCTTTAGCTCATAACATTGAACCAGTGTGTTTGATATAGATACTGCTGTTTTGTTTTCTCGTTAAGAGAAATTCGCGAAAAAATTTTGTAAAGAAAATCTTTATAATACCGGTACATCTGGTTTTTATAATAGTTTATTGTAAGACCAACATCACTACGTTAGCTGTATTTCAAATGTGTTTACATGAGCCGCAGTGGGTCATCGCCACCACAGAGGTTAAAGGTTACTAGGTCTATTTGCGTGTCGTCTGCTGAAAATAACAAAGGGGTATCAGGACAGGGAAAGACAATCACTGTAACTTACTGAGAAAGAGCTAATTAGAGGAGAGATGAAAAGAAACGAACCAACCGTGGTTAAGAAATCTTGATTTAGTTCACGATGACGATAAGAGCATAGTTAGGCTTCATAGGGTAAATATATATTTAACCTTCTGAAGTAAGAATATAGTTTGTACGTACTATTTAAAAGTGATTTGGAAATTAATAGACAATTTGTGACATTTGCTAACAATGGGCACTGTCGACACAAATACAGTAGAACTCCATTTATCCGAACCCCATGGGACCGAACATCGTTCGGATAATCAAATGTTCGGATAATTGGATTACATAATGTATCGAGTACATGTACACATATTTCTAAAAATAATTAACCATCACAAGGAAAATACACTATAAAACATATTTACTTGTACTGTAATAATAATACCCACACTGTATTAGATTACTGTATCACCAAAATCTGTCATTACACTGCAGTGCATGTACTACTTGTATTAATTTTTTTTTTTAAGAAAGAGAAATGTTTTCAAAATAACATTACAAACGATTCAAAACCAGGCGCAACTTACGTATACATGTACTTGCACAGATGTAGCCCACTATTTAAAATAATGAGAATCCTCTTTTGCACCAAACTGGATAGTCTCCTTTTGGTTCTTAAGTCCCGCATTCTCTTCAACAGCAGAAGCTGTGTAGGACAGCTGTCATCTTCTTGCTCGTACCAAGCCATCGCTGATTCTAGTGCTATAAAGGCCTCTTCAGGACTTGGTCGACGTTTTGGGTTTTCTTCATAATCTACAAGTACATCATGTACTTCTGAGGAGTCTTCGTCATCGGTCACTACATGTATTTGGTTTTCTTTTTGCACAAAAGACAAAATTTCTTCGTCATTCAAAAACTGAAAACCAGAATCATTATCATCTTCTAGCCACATGTGGGCATCATCTTTGTCACAGTCCGAAAATCCGGGCATTGAAACAGTTCCACAACTTCATTTATACAATCATCATTTGTGTCCACTGCAGTAGTTTCATTTCCTCCTTTTTTCCCAAGCAATCTATTCCAAGCCTTGTTGAGATTATCTTGTGACAGGGTGGTCCAAGCATCAGCTAACATATAGCAGCAGTCTTTGAGATTAAGCTTTTTGGAAAACGCCACCACACTTTCTTCATCTTCAGCCAACAATAAACGATGCAGGACTTCCTTCTTGTACATCTTTTTAAGCTTTGCTATAACACCCTGATCCATTGGTTGAATCAGTGCTGTTACATTGGGAGGCAGAAAAATTACTTTAAAATTTGCATCAACTGCATTCAATGTATCCGTCTCTGGATGAGATGGTGCATTGTCCAGTAGAAGAATTACTTTTCCAGTTTTCTTTTCTTGTTCTCTCAACCTCTTCACATTTGGGATGAACTGATTTGTATACCAATCAAGAAATATTTCACTATTCATCCAAGCACTCTTCTGTGCTTTGTAGCACAATGGGAGACATGTCACATTCTTTAAACAACGTGGTTTTTTGGCTTTGTCGATCATTAGCACCGGTAAACGATGACTTCCACTGGCATTCGCGGCTACCAAAATTGTTACTCTCTCTTTGCACTTTTTAAACCCAGGGGCAGCTGCTTCGCGCTGAGATGCAAGTGATTTTTGAGGCAATGATTTCCAGTATAAGCCAGTCTCATCGGCATTATACACATCATCGAGTGAATAACCTTCTTCTTCCAAAAAAGCCAAGAATGTTTCTTTAAAATTTTCAGCGGCAGTTGCATCGCTAGATAAAGATTCCCCTTGAATCTCCAGTTCTCGTATGCCATGACGAGATTTAAAGTCAGGAGGACCGTCAAGTTGATTGTTGAACTGAAGTGCCTTTTCACACTATAGAGAGCCAGAGATAGGTTCCGATTTGCTTCTTCTTTGCAGACACCATATATACAAAGCCTCTTCCAATTTCAAATATTTCGCATTTCTCATGGTCTTACGTTTCTTCGACCCATTTTCACTCTCCAATTTCGATGCAAAACTCATAATTTTATCCTTTTTACTTTTGATGTCAGAGACGGTAGCTTTCCCAACATTGAAAATCCTCGCAAGTGAAGACACAGTTTCACCTTTTCCTAGTCTCTTGATAATTTCTGTTTTCGTTTCAATTGACAAAACATTGCGGTTCCTTTTATATGCTTTAGGCCTACTGGAAGATGCCATATCGCACAGAGAAATACTTGTACACCAAAATTATTCTGCTGTAGTAGCAGACACAATTATTTTATGTTGAACTGTCTGTTTAGCCAGTGTTCTGCCTAGAACGCAAACGTACACTGGATTGGTAAACCAGATATTAACTGACTTTATGATCTAACTGACTTCCTGTACGTAAGCGACCGACCATTAGCCCATCCCATCCTCTACAAATTGTTCGCACACATTTGAAGCTTGCCGCATGAAAAGATTCAGAAATGTAGTCTAACGTGACTGGTGGTGATTGATTTTTTTTTTTTTCTGGAAAAAGTGTTCGGATAATTGGATGTTCGGATAATTGGGGTTCGGATAAATGGAGTTCTACTGTATATACTGAAGGACATTAAAAACGCACCACTATTATATATACTGATGCCGAGAAGCTGGAAAAAAAAAAGTGTGGGAATGGATTTTCCCCGTGTTTGTCATGAGGTAGAGAGCGAATGGCTGCTGGAATGGAAAGTGCATGATTCAACCCACGGGTTTGTGTACAGACTACATGAAAACAATGAAAGTTACACATGCAACACGATTCCCAACAGCTATGACCCTGAAAATGTGTACGCGTTGTGGCAGTATACTCGGTATAAAAAGGCCGTTGAGACAAAACACCCAGTACATGTGCTTGAAATGCCACGACTATCTGAAAACGACCGCCAGCGAGCCATTGGTATGTTGGAGACCGGAATGAGCTCGCGGGCCATTGCCAGAAGGATGAATTGCCACCACAGCACTATTGTACGTCTCAATGAACGTTACGGAACCACTGGCAGTGCCCGGGATAGACTTCGGAGTGGCCAACCACGAGTTACTACCCCTGCGCA
Organism: Oreohelix idahoensis; assembly: GCA_024509875.1. Classification (NCBI taxonomy): domain Eukaryota; kingdom Metazoa; phylum Mollusca; class Gastropoda; order Stylommatophora; family Oreohelicidae; genus Oreohelix; species Oreohelix idahoensis. The sequence goes on from JAMPIV010015454.1 coordinate 251,837, forward strand.
AGATCGTCATATTGTGCTGAGTCACCTAAGGAATCGTTCTCTCCCATCAAGTCAAACAACAAGAGCAATAGTGGGTAGACGTGGGCAAGTCTCTCGAATGACAGTCATACGACGACTCAGAGATACCGGCCTTACTGCAAGACGATCTTATGTTGGGCCAAACTTGACTCACAGACATCGTCCGCAGCGCCTGCAATGGGCAGAGCAACATGTCAGATGGACAAGACTGCAGTGGAATGCTGTCCTATTCACAGACGAGAGCAGATTCAACATATCCTTTGCTGATGGACGTATGCAGATTTGGCGAAGGTGTGGAGAGCGCTTTGCAGATTGCTGTGTTCGTCAGCACAACCGATTTGGAGGTGGTAGTATTCTTTTCTTACTAGCAATAGACTGGGTTATGAGATCATCGACAACACACAACAGAAATGGAATCCAGTGGACTCTGACTAAGCAGTTGGATGATCTGGATTTTGCCGATGACTTGGCTCTTCTGTCCCATAACCGTAATCAGATGCAGGACAAATTGAAAACACTCGATGAGAAGTCACAGCAATTGGGTCTGAAAATACACAGGGAAAAGACAAAAATAATGAGAATAAATGCAGGTAATGATAACAGGGTTGAACTTGAAGAAACACCAATACAAGATGTAGAATCATACACATATCTTGGCAGCAATATAGACAAAGTTGGAGGGACAGACAGCGATATCAAAATAAGAATACAAAAGGCAAGAGGAGCTTTCATTGCATTGGGAAATATATGGAGATCAAGAGAAATCGGATCCAACACGAAAATAAGAATCTTCAACTCAAATGTGAAGTCAGTCCTATTGTATGGCTCTGAGACATGGAGAACAACAAAGACAAGAACCAAAAAAGCTACAGACTTTCATAAATGGGTGCTTGCGTAGAAATAGAGGGATTAAAATGGTATGACAAGGTTACCAACGTGGAACTGATGACAAGAACTAGACAAGTGCCAGTGGAACAAGAGATGAGAAGAAGACGATGGCGATGGATAGGACACACACTGAGGAAACCTGTTGATAGTATTACAAGGCAGTTTTTGTTCTGGAACCCCCAGGGCAAGAGAGGCAGAGGTAGACCAAGAAGCATATGGAGAAGAGAGCTGGAAACAGAGGTGAAAATGATGAGGAGAACGTGGAAAGAACTTGAGATGATGGCACGTGACAGGAGGACTTGGCATGTGTTTGTTGAAGGCCTATGCTCCTTTGGGAGTGGAGGGTTATGAATGAATATCGAGATGAGGTTCTGGATGCATTGGTTGCTCCTGCGTTCACAAATTATCCAGACTTGCAGCTTCTTCAGCAGGATAACGCACATGCGCATACCACATGCATTACGCAGCAATATCTACAGCAGCAGAACATTGTGACGATTGATTGGCCTGCCCTATCACCAGACATGTCCCCTATAGAACATCTGTGGGACGAGCTTGGATGCGGAGTCTACAGGCAAGGTTCTCCAGCTAATCTGCAACAGCTCGAAGCTGCTCTTACACGTGAATGGGACTTGATTCCCCGGAATTTCCTTCAGAGACTTGTGCGTTCCTTGCGGAGCCGCTGCCAAGCTTGTTTGCAAGCACACGATGGACATACCAGATACTGAGGATAGTGTGAATGAATTTTTTTATTGGTTGCATTTTTTGGTTTTCTCCCTTGCCTGCACAGAATGCAATGAATTTCATAACAATCAAATGTACAAATTAATGACCAGCATGGATTCATAGGAAAATGAATAAAGATTCCAAATTTGTAAACACTTATATTTACATTTCACACTCTGTTCCTGGATTATACAGGTGGTGCGTTGTTAATGTGCTTCAGTATATATTAGTACTGCAAAATTACATCTGTCATCCATTTCTTCTTTGTAGTCCCTTTTAGTGCCGGTACGATTTAGTTTTCTGTTTGGATTCCTTATTTTAAGGTAACATATTTCTCGGTGGCTTTAGGTTTCAGTCTACCCAGACGTAAATGGGTACCTGCCTCTGCTCTTGGGTTAAGGAAAGCAAAGGTAGCGAGGAAGGGAACTAGTCATGCCACCCCTCGAACCTGTACTTAGTGCAATGAAGTCTCTAACATTTCACTCCCCAACGTCAGTATCTGCTATGGGATTACCTGTTTATATTTCTCTCATGTTCGTAGCTGTTTTAAGTAAAGCTAAATCTGGCTTGACGTTTTTCGACGCTCTCTGTATTTTCTTTTGTTTTATTGTGGGTTTTCCCATAACCCTTAGATGGTAGCTGTTCCTGAATGCTCTTAGTGTAGTTTTTACAGGCACCAAACTGTTACTAAATGTCCTGTATACAGAATGAAGGCAATTTCTTCTTCTTCTTCTTCTTCTTCTTCTTCTTCTTCTTCTTCTTCTTCTTCTTCTTCTTCTTCTTCTTCTTCTTCTTCTTCTGCGTTCGCCCTGAAAAGGGCGTTGGTTGCGTTGTGTCGCTGTTTACAGCAAAGCTGCGATATCTGCGCCTTTCAGCCCAACACATCCGACTTCGGCACAGCATTTTTGGGACCGGGTTGCCTTCCCTCTGCGATCCCTACTCCTCAGCCAGACTGCAGTGATGCAGCCTGTTTCCAGGACCACCGCGTAGAGGTGGAGTACGGTCTTGGTCAGCAGCTCTGGTTCGCTGACCCTGACGCAGGCAGTCAAGCTATGGGTCGCGTACTGCATCTTCACTTTTGTTGCGTCTTGGGTCCCACATTTCTTCCCTGGGGTAATTTGGTGTCCAAATGCATCTAGATGTTGTCTAAACCGGATGCTACCTATTAAGTCATTTGGTTATTCATTTCTTTCCTCCATGTTCATTACGAACTTTTGTACTGAATTCTCTTGGTGCATGTGTTTTACGCATTAGCAGTGGGTCAAATCCGTGTCTCACTTGAGTATGTGGCAATGTTTCGTCTATACACATCCGTTATTGTGTAAGGCATATTAAATTTTAATTTAGCTTACAGTAGGCTGATGACGGTTTTGTATCACATGTAACACATGATGCTCCCAACCTGACGAGGTAGTTCCCCTGGAATCCCTATGAACGTCGTTCTCTTTTCTTGGAAGTTGTTTCAATCAATTAATACCGTACAGGAAATAAAACGACACCGGTTTCTTCTTGAACCCCACTGCGTTGTTCATGGGATTTTCCGCTAACCTTTGACTTAAAAGTCTAATCCACAAGGCAGGGGAACGCCATCATGCAACCGACTGTCACGTCATATAGTTTTACAGGTGTAAAAGCTTCCTTTTTCTCTCCCACCACTACAATTACCCCGCCTTGCTCTCAGTAACAATTACCTGTATTGGTCCGCTCCTGTTCGACATTCACATTTAACCTCTATACCTAGTCTGTCAACAAAACAAAAGTTCTTCTTTCATAAAATATCAAATTCCTAGTTGCAGTCTAGCTGTGTCTAGCTGTGTATTTTTATATACCGCAAGGTAAGGCCGTCCAAAGCAAATTACCAGCTGTAGCAGAATTGAAAAACACGCTTCGTTATTTGAAAGACAGAACGAACCGGGAAACCCTATGTGTGACGTAGCGTGATAAATATTTCTTGGGAGTACGTTTTTAGCCAGCCAATCAAAAGGCTGCACTAATTGGAAAGGTTCTACAGGGTAAAGCTAATTTGGCGATCTCTCTGTCACATTTTCTGGACGGAATTAAATTCGCTATGAGCACATGCGTTATTACAAAGGGTTGAAAGTTATTGAATTTCTTAGAGGACATATCTAGGTATGTACATTTCATAGAAATTTTGGAAGAATGACGTGGGTTGAGAGAAAATTGAGGTTAGGTTTAGTCTGCACATCGAAGACTTGCATGACGAAGGACTTTTAAATTATGTATAAATGTTATACCTTAACCAATTTCAATTTTAATTATATGGAAAGAAAGCTCTCAAATGGGGGAAACAAAAGGAGGAATACTAGAAAGGGATGGATAGAAGAGTGTAGTTGGACAGAGGAAAAGTTGGTATGGGAAATCGACAGTCGAAAGGCTGAAATCTACGAGGCCAAAACGCAACGAATCAATCAACGGTGTCCCTGAAATCTACGAGGACCAAAACGCAACGAACCAATCAACGGGGTCCCTTATGCATTCACGTCTATCTATAAATACAGAGCGCTTTATTCAAATCTACACAAAAAGCTGTGGCGTCTCCGTCTCGGTGCAGCGTGCTTTATGATAGAGGAACCACACTGCCAAGAATGTCAGGAAGAAAATGACACAGAGCACTACCTGATCCACTGGAAAAAGTAAGAACAACAAAGGCTTGAATTAAAAACTTACTATAGAAATCACTATATAGACATGACAGGGGATAAGGTTTTAAGTATAGATGCCCCAGGGAAAGCCCAATCAATACTTAAACGATATATACATAAAAGAAAGGAAAACATATAAGGTTAGGAACAATAACAATATTAACAACAGTAACAAAAATGATTCTTCAGAAAAGACTTTCAACCAAATATAAATTAAGCAACAAAAACTAACAAATCATTAAAAAACAGCAAAATTAGCAAACTTAATAACTACTCATAGGACAAGGAAAGACAACGAGGTAAAAAAAAAACCAACTAAAAAAGAACAAATACTAATACAAATTAAAACCAAGTGGAAAGGACAATAGTTATCTATATACAATACAAAACTGAAAATAAAATGACAAATACTAATCTAAATTAAAACCAGCTACTGCAAAAGACAATAGTTATTTCAATTTAATACAAAATTTGTAAATAAAATGACACTAAATACCACAATTATAACCAATTTTCAGATTGAACAGGGTAGACAAAGATGGAACGAGAAGAGGCAAAAATGGTCAGCTGTTAAGTGCCCGCTCTCCACCCATCACCGTTTCAAAACAACAACAACAAATTTACACACTAACACAAGGAAAGCCAAAGAGAAAGACTGCTGAAGAGAGAGAGCTGCCAAGGCTAATATGTTACCATATTGTATGCCGTGCAGAGAAACTTCACGAACACCAGTCTTTATCTGAGCTTATATTGATCTTAGAGGGAATGTAGCCTTACTGTAAATAATTGTGAAATTAATATCACTTCTTTTTCAGGTATTAGGTTAAGTGTTGAAGGTATTAGACATAATATTGTATGTGTTGAGTATGACTGATAAAGATTAAAACCGAATAATATAACCATAACAGTCCTTGTTAGGGCTAATACAATGACCTACCAGAAAGAACAGCACCTTTCATAGCTGACTTGGCATGGCATATGTGGAAGGCAAAGGTTGCATCATACTCGCGTGAAACATATTAAATTGATTATTTATGTATTGTATTTTTTTGAGAAAATGTTCAGCATGTAGACACCTAGCTTGTCTCTCTAATCTGAATCGTACTGAGCCATGTATCATTCACCACACATGCAACATCTGAGACACGCTCATTTCATATACATTAGGGGAGGTGGGAACTCCGCGACATAGCCTAGCCACTTGTTACTCCCTATTTGCAGGTTAAATTGTATCATTCAAATTGGAAGTCAAGTGTCAGTTCAGTCCAGCTGCCTGAAAACCTCACAGGAGCACAGTGGTGGAAACTGCACAAGATCCTTAGTCTCCTTCATTGTTTGGGTGGGCTATGGTGAAGACTATCAGCACTTGTGTTACAGTGTCATCACTACTCAAGAACGGAGTCTATTCACAAGATGAGTAAACATAGAGACATTTCCTGCTAAATAAGTGAGAAGTCATAGACAGTGACAGTGATCAGTCAAATTCAGTGACAGTGATCAGTTATAGTCAGGGACAGAGAGCAATTTTAGTCTGTGATGATAACCGATTCTAAAAGAGACATAGGCTAGAGTAACAGCACGTGGATACATTTTTCTAATACTAGTGGAAGATTCCAGATGAACTTTTATTAGTTTTATTTTATGATCATCTGATGTAAATATATTACCACAATCGTAATCAGCTTCCAACATTTACCATTGAGCACACAGGTAGATAGATATATATATATATATATAGAATATTGAAATTGTATTAACGGACATTACTTTTATAACTGTTGCAGTTGAGCTTTTTTGATATTTAATTACATATCACTGGGGGTTATATAGGGAAGAGGCATCTTATAATCTGAGGATTGTCGGTTAATATTATCTCATCCGTCTCCTTTTCCAGCTGGAATGAACTACCCGTTCAACAAACAGACATGCCGACTTATCACTGAGAGGATTGTGAGATGATTTGAAAGTACAAAATATCTGCTTGATGGAATGAAAAGAAAAGGGCCGACCGCGGAAATGCAAGTAATTTAGTACACAAGAAAAATGTAACTAAATACTGCCGTAGAAAAAAAGAGATGGACCCAATAATTCTGTGACAAAGACACTCACATTGACATTAGGAGTGGAGTTCATCTAGACGCCTCTAGAGAAGAGCCCTCATCACGAAAGATTCGACAACCAACTATTGCAGTACTCAGCAAGTTAAGTTTTTTTTGTGACAGGCGAAAGCGTCGGACAATAACCAACAGTCTCCAATTAAGTCTCGATGAAGACAATTTCTTAAACCCCCTATAATCATCTTCATCCATATTTATTTTAACTTGTTAAAGATTAATTGATTATTAAATTTGTTATATGTTATTTTACAAATTCATAGTTGATTCAGTTATTATAGATAGGAGAGCGCATGTATGATCGAGAGTCTTTAACATTGTTGTGTAACAATAGTAAATGAGAATAGTTTTGGTAGGGAATAGGAAGGTGTATGGGTTATTTATTGTTGTGAGCTTGTTGTGTTCACTAGTATGAATGCGTTATGCGTGATGTTTGGCAGAAAGAGATCTGGTTAGTGTTCTCGTGTTTTAGGTGTGAGTGAGTGAGCTAACAGTGAGTTGGCTGGGATAGCTAGAGTTTGGGGGAGTCAGCTGAGAGATTTGGATGTGTAAGGATGTGGTTTCAAGAAGCGTTGTAGAAATGGCAGAGGAGCCGTTTCTGTGTGATTCGGGCAGTTCTGTGATTTAGATTAAGTGCTCTAGATATATGATAGCTGTGAGAAATATTGGAGTAAGGGTGTGGGTGTAGAGGCGGTGATACACCACCCATGAGTTTCTGATTTATATTTGACCGACCAGAGGAGATTATTGTTGCTGTAGATGTACTGTGAATCTCATCACTTGTTTCGTCAAATAAATTGAGGTATTGTTATACACAGCGTGTTATTCGATGACTTACGCATGTGAAAGTATCAGTGTGTACTGTGTTGAAGTTTACCCTAGTAGAGCCTATGAATCCGGGCATACAGTGGGTGTTAAACATCAATCCTCTCCCCGCGTGTTTAAAAGTATCTTTTTTAAAATTTAAACTCGTGACCTCTTTCAAATATGTCAGTAATACTTCCGATTGCACTTATGCAAACTCACAAACACATCTGTGAACTCATCTCTTGGCTAATACCTTTACCACCATAATCTCCCCACACGGGTTATCTGCGTTATTGATACAGAGATGGTCCAGCGGAAGTATTACCTCATATCATCTGTGTTTACGTACATCTCCCAGACGGATTTTCTTAGACAGACAATCTTGCTTTCTTTCTGTCGATCGTGCAATACCACCTTGTGTCAGCAATGACCGTATCTATCAAAGGTGGATAGACGACTTAAAGGATAAAAGTATTATCCGCTGACCTGCCTAATTAGCCTTGTAATTCTACGATTCACATGGTGAAACGTAAACAAGTCTGGGAGTGACTAGGCAAAATGTAGGTGCATAAAATATGCCAAATAATAGGACGATGAGTGAGGAAAATGAAGAAATAAATCGGTAATGCAGGAGAGAACGAAGAATGTAGGATGACATACAAAAATATCGTCACAATAAGTCATATACGTATATGTGTGTGTGTGTGTGTGTGTGTGTGTGTGTGTGTGTGTGTGTGTGTGTGTGTATAGATATACGTTTCGGTTTGAGTTACGTTCCCAACGTCATTCTCAGAACATCAACCTCTTTATTCCCAAGTATAAAGCAATGAGATGGGACCACTGTAACACAGTTCGTTTGAGCTGTTGACATACTTAGCGTAGTGTAGCTCTTAGGACCTTCAGGTTTTCGTATTCCTTGAATTCTAAGTGTAGTTATTATTGATGGTGCATCTGTAAAAAACACGTATGCTCTTTTATTGTCTTCTTCTGTCATTAGGATTATTGCAGCAGTCTTCAGTGCGTATGTCTCTGTTCCGAAGTTCCTTGAAAAATTTCCTGTCGCTGCCGACAACCATTTCTGCGTACTGTCACCTAACATCAGAAATGTCTTTAAACTCAATTTTTCGTTTGCATTAGCTATTGCTCCTTTTGTGTAATGCATGAATGCATCAACTGCTTAGAGAATGCTCCTATAGTTTTATTTGAGCATTCAGCTATAAAGAATGTTTTTTTTTTTCCACACAGTGTAATGTATGTATATAAATATATGTAAGGAAAGTTTATAAAATAATCTTGCGGGTGTCAGTTGAATCACAGCAAACGAAACATAGCAATATGAAGAAATAAGCTGGGTGCAGACTGAGGAAGCCAGTCTTGAGCTTACCTCGTCTGGTAGTGACTTAGAACTTAAGATAAAGAGGCCAAAAAAAAAAAAAGGATAGCTAAGAAAACAAAGAGGAAGAATACCTCGACAAAATTAAAGAATGAGGATGTAGAAAGGTGAAGTAAGTGACACCATAAGGAGAAAATACATGTCTTTGGTAACCCTGGAGCCAAAAGCTTTGAATGACTGAGCTACTATTTCATTTACACTATACCTAGATGTGCTATAGTGAAAACCTTCTTTATTCACAGCTTTTCCCTAACAGTGGTTTGCCGTTGAAATATACGTGAATTTTTCACTATGGTCATCTGCAAATAAGTCATCTAAAACGCGTATTTCATCACATTTGTTTTGCAAACGTTATCCTTTAACAGAACAGCGCGTGACACCATCATCAGCATCGTTGCAAGTATCATCATTCGCTTCGTCATCATGTGTCTCTTATAGTGGTTTACCTTTGCGTTGGCGACCTGTGATAACTGCACGCGCAATTGCAAACCATCGACATGAGACACTGAAGTCAACATTGTGAATGAGAACTGTCGCTCCCAACGGTTGTATTCAATTCTTTCCATCTTTTTGTTCATAGCAGACTATACCGCAATCCTGCTACCGCAGTCCTCCCCTACAATCGGTTATCACATAAGAATGTACCCCGATACCACCACAATAGAATTGCGATCTCCCACATAAGAAACGTCCCGTAACATTAAAGATTGGTCACACCCAAAAAGTATCCTCCCCCTTCTTAAACAAACACTGTGTCGACCTCCACACCTACCCACCCGACTTCCTCCCCTTGATGCACATTAAAATAAAAAACCCTGATAACTCACCAAACCACCCTACAGAATCCAAGCGCTTCTTCGCTATAACTCCCTCACCTCACACATCGCTTCCGCCCCTTTATCCTTGAATAACGAAATAACATGGAATAACGATATGCACACCATTACAACCGAGCTGTATAATGAATATACTGACTTTGCATCGATGGAGTTAGGGAAGTGAATAGGCAGCGGGAAGGGAACTGGTCACCTGGTGTACCCTAATCCGAGCTCGATCAGGGACCCTGAGAGTATATATTACAGTTCTCAATTTACACTTCAACTATTTGGCTTCCCTTGAACTGATCATGCAGTAACTAGCAATGGGAAAACCTTTATAACCATTTATTTTACATACTTAAACAATGCCCTACCAGGACTCGAACCACCATCCCGACCGTAATCACGGCATGTGCAAAGCATAAATGGCAAAGGAGGAGACCTAGTTTGGCGTACCGACTTCTCATTCAACTTATAGAGGTATTATATAGCCGAACAAGCATGGTACGAACCAGCATAATGTCCGAAAGCTTACGACATGACAGCAGCCCTGCATGGATGAGTAACAAGCAGGTGTTATCAGTACATGGTCTAGCCACGCTGTATGCAGGAAAACAACTGTCGTCACTCCTCAACACCAGTCCTTAGGGCCCAATATACCTCCAAAAATCGTACCTTTCTCAACCGCTTAAACTTCACCAACTTATTGCAAAACAAACACTACGATAAATAAAACAGTTGGATTTGTTAATATGTATACAAGATTTAAACAAGTGATAAAGAAATTTTCAAGCGGAAGTTATCTAGACAGTACTGACCCAATTATTACATAACAGTGCAGAAAAACGTTAAAAAGCCTACGTTCCCCAAGTAATAAAATCCCTAATCCCCGAGATCGCTATATTAACTACATGCACATACCATTCCTTCCCCAAACAACTCACATGCATCATTCAACAACAAATTACCTCCGGAGTATAGAAAGAGAACATCAAGTTCAACCCAAAATCAAGCTAGACATCTATGTGTATGAAATCACATAGAAAACAAACAACCATAAAACAAGATCTAACAATCAATAAAAAACAACAAAACCCACACACGCATCCTCAAACACCAACCGAGCCCACGAAAAACAACCACAAAGCAATACTCCTAGTATAAAACAACCAATCAATTTATTACCCCTATTTTTGTCATCACGAAAATCCATATAAATTTCAACACGATCGACCAAGTAGCTGCGCAAGGAAAAACATTTGCATGTAGATAAGTAATGTATACCGTCTATTAGGATACCTTCTTACTCCTGATAACGGGTAAAATGCCGTTTGTGCCGTTGAGTCTATACACTGTTTATCGACACAGTTAAAATCCAATCACACAGTAGGGATGCCGACTGTCCTCGAAACAGCGGAGGGGTGTTCCGATGGTTTGCCCACTCTCTACAAAGCTCTAAACTGGGCAGCCAGGCAAGGGTGACCGCAGAAGCATTCGTCGCCTTTAAGTCGTATCCTATGCCAACAACTTCACACTTAAAAAACCCCACCTTTCTGAAAAAATAAAAAATAGCTATCACAATCACTTCACACTAACTATGCTTCATTACACCACCCTCCCCTAATATTTTATCACTAAACCATCTCCCATAAACCACAATCTCAATCGACTCTCGCACCCCCGCTCTCACGCCCCCATACCGCTCTCCGAAAAATGTGTTTTGCAAGTAAAACCGCATGGAAAGCAAAAAACCTTTGTGAATTTATTTTTACATTTTTCATCTTAAACCAACGTTACAAGCTTTATCATGTTATCAAGTTCGTACCATGTAATAACAAAAAACGTAACCTGTGCTTTCCCAGTCACGTTGCCTAAATCCCTTTCCTCCACAATTCTTTACCACAATGTTCCAATGTATAAAATACCTTTCACCAAGAATGTTCATGACCTAATATCGGGAACACGGGCGTGATGTGGTCAGTGCATTCACTCCGTCCTTCCATAACCTCCTATAGAGTTGCTCTGGTACCCCAATTCGTATGGAGGCTGGATTGACCCCCGGGGGGGGGTGTCCGTTAATCGGGTCTATACAACACCAACCCTGTATCCACCTGACTAGAAAGCCAGTGCCACAAACCACTCGCGCATAATCTTATTTTTGTAATTTATCGTTTTGATATTCTTTAGTTTTATTTAAAAACCCTCCAATAACCAAAAAAACCTCAAAAAACCCTACGCACCAAACTCCCTATCCATAACCGATGTTAACAGGATAGACCCCATAAAAACCAATCAGCAAGACAATGATTAATGAAAGATAATAATGACGCAAAAAAACTGAGGATGCAAAATGACCGAAAATAAATTTTTACATAAACATACAGAATATAACCATTTAATTCACAAATATAAAAGACCCTTTTGCAACCATACCTTTCCGGCCTCCTCACACTCACCCACAATCAGGTACTATAACAACTCGCCTCCACACTCTCATACCCCAATGCCATATCTCTACCCCTCTGACCTCCACACTCCACCTCACCAACAATACGCTACCCCTCTTCCCTCCACACTCATCCCACCAAACCATAGCTCTACCCCTCTGTACCCTCCAACCACTCACGCCACCAACGCTATACTCAACCCGCGTCGTCC